>BKCP01006527.1:275885-322071 GCA_008636005.1 Striga asiatica
TTCTGTTTTCAGTTCTTGTATAAGTTTTTGTTTTGGGTTTTATAGTGTAGAGTGTAGTGAAAAAGAACAGGGGCCTTCTTTTGTCTTCTCCATTTGAAGTGTAGAATTTAATCAACAATTCTCTGAACACAAGTTGTACAGACGGTACAATAATAAAATTTGATGCAAGGCTTGCGTTTAGAACAGAGCCTTTTTATCTGTTTCGCTCAATTCCTTTGCTAATAACTAAACTAAAATTTACTCATCACCATCACTTTTCCTGCAAATTAATGAAGACCTATCATCATATTAGAGGATACACAATGTTTGCACACTCTAAACTCATCTTCCTAAAAGCTGAAAACTTCAGATGAATGCAATGTGAGACTTGACAAAATAAACACAATCAGTGTAAAAGAAAACAACGAAGCATATAAGTTAATCGAAAAATCGAACCAACATGTATTCGTTTATCGAATATTCGGCTATCGAAAAATCGGTACAATACCTCAGTTTTTCGGTATTAACCTGAAAAAAAATGCCAATTTCATTTCACTATTTCACTGAACAGGCGGCACCTCAGTTCTCAATAAACCATCCAAATTCAATACATAACAAGTATTTGAACTATGCAAGTATAAACCAAATCCAACAAATTAGAAATCAAAATACTTAATTGAGAACTTAAAATGGGCTTTGCTTACATGTATTTCGTGAAATATTCAAGCCAAGATAAGGCTTCTGTTGGGCACACCTGACGGTTAGACAACCATTTTTTTTCAACTTATGTACATATTCTCAAACTAAAATGTCTTGCTCTAAAATGAAACAAACCACAAACAACCCCTTATCAAACAACAAACATTTAAATAGGCATGCAACTAACAAATATATCAAATCACATAAAAACCATTTAAGTGTAGTTTTTACCAACCTCATGGGCGTAAGGTTTGCAGAATTTATATCAATATTAACTTTCAGAACTGATAAACAAAACCATTGCTACGTATAGTACTAAGCTAGCCACTCAAATCCAAATATTCCAATAATCAATTAAAAAAAAAACAATTTTATTAATAATTTCTCCCAAAATGGTAGGTTCACAACCATACAAACACCAATATTGGCAAGCTGTATTTCCTACTAAAGTCCCACCACCTTCATTTTCCAATTATAGTTCACTTTTTTCGGTTGACAACAGTGTGGAATCAATTGGTGGTGGTGATTTTTGTGCAACTCTTTAGTGGTAATTATGAATTTTTGAAAAAAATTGGAGTCTTTTAGTGCATCCATGTGGCTTTTCTTCTCTTTTCTTGCAAGCCTAAGTGGGATCGGTCAAATATATTCCCTTCATTTAATCATATAAATATGTCTTTTCTATAGTGGAGCCAAGAAAATTTATCACACATCAAATAATTGAAATTCTTTCAAATTTTTCAGGTGCCACACTCGAGTTATTCACCAAAATACGATTTGATAATGCTTCTATATCTCACTTATTTTCTTATATAAATAACACTTTCAGAAAATTAAACGAGGTTTACTTGTATTTTTTTTGTACCTACATTTAAAATTAAGCATATGATTATCAACAACGAACCTAATCACCATCAAACACACCTGAACGAGTATGTATATAAGTACGTGTGATCAAATTGGTAAAACCTATTGACTCTTCCCCAATAATAACAAGTGCATGTAAAAAGCAAATTGATCGGATTATGTTAAGATATTTTTTACATATATTTCTTTGTTTTATTTAAAAAAGTTGGTGAATTTTAATAACGATAGAAATGGACAAAAAAGTCAAAGCTACGCATAGTAACAATCAAATAAATTTCTCAATTTCTGGATTTCTTTTATGACTCAATTTGATATATTTTATTTATCTACTAAATGTAGACTTTTCTTATCTACATTTGTCGTTGCATAACATTATATTCTTCTCATTTCTAAAAGAACCGTCAAAACCCTCAATTATCAAAACAATCATACCATAAACCTACCTATTCTATAGTTACAAAATTACAAAAGTTGCAGATTTCGAACAAGACAACCGACACTAAGCAATGAAAAAACATGATATGGGATTAATTTGATTGAATGAAAAACTACGAAGTATAATAATAAGCTACACAATATCATCTATCGTTGCAACAAATTAATCCTTCAGTCTCTTATTCTTTAACTAAAATTTAATCACATGTTTACTTTCACCATATATAGAATTAAGAGTGTACGACCCATGGTACTCGTTAATTAAACGAGTTATTGATCAAACTCGATCTTTTTACTAATAAATCAAGCACGAGTCTAAACAAGACGAATTATAAAAAATATTTTTTTTTTAAAATTACATAAAAAATTCTTTCATCAAATCTCATCAAGTCGAGAACGCAAGCGAGCTCACAAGAAGTTCGTGATGTTTAACTCTAGATAGAATACATAATCTTATTTGTACACTAAAATTAATTAAGTTGAATACCTTTCCAACCTTGATAAATTTCTCAAGCTAATTAGGGTTGCAAGACATCTAACAAAAATGACAACTGTAATTAGTTTAAGATTATAAAAATAAACCAAAAATCCAACAATATTAACCTTATAAAAGATAATAAAAGTTATATATTCTTGAACCAGAACATACCACCAAGAAAATCAAGCTAATTAGGGTTTTGCGCCTTAAGTTTTCCACATCACTAAACACCCCAAACCTTAACCACCAAGGAGCTAATAAATTACCTAATTAACCAACTAATACTTCTAATTAATAACAGATAAAGGAATAATCATCGAACCCCTCGCTGACGACGAGGACGACGACGACCCGGCCATCATCGTGAGCCCCCCGCCGTCATCGCCCGTCCCCGCCGCCGGAGGCGGCGACGGCTGCTGCCTCTGCGGCGGCTTCCTGCGCTTCTTCTTCTCGTAGACGATCCCCCTTGCCCGGGCCTGCGAGTCCCTGACCTCCCGGAGGTACAGCCGGACGGCGCGCGCGCCGAACGGGTTGGCCTCCGGGCGGCCGCCGTTCTCCTCGAAGGCGGCGCGCAGCCGTCCGACGAGGGCGTCGAGGCTTCCCCAGGCCTGGCGGAGCGGGCAGGGGCAGGGCGCCGGCGGGTGGGGGCTGCCGTAGAAGGGGCAGCCGGCGGCGTGTACCTTAGTCTTTCCGAACTGGTCGAGGTAGCGGAGGAACTCCAGTATGTGGGCCCCGCTGCAGCGGGAGAGAACTAGCGGCGGCTTGTGGTTGCGAAGGTACTGACCGAAAGTGTTCCAGTCCCGGCGCTTCTGGGACTCGTAACGGCTCAGGGACGGCGGCGGCGCCGCCGCAGATGGCGGAGGCGGGTTCTCCTCCGAGGTGGGGCTGAGGGAGTAGGCGGACATGGTGATGGCTGGCGGTCCTCTGTATTGTATGGTTTTGTGATGAGCTTTGTAATATAAGTTCTTGATGATTTAATGTAATCAAGAAAGGTTTTTTAGGGTTTTTTGGGAAGTGGGTTTTGGAGATAGAGAGGGAAATTGGATGTGTTTGTGTATATTTGTGTGTGTGTTCGGGTTTAGGGGAAAAAAATGTGACTTTTAATGACAAGGGGAAAGGAAAGGGGTGATCCTTTTAGAAAGAGAGAGAACAAAGTTGCCTAATATAAATTGAATGATACTATCCCTCTAAACTATTCTCAGACTTGTTTATCACTATTGACGAGTCGAGTTCGAACTTTAACGAACCCATCTCGAACTTTAATGAATCAAATTATAAAAAATTATATAAAAATTATCATTTACAACCTTAACAAACCTTATCGAGTTAAACCGATCTCGGTTCGTTAACCAAAGCAGCTCTAAATGAGTTCGAGCTCGAGCCGAACTTCGATGAGCTCGAGCTGAGTCGAGCCAGACTCATTCAATTTAACAACACAAAATGATTCAAATGTTATTTGGGGCATGTGGGGATTGATGGCGTGATAATTTTTTGAACTTTTAACTTAAACTTCAACTCAATTATAGTGAAACTTAATTCTCTTATTTTTTAACGGTATAATTAAATAAGGTCAATTAATCATCGTTACTTATCACATCAACAAATTTTACTATTCATTCAATTACATATTTTTAATTAACTATCATTTTTATTCACATATTTCGTACTTTTATATCAAAACAACTTTAATCAATATATTTTAAATATTATTTACAAACTCAAAATCCAACTCAATGCTCAACTCAATCAACTTTATTCAAAATTACTCACTTTATCAAATAAATTATATCAAAACTAAAATAATTTACTTCCAATCACCCCCTATAATAACAAAACAAAGATGTATGTTTATATATAAAATTTCTTATAAGGCAGTCTAACCATTATTTAGGTCGACTCAGCTATACTATTTGAACAAAAACTAATTATTTATACTACATAATTCTATTTATGTTGTATTTAAAATATGACATTGTATTTTAAAGTGATATATTCAAATAATAATACGCATAATTGTACAAACAATAAGTTAGTCTAATTGTTACATCACCCTAACACATGATCAATCCATATTTATTTTATAAAATGACATAATTTTATTTATATTATTTCTTAAATCATTACATTTTTATTTTCAATCATACATGTCTATCAAAAAAGTAGGATTCTAGAGAAGATTGAAAAAATAGTGGAGAGGACAATAATTAAATCAATAAATGCAATTCTTTGTGTTTTTTTCTTTTTTAGTTATTATGTGTTTTTTGTGTTTGATATATGTGATAGAGGACAAGAAAAAGGGGGCCCTTTTAGCACAAGTGTGGAGAAGTGATGACAGTTTGAATATCACTTCAATTCAACCTGTCCTCTCATTTTAAATTTTAATTTTTAATTTAATTTTATTGTTTTATAGACAATGTTATCTGGAAAGAATTCCAACTTTGGCAGTAGAAATATTGTTGCAGTGTTGGGTTGCATCAGAATCATCACTCTTTTATTTATTTTTTTGAACTTTGCTTCTTTCTTTGGTAAAAATTCTTTGGATGTGTACAGTGGTTTGACCAATTAATTTTCTTTGTACTATCATGTTTTATTTTATTTTATTTTTATGTTAGAAAAAGTTTTCATTTATCACTCTAAAAAGATTGATTTTTTTATTAAAAGAAATTAAAGAATTACTCATGATGTGGTTAATTATATATGAAGAGACCCCTGCAATAATGTTGTTAATTATTGCCCATTTTGGCAGTAAAGCAGTTTGCTGTTTTTGGTTGGAACAAACAATTTGTTTTTGGAGAGGTCCTTCTAAATTTGTGGCTTGCAAAGTGAATTTGTTACTGAGAGCCCTTTCAAAATCAGTCACATCTTTCACTCTATCACTAATAGCTAATTAGTACTAATTTGATATTGAGTGAAAGCCTGAAGCTCTTATATGTCAGTTGCACTATGGTGTGCCTAAGGTGTGCCAGGCCAAATTTGCACGCTTCAGCCAGGTAAAAAAAAAATGTTGAAAAGCTTTTTATTTAATGTGAAACCACGCGCCCGTTCAAATCACACCTTTAGCTCATTTATTTTTTTTCCCCAATTTTGCCGGCATCGTGCCTCGATTTTCCAACCGTCTTCTCCCCCAACTGCAACTCCTCTTCATTCTCATCATTGTTTTCTCTTAATTTTCTCTGTTTCACGAGTAAAAGTTCCCGGAGAAGACAATTTTAACTGAAAAACGCTCAATTTCCGACGATCCCTACTTCACAGGTAAGATTTCTTTGCTTTTCATGTAGATTAAATTCAATTTCATAGATTTTAAATGTTAAACTTAGAAATGAAAAACCCTACTTCATGGCAAATGGAAAACGAGACATTGCGGAAAATACTGGTATGTATTTTGTGCCTTGAGTTGAAACCATTCCGAGTAGAGATTCAATTCACTTTCCAAAACCCTATTTTCAATTTCAAATTTCTGTGCCTAGAGTTTAAAGTAGTCATTGCAGAAGATTGTATAATGTGTTATTAATTTTTTGCCACACAGGATAAAATTAAAGCCCGTAGGAAAAATAGTTCGAAACAACGGCCAGAAAATGTTGGCGAACGGTATGTCCGCCTTGTTCATCTTCATTCGTATATTGGTTCATTTGAACATGTTCAATTTGCTTTTAAACATATTCATTTGTTTATTAAACATGTTCATTTCGTTGTTATACATGTTCAAAGAACATCTTATATAGAATGTAGACATGTTCATTTTGTAATTGAACATGTTCATTATACAATAGAACAAGTTCATTAAATACTGAAACATGTTCATATCATACTGTAACATGTTCATGATATTATTTTTATAGAAAAAGTTCATTTTGTTTTTAAACATGTTCATTTTGTATATTAACATGTTCATTTTATATATAAACATGTTCACATCATACTGAAATATTGTCATATTAAATGGGTGCTTAGTCTTTTTGTTTTGTAAAAGTTCAGAGCACATATCATATAGACATGTTCATCATACAATTAAACATGTTCATTACATACTAAAACATGTTCATATCATACTGTAACATGTTCATTTTATATTTGAACATGTTCATTATACAATTTAACATGTTCATTTTATACTGTAACATGTTCATATTATACTGTAACGTGTTCATGATATTATTTTTGTAGAAAAAGGAAAACTGATACTCTGAGTGAGCAAACTGAAAGAAAGAAGCCAAAATTAACCTCTGAAATAAAAGAAGAAGGGGGATTCTTAAATAGAGTTTCCCCTCTAGCATTGTACAAATTTTTCAAAGACTTGGATGACCGACAGAAAGAAGATGTAAAGAGTATAAGTTTTGGTCATCTTCTCGACATGAAGATTACACAAATTGCGCCACCAAATCTTTGTTATTTCTTGGTTAGAAAGTACAGGTAATTTGTGAAATTTGATTTTCATTAGAATGTACATGTTATTTTCATTCTACAACATGTTCATTTTCTTATTAAACATGTACATCACATTATATCACATGTTATCACAGGTATGCCAGTAACACTCTCATTCTCCGCGGTAATAGAGAGATGAATATTACCGCCGAAGATGTTGAGGCTGTCCTGGGCCTACCGAGAGGACCAAAAGAGGTCATTGAGGGAGATTGGTATGACAAGGATGAACAATATAATAAGATGCTTGGGGATTTGAGGGAGACCTTTGGTTTTAAGCGTACAGCTGGAGCTCCAACAGCCAAAAAGCTGGTGCAATATTTAACTGGAAAGGACGTTGAGAGAGGACAGAGAGTCTATGGAGATGACTTTAAAAGAATTTTTGTGATAGCTGTGGTGTCCCTATTTCTCTGGAGAAATAGGGGCCAAGAATGCAAGTTAAGATTGGTCAAATCGTTGTGAAAACCATCTGACATCATCAATTACAATTGGTGCCAGTATGTGTTACAAGCTCTTTCTGAATCGGTCAAGATATGGAATGAAAGTGGTGGAGAGGCCCATTTTAATGGTCCACTCACTTTCTTGGTGTTATGCTATCTGGACAGGGTCCAGTTTATGAACAAGACTTATGTGCCCCGGAAATTTCCTGCTATTGCTTATTGGACAAATCAAGCAATTTCCAAGAGAGTTAGGGAAGAGCAGAGTGGCCAGGGTTTTGGGATGGGGTTAATACTTAATCCCATTAAACCACCAAGAAATGGAGCGCATCAAGCAGCCACATTAGCTGATGAACATGTGGTCGAGGTAAATTCTGTTCATAATTTTCTACAACATGTATATATTATCATACAACATGTTCACAAAATAATATAACATGTTGATCTTTATTCTGAAACATGTTCATCCCTTCATACAACAACTTCATCCCTTTAACCAACACGTTCATCTCATTATAAAAAATGTTCATATCATAATGTATCATGTTCATATAATAATATAACAGCTTCATCTCATACAAGTTTTTTTCCTAAAAAGAAACAGCAAGAAGATTTGGTTGAAAGGTTTGAAAGGGCTATGACAAATACAGCACCATTCGTGTCTGAAGTTCGAGAGGTGTGTGAAAGGGCAAAGAGCTCAGATTTCAGTATTGCCCTCATTATTCATCATGCACTTCAGAACCATGCATCAGTTCTCATGAAAATCGCACAAGGTGTTATTGATGTGCAAAGAAATGAAGGAATTGATGATGAAATGGGTTCTGATAGACAGGAGCGGGAACAAGATGCAGGTAACATGTTCATTTCATTATAAAACATGTTCATCTGATTGAATGACATATTCATTATCTTAAACATGTTCATCTCCATATTTAACATGTTCATTTCATTCTTAAACATGTTCATCTGATTGAATGACATATTCATTATCTTAAGCATGTTCATCTCTATATTTAACATGTTCATTTCATTATCTAGAAAATGAGGATGAGGAGTCAATTCATGTAGAGGTTGGGAATGATGTTTTGGTGCAAGAACAAGAAGGAATTGAGAATGAAGTGACAAATGATCAAGAGGAACAGAAACAAGAACAAGAAAAGAATGGAGGTAACATGTTCATTTCTCTCTCAAACGTGTTCATCTTATTGCATTATATATTCATTATCTTAAACATGTTCATTATCTTAGAAAATGAGGAAGAGAAAGAGGATGATGATGTGCAAAGAAATGAAGGAATTGAGACTCAAATGGCAACTGATGGACAGCAAGAAGCACAAGATACAGGTAACATGTTCATTTCGTTCTTAAATATGTTCATTTTATTGAATAACATATTCATTTGGGTCTGAATATTTATTTATTCATTCTGACGGTGAAGGAATTCCATGTGAAGGAATTCAATCTATTTTGTCAGATATTTTCAATGAATATGGGGATGGAGAAGACAGTAATAAGGAAGTGGATGAGGATGATGTTGTGGTGCAAGAACGGGAAGGAATTCAGAAAGAACTTGCAAGTGATGGACAACAACAAGCACAAGATACAGGTAACATGTTCATTTCGTTCTTAAATATGTTCATTTTATTGAATAACATATTCATTTGGGTATGAATATTTATTTATTCATTCTGATTTTGAAGGAATTCAATATATTTTGTCAGATATTTTCAAGAACATGGGGAGGGAGAAGAAGACCGAGAAGAAAACACTCTTGAAAAACATGATCTGCAAGGAGATGCTTCAGTGGCAGATGAAGAGATAAGAGAGCGGACTCTTGAAAAAAATGAACTGCAAGGAGATGCTTAAGTGGTAGAAGAGCTAGGAGAGAAGACACCTGAAAAAAATGATCTGCAAGGAGATGTTTCGGTGATAGAAGAGCTGGGAGAGAAGACTCCTGAAAAAAATGATTTGGAAGAAGAAGAAGAAACTAGAGGAGAGAAGACTCCTGAAAAAAAAAGATTTGGAAGAAGAAGCTAGAGGAGAGAAGACACCAAAAACTCCATTTGAGAGAAGATTATTATTTGAAAAGTATATATTTTGTGCTAGTCAAACATTCAACTTGCAAATTGACAAATTAACTAATATTATGAATATTACAAGATGGTTCTTGGAGAAAAAGGCAATAAAGAAAGCGATTTGGATCCCCCTTTCCTATCAACTCCCTTGTGGAAAGGGCATGTTGAAATCAGAGGCAAGTGCACTCTGAAAGAAAGAGCATTTTGGAACTTTATAATGGAAGGGACAACGACAATGCTGAAAAAACCACGTATGTACATTTTATTCTGTAACATGTTCATCCGGTTGTATGAAATGTTCATTAAATTATATAACATGTTTATCTAGTTGTATACAATGTTCATTATATTATATAACATGTTCATCCATTCTTTGTATAACTGTTACAGAGAAGTCATCTTTAAAGGATTACAAATGGCCTGCACAAGAGAGGATTTCAAGACCTTCAAGCTTGGAGAGTATATTTCAACAACAATTGTTGGTGCTTGGGCGATGCACTTGAATTTTAGATTCCACAGCTTGAATAAAAATAAGAATAAATTTTGCTTAACAACTAATGTCATGGTAAGAATCCATATGTGATGAACTACTAACACCTCGCTATATCTGTTACACTAAACATTCGACATACTTTCTAGATGGGATTGTCCTTACAAGCTATGAGTAACAGAGATGCGAAGGAATATGTGAGGGATGCAACTGCAAGGATGGATTTCGAGTTCACAGAAGAATGGCTTTCACAGCATGATATCAAGAATATCAGCCATGTGAGTGATATAACATGTTCATCTCATTATAAAACATATTCATCTTAGTGTTAAACATGTTCATCTTACATTGGTCTGTTCCATTTTTTAGCTTATTGTCCCAGTCTATTTTCAGACTCATTTCTACCTCTACTGTTTGGACTTTGAAAATAAAAAACTAGGCATTCTTGATAACTTGGATACAGTGTTGAGTGGAAATGTGCCATTGAATAACAAGTATGGCGGAACTAAAGATTTCTTGGTAAGACTTGACTATTTCAACTTACATTCTATATAGTTTTTTTATTTTTTAACAAAAATAATTATTAATTTTGGCATCAACAAACAGAAAAAGGTAATTAAAGAGTACAGAAAAATGTACAAGAAACCCTTCAAGAGCCCGTTCAACAAGCTTACCTTGAAACTGGTGAACATGCACTGCGCAGATTCAACAAACACAACGGACTGCGGAATATATGCAATGCATCACATGTCAAAATATGTTTGTGTGCATGCAGATGGCCATGATTGCGCATTCCCTGTGAAAGGCAGTGATTCGGTAATATTTTTCATCCTAAATTTTTAATGTTTACACGAGTTGCATATTACAAGTCAAACTGATGTTGATTATATTGTCCATTTCAGAGGAAAAATGTCCACATGAAGAATAAGTTGGACACTCTGCGGGTGAAGTACTTGGCCAAATTGATCGAGTCTCCAATAAACTAGAAATCAGATGTTGTCCGAGAGGATTTGAGTAATTATTTCGCTGAAAAGACAATCGAGTGATAAATGAACAACTTTGATAGATTTAATGTTAGTTCTCTGTTTGTTCGGTTTGATAAACATGTTAGTTCTTTCTTTGTGTTAGTTCTCTGATAAGACAATTATTTAGTGTTAAACATATTCATAATATTAAGAAACGTATTAATTTTACAAAGTAACATATTCATTTTACAAATCAACATATTCATTTTACCAAGAAACGTGTTCATTTTACAAAGTATCATCGAGTCAAACTTAGTATAATCGAGTCAAATTCTAGTATAGTGGATTGAAACTTAGTATAATCGAGTCAATTCTAGTATGATCGAGTCAAATCTAGTATAATTGATTCAAATTCTAGTTTGATCGAGTCAATTCTAGTATAATCGGGTCAAACGTATTCATTTTACCAAGAAACGTATTCATTTTTCAAAGTAACATGTTCATTTTACCAAGAAACGTATTCATTTTACAAAGTAACATATTCATTTTACCAAGAAACGTATTCATTTTTCAAAGAAACATGTTCATTTTACCAAGAAACATATTCATTTTACAAAGTAACATATTCATTTTACCAAGAAACGTATTCATTTTACAAAGTATAACTAAGTCAAACTTAGTATAATTGAGTTAAACTTAGTATAATCGAGTCAATTCTAGTATGATCGAGCCAATTCTAGTATAATCGAGTCATTTCTAATATGATCAATTTAATTCTAGTATAATCGATTCAAATTCTAGTATGATCGATTCAAATTCTAGTATAATCGAGTCAAACTTAGTATAATCGAGTCAAATTCTAGTATAGTCGAGTCAAACTTAGTATAATCGAGTTAATTTTAGTATAATTGAATCAAATTCTAGTATATTCGAGTGAATTCTAGTATAATCTAGTCAAACTTAGTATAATCGAGTCAAATTCTAGTATGATCGAGTCAATTCTAGTATAATTGAGTCAAATTCAAGTATATTCGAGTGAATTCTAGTATAATCTAGTCAAACTTAGTGTAATCGAGTCAAACTTAGTATAATCGAGTCAAACTTTAGTATAGTCGATTCAAGCTTAGTACAATCGAGTCAATTCCAGTATGATCGAGTCAAATCTAGTATAATTGATTCAAATTCTAGTTTGATCGAGTCAAACTTAGTATAATCGAGTCAAATTCTAGTATAGTTGATTCAAACTTAGTATAATCGAGTCAATTCTAGTATGATCGAGTCAATTCTAGTATAATTGAGTTAAATTCTAGTATATTCGAGTGAATTCTAGTATAATCTAGTCAAACTTAGTATAATCAAGTCAAATTCTAGTATGATCGAGTCAATTCTAGTATAATTGAGTCAAATTCTAGTATATTCGAGTGAATTCTAGTATAATCTAGTCAAACTTACTATAATCGAGTCAAATTCTAGTATGATCGAGTCAATTCTAGTATAATTGGGTCAAATTCTAGTATATTCGAGTGAATTCTAGTATAATCTAGTCAAATTTAGTATAATCGAGTCAAATTCTAGTAGAGTCGAGTTGACATGTTCATTTTACAAATAAACATATTCATCATGTTAAGAAACACATTACTTTATACAAATTCAACATATTTAGGGGGTGATTGTTTATCAATTCACCCCAAAAAAACTCAATCAAAACTCAAATTTAACTCAACTTTAACCCAACTTCACTATCTCCAATATTACCAATATAATTAAATAATATCAACCAATCATTCAACCAATCATACTTACACATCACATCAACTTTAATTCACTATTCATTTTCTCACATAATTTTAACTAACCACCACTTCCAATCATTTTTCTCTTACTTTTACATCATATCAACTTTAATTATTTTATTTTAAATATTATTTTAATATATCCACTAACAACTAACCATACCAACTTTTTCAAAAGTAACTATAGTTAAAAAAAAAACCAATTAATTTCTAAATCAATTCATAAATAATCACCCCCTTATCGCGCTAATTAACATATTCATCTCATAACGTAACATATTCATCTTATAAGATGACATGTTCATTTTAAAACGTAAAATATTCATCTTATAAGTTGACATGTTCATTTTAAAAATAAACATATTCATCATGTTAATTAACATATTCCTTTATAGAATATCAACATATTCATCGCGCTAATAAACATAATCATCTCATAACCTAACATATTCATCTTATAATTTGAAATGTTTATTTTATAAATAAACAAATGCATCAAGTTAAGAGACACATTACTTACAAAATCAACATACAGCATGTGTAAAATCAACATATTTATCGGGTTAATAAACATGTGCATCTTTAAAAGACACATGTTCATATGAAAACAAAACATGTTCATAGAAAACAAAAGGTATCTTCATTTTGAGAGGCCATGTTCATGACCGGAGGATTGTATCCAGAACCTCTAGGATCATGTTGAGAATCTTTGTTAGGAGGAAAAGGATGCACAAACCGTCCAACAAATTCAGGGTTTGTAGAAAAGACCCAGTTAAACGTGGTGTTCCTATTCCTCAATGAAGCTTGTTTCTTGTGCTTCCCCTTTGATTGTCTTGAAATTTTCTCCACAGTACTTTTCCGTCGAATGTTTCGTTCTCCTCTAGGCCTCAATTTCTCTGGATCGTTAACATTCGCGGCAGAAGATTTCGCGGTACAAGACGGTTCATCTGTAGCTAATGAAGAAAAATGAGACTCTATCCGATCAGACATGGATCTCAAACATTCATCAACAATATCTTTGGCATTTTGATCTATTTCATTTGATGAAACAATATTCAGAAACTGGCATATTTTATCGGATCTCTAAAGGCATGCACCTGAAATGAACATATTTGATTCAGTAATGAACATGTTCTATTGTATAATGAATATCATGCACATGTTTCAGTAAGACATGAACATGTTTCAATATTAAATGAACATGTTCTATTGTATAATGAATATGTACCTGGAGCATGGTAACCCGCAGAATATTGGGTTCCCTCCAAGTCTAAACGACAGTTCAAATTGGCACTCCGACGCCACCTTGGATGTACATACATATCCGGAACTCTTTCGACATTAAAAACGATGTACACCCTAAGACAATGGCAGCAAAGAAAACCAACCTCCAAAAACAAATCGCATGAACACCTAACCTCATGAGAAGTTAAGTTGAAATTTACTGTGCTTGAACACATCCACATTTGTCTTTTGAACAAAGCATAAAACAACATTCCCATTATTTCTAATTCCAATGCTTTGTGGTGCTCCAACGACTTCCATCTTGCATGAAATTGCAGCTATATACAGTTGCTCAAAATGAATATATGCTTCAATTGTGTACAACTCACGAACACTAAGGAGCAGGGAATTGACATTCCACACGGCCATTGTTGCACCGAAAGTCATCTTTATTCTCCTTCTCTCCACCCCTCAAGAACTTTGACAAAATGAGAATAAAAGCCACACAATCGAGCAGTCTTGGGAAGTTTCGCCGAAATTGAGTTGTTTGTTGATTCACTCCTTTGGGATGACAATATACCACCAGAGAAATGAGTTTTGTTAAATGCTGGACACCATTTGTGACGATTTGAATACAACCGCTTCACCCATTTATCATCAGCGCAATTGTATGTATCACACATACTGAAGTATCAAGAACAATGTTACAGTATGAAATGAATATGTGTAATTGTATATTGAACATGTTCGTATAAAAAATGAACATGCCTAATTAACATGTTCGTATACTAAAGGAATATGTTCATATACAAAATGAATATGTTTAATAACAAAATTAATATTTTTTTATACAAAGTGAAAATGTTTAATAACTAAATGAATATTTTTGTATACAAAGTGAACATGTTTAAAACAAAATGAACTTTTTCTATAAAAATAAAATCATGAACATGTTACAGTATGATATGAAGATGTTTCAGTATTAAATGAACATGTTCAGTTGTTTAATGAACATGTCTACATTTTATTTGACATGTTCTTTGAACTTTTCCAAAACACAAAGAATAAGCACCTATTTAATATATGACAATGTTTCAGTATGATTTGAACATGTTTAATAAATAAATGAACATGTTTATATACGAAATGAATTTTATCTACAAAAATTATTATCATGAACAAGTTACAGTGAGAAATAAACATGTTTCAGTATTAAATGAACATGTTTAATTGTAGAATGAACGTGTTCATATATAAATTAAATAACTCACTTTTTCCAATAAAAATCGAATTCCGGTACTGTGTCCGTTAATCTAAAAACCAAATGAAAAAGATTGATGAAACCGGGCATTATCCGAAGATACTGAATGTGCTTTTTTGAATTCTTGTCAATATGCTAGGTGCATAAGCGATGTCGGGATTGCATTAACACCAATGAAATTGCAGCTGCCATGGCTGCATCTTCATCGGTCATTATTGTGGCAGGCTGCTTCCCACCCATTGACTTCAGAAATTCATCCAACAACCACTGAAATGAATCCTTGTCCTCATGAAGCAAAAAATCAACACCAAACATAATGTTTCTCTTGTGATGGTTCATCCCTGTAAATGGAGCACATGCAAGATTGTACTTAACTGTCCTATGAGTAGTATCAAATACAACTAAATCACCAAACACCTCATAATCCTTCCTCATGCGAGAATCCCTCCAAAAAATGGAACACAATGATGTTGTTTCCTTATTGAGATCATAATTAAAATAAAATCCATCTTCACGGGCCTGTCTTTTTTTCAATATATTAAGTAGGCCATTTGCATCACCGCCTTCCCAAATTCTCCGTTCAAGCTTTGCAACGTGGTTACGGGCATCAACTATTGTATAGGGCATATTTTGAACACCACGAGCTTGATCCGAAAGAACCCTATAACCAGCGGTAACACCAACTCCACTAGCTTTTAATTGTGACAAATACGCTACATCATTCGAAGGCATATCCCTGTGAGAGCTAAAATAGCGGGCTTGATTGCATAGAACTAACTCATGGTTGTGTTGATCCACTTCTTGCTCCACTATCCAATTAGCACCATAAAAAAGAAGTTGAATCATTGCCTTGCAACCAACCCGCGTTTCCAATTTTGTATAACTCCTCTCTTTGCCCACTTTGCTTTTAAACCCTTACTTATTGCAACAAAATTGTTTGCGATATACATTATCATCCTTCTTCTTTCTTGACCTGGATTTTCTAACTCCAAAACCATGTCTCTTCGCATATGAATTGTAGAATTCATAAGCATCTTTCAAGGAATTAAATTTCATCCCAAGCAATTTTTCATCATCGATTTCTACAAAAATATGAATATGTTCCGTTAATAAATGAATATGTTGAGTTAAGAAATGAACATGTATACATTTCATATCGAACTTTTCCAAAACAGAGAGAATAAACACCTATTTAATATATGAACATGTTTAATAACTAAATGAACATATTTATATAAAAAATGAACATGTGTAAAAACAAAATGAAATGAACATGTTTAAAACCAAAATGAACTTTTTCTATAAAATGAAATGAACATGTTTATATACAACAATGAACATGTTTATATGAGTATCTTTCATTATGAAATGAACATATTTGATTGTAGAATGAACATGTTTTCTGAATTACCTTCACCTTCACCCGTTTCAACCACAGAATTATTGGCTTCATCAATGGATATTACTGCGGGTTCATTACAATCAACATGTTCATCGTCTTCATCAATCGATATTACAGCGGTTTCATTAAAATGAACATGTTCATCCTCAAATAAAGAAATTATTTTCGAATTGCAAGACCTAACTATACTTTTTTCCAGATTGGAAGACCCAACTACACTTCCATCTCCAAAATGAACATGTTCATCGCCCAGATTAAAATGAACATGTTCATTTTCAAGATTACAAAACCCAGGGGTTGCATCTACATTTACCGCGGTTTCATTAAAATGAACATGTTTATCCTCAAATAAGAAATTGTTTCCGGATTGCAAGACCCAACTACACTTTTTTCCAGGTTGGAAGACCCAACTACACTTCCATCTCCAAAATGAACATGTTCATTCTCCAGATTAAAATGAACATGTTCATTTTCAAGATTACAAAACCCAGGGGCTGCATCTACATCTTCTAATATCACCATCGGAAAATTCAGTTTTGCAGAAGATATAATCGACAATCGCCTTCAGAAGAGAAAATTGCCTTGAGCTGGAGTGAAAGAGGATTTTTTGCCTTGAAAATGAGCCCAATTTGGCGGAAGGAAGTAGAACTTTTTACCTCCTTTTTTTCTCTCTTTCTCTCTCTGCGCGTGGGACATGATTTTGGACAAGAGTTTCAATTTAAGGGCACGCTCCTTTTTTTTACGTGCATTCATCTTGTGCCCTGGCACACCTTGGCACACCTAAGTATTTGCGCTTATATGTAGCATAGTCTGTTGTGAGATGTGTGATATTGAAATAGTTAGTACAACCATCATAGTGCATTTTGAAGAATAAAAATATTTCTTATTGGGTTATTTATTTTAATTTTTTTAAAAAAAAAAGGTTTAGATAGGAGTATTTAGATAATCTAGGACGTGTTTGGATATAAAATTTTTAACTTTATATCAATTTAACTCATAACTCAATTTCATTATTCTCAATATTATTAATATAATTAAATAATATCAATAAATCATTTTTACACATCACATGAATTTTACGTCACTGCTTATGATTTTCGAGATCAATGTATAAGTTAACATTAACAGTAAAACTACTCTTCGGGAGATCTCACTATAAGAAAATGATGAAATTTCAACGGAAATATATTTCAATAGAATTCCAACGGTAATTCTAATGAAAATTTCAATGCTATTATTTCCGTTGGAATAATTCCAACGAAAATTCCAACAAAAATATTCTGTTGGAATGAGTTTTCCATTGGAATTTCCGTTGGATTTTGACGATTCCAATGATAGATTTTCCAACGGTGGTGAAAATAAAAATTCCAACGAAAATTACATATTCCAACGGAAATTCTTACGGTCAAATGCCGTTGGAAATATAGCCGTTGGAATCATCAAAATCCGCCGAAAATTCCAATGAAAAATATATTCCAACGGAATATTTTTGTTGGAATTTCTGTTGGAATCATTCCAACGGAAACTATACCATTGGAATATCCGTTGGAATTTCCATTGGAATATATTACCATAGGATTTTTCGTTGGAATATGTTTGTCCCATTTTTGTTGCATTTTTCCTTGTTATTTTTTCTTTCTTTTTCCCCCATATTAGGACTTTCAGTTAGTTTTTATCTCGTTTTGTAGTTTATTGCGTGTTTTCCTTCAATTGAGTCTTTAAGTGTTTTTCGTTTGTTTTTCCGGTTGTTTTTGTGTTTTGTCGTTTTCGCTGTGTAGGTCGGGAGCTTCGGGTGAACTTTATCTTCAGGAAAAATTGGTTTTGAGAGCATAATTGGATAGAGGGGTTCGTTAGCGACGCGTAGGAAAAAACGAAACTCAATTCCGAGTTCGGACGAGCCTAAACGAGCCCGAAACATTAAGCCGCGCGCAGCAGCTCAGTTTTCTTCACCGCGGTCGCAGAAGAGAGGAAGTCGTGGCCGCGAACTGCCCGAAAATTCACTTTTCTGGCCTGTGGATGTCGCGGCCTCGGAGATGTTCGCGGCCGCGAGATTTCTTCACCGCGGCCGCGGAGGAGGAAGTCGCGGCCGCGGGAGTCGCGACGAGCAGATTTTTATTTCGGATTTTTGATCAATTTTTCATGACGTTCCACTTAGGTTTGAGTTGGCTCTCGTACTTTTTCACCCCAGAACTCAGTTTTCTCTTATCTTTCACTTGGAATTGATCTTGGATTGTGAAAACACCAAGATTTGACTCGTGGATTTGGATTGTTCGTTGTTCTTTCGACATTGGATTCATATTTAATCGTAAGCTTTCTATTTCATTTTATCTGTGATGATGATGAATTTGATTGATATTGATGTTGATGTTGAATTGATGATGAGTGGCTAAATTCATATGCTAGGGATAGGGGATTGATGTTTTGAAATCGTTTGTGATTGTCGGGCTCAGGTTGTTCAAATTCATACGAGTTAATCTTTTAGTAGGGCTTTTCAATTTTTAGCTTGAGTTTTGAGAATTGTTGAAGAGTGACACTTCAACTTGCAATTGTTTGGATTGAATTCGATAAATTCGTGCTTGATGTTTTTAACTCTTAACGGACTAGTCGATTAACCACCCTCTAGTCTACTTAAATCGACTCTTAGAACCGAAAGGGGAGGAGTCGGTCGAAATAGGCTCGTATGAACTAGGCTTGTTCGTAACTGTATTGCCTAGAAGTTAAATGAATTGTTAATTTGCCGTTCTAGTTTGTTCTCTTGTTACGAAAAGTTATTGAGAATGAGTGCTTGAACGTGTCGATTAGTCAAATCACTTAACCGAACAATCTCTTGCTTGACAATTACATTTTCGAACCAAAACGGATATCCCCGACTCCCTAGCTCCTTAAATCCTACTTGTTCTTCGTTGATTGCTTGCTATTTATATTTGCTTTAATTGAAGTTTTTCGTAGTTGATAATCAAACCAATCTTTTGAATTAGAATGTTTAGGAAATTTATGTCTTTTATTAGTGCTTGAATAAACGTACAGAATATTCCGACTAACCTTCCTCGTGAGACACGACCCGGTATTCGAATCTTTTGATTTTACTCCGGTAAAAATTATTACAACAGAATATAACAATATTTTTGTAGTGTCTAAATGTTAAAATAGTCATACTTTTCTAATATATATGAAATTTTTTTAAATTTGAAATATCATACACTACACAACAAACATAAATAATTAAAATATGATATTTTGTTTGACATTATACGTATGTATTTTAATTATAAGTATATGAAAAGTCGCCTAAAAATTAGTCAATCTAATTACAAACATCAATCTTTGAATTAATTTAAGCGTCTTGCATCAGCACATGTGATGACACAAGGGAAAAACCAAAAAACTCACAATCTTCATAAAGTTGGTATTATTAATAAGGCTAAATTAATCTTTTTTTCTAAATTCCCCTAATGCAAATTTTAACAAATCCATGATTTTGACTTAAATTGAGCCCATATTTTGGGCAGACCGACATTTACACAGTGTTACAAACCAGCTATTGCTACATAGGACATATAATAGGGTTGGCCAAACACTATTCATTCATGGGAAGTTGGACAAATGAGAGCAAAAAAAATCCATTAATATAAACTGTCCACAGTTTATTATTCATGACCTTTGTGTAAAGTGCAATAAAGCCCATAAACACACTTTTCAAAAGTACTGTGTACATCTCTGCTGGTACTAATTTCAATCAAACAAAATGAACTTAAAAAAATAAAAACTTGAATTGATTTGAGTAATTAAAATACAAAACAAAAGCATGTTGTGGGCTGGTGGACAGGCATAAGGAGTAGAGTTTGGTTGGTGGTATTATAGGGGAATGGGATTGTGAATAAATGAAAATTTGGAGGGCCATATTTTATGTTTGTTACATCATGTCAAGAGGTCAAATCAAACTTTTATTTTATTTTATTTTGTTCATTGTCTTGGGCTGATTGGCCTGGAATTCTATCAGACTCTGCCTGGTCCCAGCTGCTTAGATACATACATGCATCCAAAAATTTCAGACAAAATTTTGTAATTGTAGTATGTAGGTAAATATAAAGATATTCTTCATTCAATTGTGTTAGGAACAAAAATTAGGTAGTGATATTATTTTTACAGAGATGCATACTTACAACTAAACTATCATGTCTTATAAACACAATATAAATGAAAATATAATATTTCCCAATAAGTATTCACTTTTGTTACAATTATATTTACCTATTTTCTCTTTTTAGCTATCATGTATTGTAGTTTCTCTCCATTTCTTCTTTTTTGCCTTTAAGGTGTGATTGGATATCAACTCTACTAAAAAAAATCGATTAAAATTAAAGTTTAACTCAATTTTAACACAATTCCACTATCGTTAAAATTGTCAGAATAATTAAATAATATCAATCAAATCCCTCTGTGTTTTATCTTACTTTATTTTAATTTAATTTTTTTATTATTTTTAATTTAATTTAATTTATTTCAAGTTATTATTATTATTAATAATTATTTAATTTATATTAATTTACCTATTAGATTTTTAATTATTTTATTTACTTTATTTTTATATTATGTAATTCATTTCCGTATTATATTATAAATATATGTGTGTTCAATAGTTTACACCACATTCATGTAGCCTAGTGGTTGTGTTGGCATGCTCTTTCTTTGCAACCCGGGTTCCCGAGTCCTATTTCCTACAATATATATAATTAAAGCTTTTGCAATAAAATTCAGGATGGTATAAAGATAAATTAGTAATTCTAAAAATAAAAACATTGAACAAATCTCGGAGATAGAGAAGGTGTCATAAACGCGCGATTAATTTAGACGGAATAGGAGAACCGTGCATCGGTTATTTAACCACAAGAGAGTCTCGTGCATTTTTTAAAATACAGTGGAAAAAATGCGCACATTTCATTAAATACACGTGAGTTTGGTGTAATTTACCCGAAGAAAACCTCCATCCCTTATCCGCCGAGGGTTGTTTGAAGAGGGGGCCTTTGAAAATTAATTATTACATTTTAGAAAGAACAAGTAGTCGCCTGACTTTCCCGCGTTTTATGCTGAACCCATTTTGTTGTGTTCCCAGGGTTTGATAATGATTGATTGATGTATCACTGTTTGTGTCACATTCGCACCATTAGAGTAGTAATTTAGGAGATGAGCTGCTGAAAGAGCTATATACCGACGTCGTTTTACTATTTTGGTGAATGTTTCTCTAGTTGAGGATTTTGATTAGTTGCTGTCCAGAATGAAATAGGAGATTAGACACATTCTCAAATTTGAGTTGCCTATTTAAGCTGTGTTGCACTAAAGGAGCGATTGGATATAAATTTAACTGGTTTTATAGATTAAAGTGAGCTAAAGTGAGTTATTTTAATTAAAGTAGATTGAATGGATAATTTTGAGTTTGAAAATAAATAATATTTAAAATATAATAATTAAAATTGATATGATATAAAAATATGAAAAAAATGTTCTAAAGTTATAGTTAGTTAAAATTATGTGAATCAATAAATAAGCGCATAAGGTGAAATTCACCCGAGATGACACTCCTAAAATAAGACACCACAAAACTGCTTCTCTTATTTTTCCATTTGTTAGAATGGAATTTCTTTCATTTTCGTTAAGATTGGAATCATTCAAAATTGATACACGAAGAGAAAAAGCTACCAAGCATGCACACCAGGCACCAACGGTGAAAAATGAGCTAAAAAACATTTGCACATTGCAAAATGTCCCAATAAGATGCTCAAACTTAATAACATATTCAACACACAAACTCAGATTTGAAATTGAAATTGAAATTGTAGGCCGCATCTCAGAAATGAACACCCAAAATACTCGTTGGACTATATATTTAACAATACAAAAGATATCCACGAGCATGAAAGCCAGAGGCGAGACCAGCAAACGCACAATTTTCTACTTATTTTCGCGAATCAAAAAATTCGAACAGAGATAAATAATACAGGATCTGCTACAGGAAAGAATATCCTCAAACCTAGTCCTGTTTGCATCATGACTTGGACAATTTTAAACAGTGTATTAGACTGATATACGACTCTGTAATCCTCAGCAATTGAATCTGCAAAAAACCTGATATCTAGAATTAATCCGAGAAACGATATGTAAAAAATAATAATAATTACAGCTCGATGATTGAATCTTACCTCATTGATGGATGATACCGCTTGATGACATGTATGTGTACAATATGAGTCTTTTGAGTATAGTCAGTCTTTAACCAATTACAGCAGTTATCTTCTTTGGTGAAAAAGAATCTATTCGCCCAATTCAGAGCCAAAATTTTGTTCAAGGAATTCATCGAGTTGTCCCCAGTTTGGGGGATGATCAGATTTACCCGAACTATCACAAGGTAATGATCTGATGCATCCAAGTAAATGCATAATATCACAGCGAAGACTGCAGAGGGATAGCACAATAGATTGGTTTAGCTAAAGATAATCATACAAACAAATAAATAATTTTATTATCATTATGTTGCATTTTTTTTCTTTCTTACTTTTATTCGTTCTCCAGTGTGTGCAGGTCAACTACCCTTATTAAGTGTGAAGAAATTGAAATGTCATGCATCAAGAGGTTTTAACTCGGGAGATAACATTAAAAGAGATGAAAAACCGGTTGTTAAAGTGTATGACTGGAACAAAATCGATCACTTCAATGGGCATTGCATGAGAATTATCCATTGGCTAATGCTGTAAATGGGTATGGATCAAATTACTCATGAAAACATCCGTATGTATTTATCATAATGACAAAATTTTGCATCCAAAATTTTTCATTGCCCCTCTCAACAGTTATTATAATAGCTGGTTAACTGTACCTGCGTTTAGCTTGTGGAGAGGTCAACTCCAACCGTGAATATGCATCATGAATTTGAGAGTGCATAATTACAACAACTTGCCTGCAGAAGTACATGGCGTAGTGATCAGATAGTCAAACAGATACTAATTTACATTTTACACAATTAACATAGTCAAACAGATACTACTTTACATTTTACACAATTAACATGCAAGCACAGATGTCACGTTGATCCTACCCCAAATTGTGAACATAATGAAAGCCCTCGCTTTTGTCAACTTTTGAGTAGATGGAAAAACTAAGAAAGGTTCTCAAGACAATAATCAGAACCAAGAAATGGAATATGTTCTTAAAGATTTAACCTTTAATCTAAGTTTACCATGGGAATACTAAAGCACAAAAAGGTTGCCGACTGCAAACCAAACTTGTCCGTGCATGGAAACTTATTAAGCAAGCACAAAAACAAATAAAAATAACAGACCACTTGACTACTGGAGATGAGCATTTTACCCAAAAATAGCTTGAACATCCTCTTCAAGTAAGTGTTTGGTTAACGTACGTAGAAGATATCCAACTTCCTGTGCCAATAAGTGAATACAGATGCATCAATGTAATGATAATTTTTATTTGTTATTTTTTCAGAAACATGAAACCAGTTCCGAATATGATCAAATGACAATGGATATTTACCTTGGTAAGTGAGCGAGCAAACTGACTAGGCTGTAAATCATTATCCTCTGACCTATTCCAACCCTCAACAATTTGGGGCAAGCTTCTCAGATGAACCAACAATCGTTCTCTCATTATCTGAACCAGCTTGGAATGAATCTCATCCCGGTGATTTTTGTAATCCTAAAGTCACGAAAAGAATATAACTGTTATAATTTTCCATGAAACAAAAAATTTTCAGTCAAACTGAAAATTGCTTACAGTTGCTACTCGATCGATCTCTGACTGCAAAAGTGGTTTATAGGTCTCCGGAACTTTAAACAAGAGAATTCTCCTAATTTCTTGATACAGCCATTACAAATAATAAGTCAACAGAATGACCTTCAATGACTTTAACCAAAAATAAGAAAAAGAGTGTATAAAGTAACTAAATAAATGCGATCTGAACTCTAAAAAACAACTTTAGTTAGAATGCATATTGAGGTTCTGAAGATAATATCTAGGACAATTTAAGCTTCAGACCATAACAAAAATAGCAAATGAAAGTTGCATATACAGAAAGACAGACACCGAAGGCATACAATAAATATAGAACTAGAAAAATGTAGACAACCATCGCTTCTAGACGGAGTTGTAAACTAGCTTCAGTTGGCACCCCTTAGGATTTTCATTGGCACAATTAAAGTAAATAAATGACCCATCTTGCTTTTGACAATGATGGTTAAATAGAAACCCACTTAAACTTGCAAATGCATGTGATGCAGTAATTTACAACCACTTACCAGGTATGACTGCAAAGGTGAAACTTATCACCTGGCTCGCCATAGCCAAGTGTCTAGCAGTGATTGATCTCAAACCAGACACCTGTAATCAATCAGGGTTAACAAAATACCAACCAAATAACCATATAGCAAATTCAACAGTATAATCCAGTGAAAAAATGAATAAATCAATACAGCAGTTCAAAACCAATCACACATATATTCTACCACACACAATTAGTTTTATCTCACAACTTTAAGGATGGTTGCAGAAATTAATATTACTTCTTATTAAATTGTAACCAGTCTCTGAACTTAATTTACAGGGCAAATGTTCTCTTATTTTCGAAAAATTGACACCAAAGTTTATATAATTTGCAACTAACGATTGCAACCGGACCTACTTTAGAAACCATGGCTCAAAAGTTACATACTCAAAGAACAAAGTCGCACCTGTAAGGCATTCGCTCCAAGGACAAGATGCGCAGTCCTTGAATTAAATAGTTTCAAGATCTCGGCAACACGATGAACCACTTCCGCAGATAGTGTTGGCAAAAAATTACTCATATCTATGTACTCCGACAACATTTTCACCAAATATAAGCCACTGCAACAAAGAAAATAAATAAAAAACCTGTTCTCCAAGGTATAATTGGCATCACGAAGTTAACTGCTCTACATATTTCTGCACACAAAAACTACACAAGCATGGAATAAATAATAATCAAACAGAAATGAAATATGTGCCTTCTTGCAAACTGTTCAAAACTTTAAATAGAGAATCAAGATTGCTGCATCATCAATCAACTCCCAGACTTCATTCACATCAAAATAAAAAGAAACACCAATATGAAGGCAAAATCTAAGTATTCGTGGGGAGCATACCAGTTTACCATGTGATATCCAACTCCTCTAAAATAAAGCATCCGGAGTCCAGACTTTCCACGGTCTTTCACACTGGCATTGTTTCCATGAGAGGACGTACTAACATCAGAACTGCCACTATCAGCTGCAGCTCCAACACGTGATGATTCAGAGTTTGGTATATAATCAGTATTCCCGTTAGAATCAGGCTGTTCAATACTCTGAGACTGATTTGATGGAACAGCATCTATCATGGAGGAACCATCGCTGCTTGGTACCACATCAGAAGTTGATGCAGTGTCCTCGGAAACAGCATTGCTCTCCCCAGCAGCCACAGAATCTGAAGAACACAGTGAATTGACGATAGCTTGAAACTCGTCTGGTACATCTATTTCAGCCCAATTTTCTTGGTCAAGTAGAGCCCGCATCTTAGCCATCTGTAGAAACCAGTACCAAGTTAACCAGTGAGTAATATGAGCCCAGTAAAAAATATGGTCGCTATGGATACTAACTCGAGATTCATGCTGGAATTCAATGAAGGATTTAGCTTGTGATTGTAATGTTCCACGAATGCTGTATCCCAATCTTCCGCCTATCTGTTTGTTCACGATAAGTAAAACATTGAGTATAAAATATAACTACAATAAGCAGAGGCCCTATTAAATGCATCATACAATGAGAGGTAGAACATACCTTCTCTGTTGAACTAATAAATTCCTGGCTAATGTTATAAACACCTAGAAATTCCTGCAACTTCAGTTTTGGGTGAATTTGAGAACGGATTCCAACAATTTTTGCCCACCTTCCATGAGCAGCATCACATGCTGCAAAAAGAGCTTCGGCATTCTCTCTTAAAATATCAGCTCTGTGCAGATCATATGCTCTAATTAGAAAGTCTCCATAACCATTTTAACTAGATTTGTAAATCAAATAATCAGATATCAGAAAATCAACTTCAAGAATATAAACGGTATTCAAGGAGCATTCATGTGATAGAATGCCCATCATGTCAGTACTCAGTAAAAGGACAGGTTCTCAAGTACTAATAATACTACTTGATCCCACAAAGTTATTAACTAAATCCAACTCTGTCATGGTTGTTACATAATGGGAATTGATTGGCATGCCAGATAAAGAAGTGGCTGAAACATTTATCATGTATAATCTCCAAATAGCTTAATTTCACTGCTGAATCAGCAACTCCTAATGAATTGGCTCAAATCTTGCCACCTCTAAATAACTCAGGTAGTGCTGCCTCGATTACCAAACCTGTTCTTTTTTCTCTAAACCCCAGTTTTTCATCATCTTTCAGACCCAAAAACTGTTCCTATCCCAGTCCAAGTTAACACCTAGCTACTGAGTAACGTCAGTTCTGCGCTATGCTATCCGGAATTCATAAGATGCTGGAGAAAGAGAGAATCCAGGTTTCCAAAAAACTATGTATCTATCCACATTATTATATGACACTCCCAAACAAACTACTCGGATTCAAGCTGTTTAACATGCAAAGAAGAAAAGAAAGAGCATTTCACCGGAAATTTCTCGAAAGATTTGTGGTTGCAGTGTCATATCCTCTCCCCTGGATAGAAGTCACTCGAGTAGCATTTTGGGATGAATCTGGTGAAAAGGAACTGGCATGACCATCAGCCTCTTGAGCTGTTTCAGGAGCCGCTGCTCCATGTGCAATGGCAGCAGCAACAGAAGCAGCAGCATAGTGACCATTGAGATTGCCCATGATCCACTCAATTGCTCGTTTAACTTCAGAAGCCCGCAATAAGCGTGTCTGCATTCACTAAAAGAAACGAATCAAGTTATGCCATGGCAGCATTAAGATCAATGAGCAAACTGGGACCATAGATGGAATAAGAAGTCCAGAACACATTTATAAGCAGTCAGTTACATAAGGTGCCATTAGGAAGCCATGGAGTGGCTGAGACAAATAACTTCAGTTGACAGTACAAAATGGAAAAAACATACCGAAAAGGATATAAATATATAGAAATAACAAAACATACCAACATATTCATCAAGTAATATGGTTGCCAAATTTTGACAGTTGAAAAGAAACCCCCTAAATCAGGCCCAGTTAAAAGATATCTAAATTTAGACTGGTGAGAAATATACAGAGATTGATATATCCTGAAGGAATTTCACTAAGTTACTGCATCTGCAAGTATAAGTGACTACTCTTGATGGGGTGACAAAAAAGCATACATTACCTGCACTATCTTGAATATTTCTTCCAAAAGTTTCAAAAAGCTATCAGGTGAAAGACTTTTCAACTTGCTTCCTAGTGATGAGCCTCCACCTGTGTCAGCATAATGGAACCAGGAAATTTACACATTTACATAGCTAGATGGCATTTGATAATAATAATAATAATAATTAAAAAAAAAAAAAACTACATTCAGTGCCAGTCATTATGAATTCTGAACTGGCTGGTAGAACAGGAAAAAAAAATCTGTTTGCAAATGTCATATGAATGCAAAATCTCTTGGTCCAAATAAATCAAATGTTTCACATGCATGTATACCAACCATCAGCATCTGCAATCCCCTCTCCAGATATAGAATCCGAATCGAGTGGCATATTCAAAACCGTCACCTTGACAGATGTCTTTATATCAGATGCAAGTGTATCACGATATAATCTCAATACAGCTGGTAATTTTCCCTGAAAATAAAAGTTCAGTTAAAGATAACCTGTATAAAAAAATAATGAAATTTTACAGAGGAAAATAGCAGCAATGACTGAGGGGGAACTGGTACAACCATTCTCTTATGGGTAGTTATCAACAGAATCGCTACGAAAAAACAATGGATAAAACCAGTTACACAAACTGAAGCTAAAATAGAAAATACCTAGATTGATCAAGAATTTAGGATCACACAAATCGTCATGCACATATTAAAAGTAAAGGCAATGCCTGCCAGTCTGGGCAGGATGACTACTTTAACACACACTTCCACAGAAAAAGAATAGGAATTGTAGATGTATACAAGCCTCCACTGATACCAAATCTAAACAACTACAGATTTGACGAACAAACAAGACAAAGTTATTTGCCTATTACTTTTGACTGCTCTTACTACTTTCGACAGCCAAATGCATGACTGCTGAACACACTCTTAAGAGATCTACAGCAGTCTCCCCATTGTTTAATACATTAACATCTAGAATCATCTTTCATACACCATTAGTTGTGCGTGAGCAAAATAAGTCGACTAAAAAGGATGAATGCACATGAGACACCACCGTTTAGATATCTCAAAGAAAAAAGATATTGATCAATCCAACAAATGAGGAGCACATTAACTCACAGTTCTAAGCAATCCAATGATGAGAGGGAGAAGCTGATCATGAAAATTGGACGTTCTCTCTTCTTCCAGTCTAACCTGTAATNAAGATTACCAAAACAACCAAGTGAATAGTTATGACCACAAATTCATGAGGAAAAAGACACAGGAAAATGCTCACAACATAGAGAGTAGCCAAAATAATAATATGATATAAACAATAAATACAAATTAACAAAATTAGAATACTAGGCATACTTCATCATATCTTCCATTTGAGGTTAAGGTAAGCCCTGATGAATCCATATTTCCAGCATCACGCAGTGATGCACGAATAAATTCTGCTGAAAGAATGCTACAAGAATGAATATGATAAGTCAAAATAGCATGCTAAAAAAATTATGTCGAATTTTACACTTCACTTAAACAGAGTAATACAGCTATTTAAGCATCAACAACATATAACAACAACAGTATAACAGCAAATTGGGGCTAACCTGTTGATTGACTCTACAGAAGATGTTACATGATCACCGAGATGACGAAAACAATGTAAGCCAATCAGTTCATCGCCACCCTATTAAAGAGATGCATCATTTGTGGAGAAAGAAAAATTCAAATTTAGGTGAGGCCTCCACTAGTATAAAGTTCAATGTTCAAATAAACAAGCAAATGTCCAACAATATTTCAAAAAAGGCACCCTAACCCTAGCAAACATAACATAATTTAGACCAAAGAAGAAAATTACAGTCAAATTTGAATTTGATGGATTTCTTACTGAGACTGCAATGATTTTCATAAAAAGAAAAACCGTACGCATTGGTCAAAATGTACGTAGTGTTAATTGAGATTTGATGTGACATATCTCCATTAAGATACTACAGAATAAAAAAATATGCACGTGAATATATCCTGTTAAAAAGCGAATATTAGGAGAATGATACAATAAGCATGAACCAAATGTCAAAGACCATATGTAAAGGTGGATCATTAGCTATGGGCATACCATTATATGCTGCAGGTCATCAATAATGTCAAGAGCTCCAAGACAATCCGCAGATGCAACAAGCTGCAATTTATACGCCGTCAAAATGATAAATCAACAGAGACTTGTGAAATCGCATAGCTATAATGCAAACTAGTGGATATCCTATAACCCCCACTTCCTTGTTGAACATGAAGCTTTTCATCTTGGCATTCTTCACATATTAGACAACTGGGCTTCAATTGGTAATTGCATGAGATTGAAAAGGCTCGTTCAGCAGCAATTCTTTATAAATAAGTGTCACATATACATGGAAAGGAAACACGAGCAAAATAACAAAATCAACCAATCAACCATTGGTTCTCTTGGGTTTCATCTCTAGCCTACCCCAACTTGCTTGGGACTAAAAGGCTATGTTGTTGTTGTTGTAACCAATCAACAGAACAGCAATGTACAAATTACAATGCAACAGTCCACATGCTTTAGTTACATCATGAGTTCACATATGTATAGATTAGAATAGCACTTAATCCTTTAGATTATGTTTACATTTTAAAAGCTGCGTTTCAGGTAAAGAATCCGCAACAACCATGATCCGAGTGACATGCACAAATCATCAATTTTTCATAATGTGATTGACCGAAAGCATCTGTTGTATACTCCACCTCAAATCTACACATCTGTTCTTTTTTAAATCCGGCAGGCATTGAAATACTATCATCCATGAGCATAGAACAGACTTACTAACTGAAGAGTGGAGACGGCCTGATTGACAGACAGCACGAGACGCAACTTGTTCTGCAATCCAAACAGATCCCCCCTCTTCATGCTTAGCTCCTGCACCTTCCTAGCAGAACCCACCAAATCCGAGTCTAGAAGCCTGATTGTCTCCTTCAGCTCCCTAACCCTCCCGCATCCTTGGACAATTTTAGCGCTTAAATCCTCCAACTGCACCTGTGCCTCAAAAAATGAGCTAGACCTTAGTGAAATTTCCCTGACCAAATGCAGCTCCACTACATCCAAATACTGCGACAATCTCTCCTGCAATGCAACATTCTCCGACATTGTCCGGAAGGGGCAAGCCGCTCTGAACGTGGCACCGTCCTCCAACTGGAAATCCTCTTTGAAATACAGCGCGGGGACCTCCCTCAAGCACGCCACCAACGCCTCTCCGGCGGATCCCCCGGAGAAAGGACCGTCCTGACCCTGGTGGTCCCTATCGTGCTGCCTGAGGATGTCCACGAAGCGGGAGTGAGAATCCGAGACGGAGGATACGTACGGCACAAAATCGGATCGGGTAATTTCAGATCCGGGTTTAGGCGGCGGCGGCAGGGGAGCGAACTCGGGTACCGGAACGGCGGCGGAAGAGGACCACCAGCCGACGACGGAGGACGAAGGGTTAGGGTTGTTGAGGATGGAGGAGAAGCTCTGGCTGCTGGCATCTGAGATTGATTTGGACAACGATGATGTCTTATTGTAACCATACGGTCTCTTGGAATTTCCGATCGGAGATTCCGGTGACCTTCCCGGCGATTGGGAAGGCGGCGAATCCATCACTTTTTTTTAAGATCTGCCGCGTGGGTGTGGCGTCCTACAGGTTAAAGCATGCCAAATGAAAAGAAGATTTCACAACCAAATCAATTAGGAATTTGAGGATATTCAATGGAAGGAGTGTAATCTCGATCTTGTAGGTGGAGATCGGAAAAAAATGGAGAAACTTTGAGCAGTGTGTGTAGCATGTTGATGGTCGAACAAGACAAACCGAGAAAAGAGATAAAGAACCGGGATGGACCGGCTTTGGTTGAAGTCCGGACCCGCCATTTTATCTAAGGCGTAATTTATAAAATTCGTTATTTGTCTTAAAAAATTGTGTAATTTGCCCCATGAGTTTATTAAATTGTGTAATATTACTAAGTTTATGAGCGTTTAAACTGAATTCAACTGATCGAAATTTCGGGTTGTCCATCATAAAAAATCGAACATCAAAACAAAATTTGTGATTAAGTTCGGTTTCAAATAAAAAATCAATCAGTTGGATCTGTTCGGTTACCGGTTAGCCGGTATAATGGAGGAATAAAAAAAAAAGTAAAAAAAAAAATCGACAAATTGTGATCTACAAAAATTAAAATAGCTAGATAATTAATAATTTTATCAAATCAAACTAACACGCATTAAAAAAAAAAAAGAATAACTTGTTCAAAAATAGAATCTATCAAGTCTCATACACATGGCACTAGGTGTCCGAACTCTCTAGTCTATCAAGTGTCGTATATGTTCTACCTAGATTGATGCTTTGGGACGACCTGTTTTGCATAGAAACATGTCGCCCACGATGGAAATTGGGTTCACATCATTCTGGACCAAAGATATAAGAGAAGAAGCTCAATAATCCCCATAATAAGAGTCTTGTGTCGATCTACCTACAAACCATAGCGTCAATCTACTAGTTGGCACATTAAACTATCTTTGGCCGATCTATCTATAGTGTGAAATAACAACCGATAAAGCAAGTTAATAAAGCGATCGTCCAATCAATCTCATCATCAAAAGACGAGTTCTTGCATGGGGACATGTGTTATTCCCCTCGCCCTCAGTTGGCACATTGTCATCATTATTTTTCTACTTTTTCTATATATAAACCCGATCCTTAATGGTTCTAAGAAAAACAGTAAGAAAATTCACGATACAACATATACTTTCTTTTCCCTTTAAATTATTCGCATCGATTATTTTATGATGTTTGGCGATCCCTCTTACTTTGCATAATGACTCATTTTTACACTTAAATACCCTAAATAATGTTTGAAATTAATATGTCTTTCTATTATGGTTGACATTTAACGTCTACCAAAAATATATATATATATATATATATATTATAATGTACACACACGATTTAAGATAGGGAGTTTTGTGGGGATGAGCATAATATAGAATTACCGAATTGGTATAAGTGATTGAGTTAAACTTGTATTTTTATTTAGTTTGATTATTAGTGTAGGAAAAAAATGGGCTTAGGCTAACTAGTGGGCTTTTAGGGAAAATGTGTTTTAAGAAGAAAGTTAAAACCCTAAGATTCATTCCAAAAAAAGATATTATAATTTTGTACGTTTATTAAATAATACATACGTAGAAACATCTCTAATTGTGTACAAGACAAAGTATATATACATGTATATATATAATCACATATAAATTTTGCAAGTGACAGAAACATTTGTGCAAATCACATAAAAAACAGTTATTGAACAAGATATTATAAATATATGTATGAATAAAAAGACTACTTTAATGAATTAATACCATAAAAGATGACATAATAAAAAAAAATATGAAACNAAAAAAAAAAAAAATTAAAAACCTTCAACTGCACGAAATCGTCGCTGTCTTTCAAAATATGCTTCCCCTTAACATCCTTACCAACCAAACAAGATTTAGAAGACCCCAACACAACCTTACATCTCCCTCGAACAACGAAATCCTTAAACTCGTTATTCTTTTTGTAATTCTTTGAAACTACCTCAGAGTTGACCTTTCCTCTCATCTTTTGTTTTGGATTCAACTCCTCTTCCTCACTATCAGACACAAAATCCGAATGAAATTCCTTATCGGATAAAGATTCAAACTGATATTATACATAAATTTACAAAGTTCGATAAAATGATATCTTATCTACGCCCAAGTCCATTTTTTAGCCCATTGATACAAAAGAATCTAGAAGAATATACAAAAGCTCGAGAAAATTACTCCTTGTGTCTAATTTTGTTAATTATTTATATTTATACACTACATAATTCTTAATTATGCTTTATATCATTTTTGTATGTCTTTTACCTTTATGTTTACTTTTTTACGTGTTATTGGACGGGTCGGTTTGTTTTAGCGGTTCCCAAGTCAGTTTTTTAGCGTTCTCGAGAAAGAAGTTATTGAATCTATTTCTTCATATTTTCACGTCTCTTCGTCTTCCTTTCCTCTCTTCAGATTTTTTCTCTTTTTTTTTTTTGTTGTTCTTCCTTTCGTCTTCATCTTTTTCTTTTGTCCTATTTCAACTTTTTATGTGCAATTTTTATTTCTTATTCTCCTTCATTTAACTATGGTTAGAACCAGGTCTTCTGTTGAAAAAATGAGACAAGTTCGGATTTACAAACCTAAATTGAAAAGTGATTTTGTCGATTTAATTGAAGATGTGGATTTTTTGGGCGACGACAGTGATGGAAGATGCAAGAAGAACCGGAGGTTTCGAGAGGGTGCAGTTCAAAGTTCTAAGCCGTCTGGGAAAACTAAATCGTTGAATCTTTATTTGATAAGGAATATCATTCGGATTTTGTGTCTGATAGTGAGGAAGAGGAGTTGAATCCAAAACAGAAGATGAGAGGAAAGGTTAACTCTGAGGTAGTTTCAAAGAAATACAAAAAAAATAACGAGTTTAAGGAATTCATTGTTCGGGTGAGATGTAAGGCTGTGTTGGGGTCTTCTAAATCTGGTCTGGTTGGTAAGAATGTCAACATCTCCATTTCTTCNAATCTTACATGGCACGGAAAGGTCTTGTGTGGCAGCCTAATTTTTCCACATCATATGCCAAGAGGATTTGAACCCCAAAATCCTAAAATCCAATGAGGTAAAAGTAATAATGAGAACATATTTGAGCAAAACACGTGAAGCGTGCACCCCCCCTCTTCTCTCTCTAGATCTCCTTCGAGCTTTATCTGCTTCTTGTTGCTCCATCGGTACAAGTTGAAGAGGTGTAAGAGTGATACAATAGAAGATCCCGAAGGTAATCAAAACATCGACGAACCACGACCCGAAGGCCGAGATCCGTCGACCCCGACCGGCCGGACCGATTGCCACGACGCGCCGATCCCGCTGACGGCCAGCCCGCGACGACCGGCGACCGCCCAAGCCACACGACAGATCGCGACAACACGACCGGCCCCGCCATCCGTTCGTGATCTCGGGCTCCACCGTGTGCTGTTCCCGGTCATCCCGAATCCGACAGATTCAGAAAATTTTAATCCGTAAGTTCTCTACGTCAAAACCTTTAGATCCGTTGCGCATAGGTTTACGTTTCCTATTGAATTCGTGACTTGTACATAACGAGATCCTCATAAATCCCAATAGGAGAGATTTGGTGAGAATGGTAGAAATATTAGAATTAAAAACGCGAATTAAAAGGGGAAGGGGTAGACGTAAGAAAACTTAGAAATAGACAAAAATGATTTAAAATATTTAAATTTGAATGAGGATATGTATTTTGATCGAGCACAATAGAGACATGTGATTTATATAACCAACCCCATTTAATGGAATTTTAACAACTTGTTGATTGATAGATTGATTTATATTTATCAAATATTGATTTATCATTTATCTACCCCATCACAATTAATTATTATTTTTGTAACAAATTATTTTACAATAGAGAAAATACAATTCTTCCATCAACTTCGGAGGAAGATATATTAGTTTGAGATTTTGAGTGATATTTTATTCACTTATTTTTTATAAGTTTGTAAGACTTTCATATTTAAGATGAATTATTTGTAATATTAAGTCTAGAGGTTGGATTGACTTGAGATTTCATATAAGTCCATACAAATTGTTTGTGAAATCACAGTAAGTCTTATAAAATCCATACAAATTAAAGAGATGAATAAATTGCAAAACTCATGACCTTTTAACATTTTTTAAAATCTCAAATGATAATCTCTGAATATTTTAAAAGTTAAAAAATCAAATTAAATATACAAAAAGTCTTAAAATATCACATAGCATTTAATGAAATTTTGAATTAATACACCACTTTATTTCCCGATATCAATTTTTTTTCTCATTTGTTAAAGAAAAAAAATAATTTTCAAATTTCAGATTCTTGGATATAATATGTTTTGATTTTGTTTGAATTTTTTGATTTGGTACGATTTTGAAAAAATTGGTATAGTTAGTAATTAATAGGATTTTAAGTTTTTATTAAAATAAAATAATTAAAGTTGATTTGATACAAAAGTAGGAGAGATAATGCGAAATGATGATTAGTTAAAATTTATTATTAAAGTTAATGTGTAAGAATGAATGAGCGATATTATTTTAACAATATTGAATATATTGTAGTTGAGTTAAAATTGAGTTATATCTGAATTAAAAAAATAATTGATTAAAAATAATTGNTGGGCGATTTAGACTTTTGCTCAATGAATTACAACGGCTAGTCATATGATAGCCGTTTGATAGCAATAAAGTAAAAAACAAAAGCACGTTCCTCGAGGCAAATAGTCTCCTTCCTCCACTTTCACCAGTCTCAGAATGCGAGCAATCAAGAAAATCTGTTAATCAAGATCTCCCCTAATTTTTTTCTCAATTCCATTTTTAGGGTTTCCTTTGCTGGGTATCTCAAAATCTGGGACAGCTTTTACAGCCAAAAAAAGAAAAAATAAAAATGAACCTCAACATCTTCAAGAAGAAAACTTCCCCTAAAGGTAATTCGAGTTATCTTCGAAAAAAAATGATCTTTTTTTTTTCCGAATTTTAGAATTTTCTATGTGCTGTTTAGGTTGAGATTCACATAATTGATCAGCATAATTTTTATTACCATCCTGCCTGCTTTTTTCTTGCAGATGCACTGAGAGCCAGCAAAAGGGAAATGACAGTTGCCACGAGAGGTATCTTCTTACAGCTTGCTGGGTTTCTTAGTTGTTATACTTTTGAGTTCTAAAATGTCCAGGCAGAAAAAGGCAGTTGATTTGATATTTGCCGAACGTTATTGAGATTTGATTCAAGTGAAGTACAGAGGTGTAAGGGAACTTGTCTGAGATTCCTAATATATTGAATTTGGGTTAATCGGCTAATGTCGATGATGAAAGAATCTTAATGAAGTACTACTTCAGAACGTTCATTTACTCTGCTTAACTAGTGAAACACTAGATTTGGGCAAATTTCAATCACAATTTCGATTGTGATGGATAAATTTGGGTTCTTTTGGAATCCCAAGGGTTTGGTTTTCTGGCATTCCATGTTTTGCAGAACTGCTAATCAATTATTTCCAAGTGTTAGATGTTATGTTGTCCCACATCGATTAGTTATCTGGCTGTTGTGTATGTATAACTGCTGGCACCCTTTCTCACTTTAAGCTAGCTTGGATAGAGTGTTATATTTTTTGTTGTCCCACATTGATTAGTTATTGGGCTGTTATTATGTGTAAGTGTAGTTTGGACACTCTTTCCCTTTGAGTTAGCTTTTGGGGATGAGTTCTACTCATCCCAAATTATCACCAAGAAAGGAAGTTCTATTCTTATTGAGGGATGGTTCAATGGAAGGGGAAAAAATGAAGAAAAGAGAAAGGCAAAACTCAATTTGGGACATAACTTGAATAACTATATATGATTTTTATTCTTTAAGGGACACGTAAGACTACACTTGATGGAAACAAGCAGTTGGCCTAAAGTGCATTCTTATGGCATAGCACAGAGATTTATTCACATTTATCACACAAGCACTACATTTGGGAGGAACTCATTGACCCTCAGTGGTGTGCTTGTAGATATTGAACTCTACTGGTGACACTTGGGCCTTCAAAGATCATTACCTTTATGCTGATTTCTGCTTGAATTTTCATTTTGCTTTTTGCTCCATTGATTTTGTTTTGCTTCAGGCATTGAGCGTGAGATTGCATCTTTACAAATGGAGGTATGTTTATTTTTCGCTTGCCTCTATCTTTCCCATCTGCTTTCTCGTGATGATTATCAGTAATGAAAAAATTATCTGCAAATTTTAGGAGAGGAAATTAGTGGCAGAGATCAAGCAAACAGCCAAAACAGGAAATGAGGTGTCTTGCTTTATTTATTATTTATCATCATTTGCTTTTCTTGATTCTACTTAAAAGTTCATGTTGTATGCTAAATTACAAATTTACAGGCTGCCACGAAGATCTTAGCTCGTCAATTAGTTCGCCTCAGACAGCAAATTACAAATTTGCAGGGCAGTCGAGCCCAGATCAGAGGCGTAGCAACTCATACACAGGTGTCAGATTCATGTTCACATGTTAAAATTAATATCCTATAACAATTATTTTCACATGTTAAAATTAATAACCTATAACTCAGCATTTTTGTTGACAATATTATAGGCCTTGTACGCAAGCACTTCCATTTCGACTGGTATGAAAGGTGCAACCAAAGCTATGACTGCTATGAACAAGGTTCGGTCATAAAAAATCATATATTTTTTTTTTCCAAAAATGATAAATAATATTACCTCCTTTCGGTTCATTTTAATTAGTGCTCTCTTGTTCAGCAAATGGAACCAGCAAAACAAACTAAAATGATCAAAGACTTTCAGAAACAGTCTGCTCAGATGGACATGACGGTAAAAATCTAGCTCTCTTTTAAATTGGCTCCTTAATGGGGTTTTTGATTATTGTGAAAATAATTAATTAACACCCATTTGTTCAGATCGAGATGATGTCTGATGCAATTGATGAGACACTAGACAAGGATGAGGCTGAAGAAGAAACTGAAGATCTCACTAATCAGGTTTGCCTACTACTTACTCCCATTAAGAAAGCCTATAGATTTTTAACACGATCTTTACTTTTTGTCTTGTTTTTGTTCCATTTTTAGGTGCTTGATGAGATTGGTGTTGACATAGCATCGCAGGTTAGTTTTGATTTCTGTATTTCGAAGCTTAAAAAAAAGCCTTAAATTCTGCTAGTACTATTAACTATTGCTATTGGCTGTTCAGATTAGAATTGAAAAAAAGTTGACAAATGTTACTAATTCTGATGTCATTTTTTTTTTCTAGTTATCTTCGGCTCCAAAAGGGCGGATTGCATCGAAGAAAGTTGAAAATGCTGCACCAAGGTATATCTCTCTCTCATTGGCTGTTAATTCTTCAAAAGTTTCCTCACCACACAATCAAATTTTCCGTGTATTATTGTCTTGAAATAAAATATAATAATTGCTTAACAGTCGAAGATACAAAGAATGTGTGTAATTTAGTGTGGTGTGTGGTATTTGATGATTTATTGTGTGATTTTTTTTTTCTTTCACAGTGCTCCTAATGCAGCTACTGATGTCGAAGACCTCGAAAAAAGGCTGGCCTCTTTGCGACGCGTTTGAGCTTCGTAAAATCAATGCCAATTTACATGTATATTGTATCAGTTCTTACCCATAAATTCCAAAGATGTAATAATGTTCTTAAGTATATCACAATAGAGATTAATTACTAGTGAAAATATTTTCAAGACTCAATACTGTGTTTTTATGTACTTTCATTTCTCGTACTACTGTCTTGAGTAGGATGTATTTGAGAAAATGCAGATATGATTGATAATGTGGAATCTTCTTACAAGCTTCAAATATGTGTGTGTGTTTTTCTTGAATGCTTACATCATTAAATCACTGTAATGATTCGAATATTATCTTTTATGATTAGCTAAGCCAAGTCTATTCCGTACTACAACATGCAATAAATACCTAAGTGAAATTCACCAACACATTTTTGTAAATCTAGAAACCAAGAATGAAGTTGATTAAATGCAAAATAAGAATTTTTATATATATAAAAAAAGAACGTTTTCTGAGTATTCAATTACACAATAATGTTAAGGAGCCAACTATTGGCTTCGTTATGAAGCCAACAATTGATTCCTTAGCATTAATGATCAATTACATTCTGGATACATTCTAAATCAATCAATTGAAATTTTAAGCCAAATCACACGCAATGAGTGGAACGAAAAGGTTTTATTAATGTAGGGGTGAGCAAAACATTCCTAAAATTGAAATATTGAATCTAATCTACAGTTAGTGTGGTGGTCGATTCAATTATTTTAATGTAGAAAATTATTGATTTGGTTTTCGATTAGTATTTCTATTTGTTGTGGATCTATGGATCTTCGACACGGGCCAGCTCGCAAACTTCGTATAAGACCTCAAGCCTTGACTTCATCCGAGGCCGAAGGTATCTACACACGCTCGATTATTTCGGGCCAGACAAGTTCTTAGGATTCGCCCTCTCATGTCGCATAACCATCAATGTTAAATATGTCTTCTCCTGAGCAATTGCACTGGCGTACTGGTTCAGAAAAAAGCTCGAGAAATCTCAAAGTCCTTCACCAACCCCGTGGGAAGCTGGTGGAACCAGTTTTGAACTCCTCCCCTCAAGGTGGCTAGGAAAGCTCGACAACAAAACGTATCCGAGTAACCATGCAATACTGCCATACTTTCAAACGACCTCACGTGTCTTGACTGATTTGTTGAGCCATCATACGTCAAACTGACCTCCCAGAAATTCGGTGGTAACACAACATCGAGGATCTCCTGAGAAAAGGGATGCCCTCAAGCTCAACCCACTGCCTTTCCGTCGACCTTGACTGGTAGTTGGCAGATATGCTCTGCCATCCTCTCCACTGCTTGATCTTTGTATGCACCCGAGTTCCGGCTGCTTGACTCGTCCATCTTCGTCTCCTGCCTGTTCGTTCCCACTATCGTGGTAGGTGCAATGGTTGCCTGGGACGTCTGGTGAGTAACCTGTTGGGCTGCTCCAGCTGCAACGATGTTGGCTATCATCCTCTCGAGCTCTACTCTGAACATCGTGACCAGCTGCCCCTGCTTGGCCTCCCTTCTGGGTGGCCCCATCACCTGGGCCACCGCTCTCTCAAGCTGCGTCTGAACTAGATCTGCGACCTCCTGGGTGGTTCGGTCCTCTAGCGGGTTGCTTAGCCCTGCAACTGCAACTAGGACTACCGATGACTCCCTAAGCCCGTAGGATAAGGCGTCGGGGTCACAATATGAGAAGGAATTCTACAAGGTTTTGTAAGAGCAAATGTGAAGTTGAACTCCATCGCCCTTAGGTCTAACTCAAAGAAATTGTAAACAAGCATCAATATGTTTGGAGAAGCCTGGTAGTGGGCCTGCTCCGAACGGACGCGTGCTCGGCCACAAATCGTCAAAGTTTTGCTTAGTTTTTTTTTTGAATCTTGCTCGCCATTGATGAAGAGGATTCGGTGGTTTTTGAACAGATTCCCACCGACAGCGCCAATGGTATAAAAAACCCTCGACCGGCTTAGATTCGGCCTGATATGAGCTTCTCACCGGTAGATCGTCCTTAAGACCTGCAAAAACTCCACACTAGAGGGGTTCCCCAGTGAAGAGCCTCTAATATTTCAGTTAGCATAGTGAAGAAGACCATGTGTTGTATGTTAGTGTATAGAGAATGTAATTGATGAAGGGCATACCTCACTCCTTTTATAGGAAAGTGTTACTTCGTTGCCCAAGACTGCCTGAGTGAGCTGCCCGGACTGCTCGAACAACCCGTCTGTAAGGGTCGACCTGCCAGAACTGTCCAATTATGTTAGGCCATGTGACCCTACCCACGTGTGGTCCTTATCCTATTAATATTCATTCTTATTCATTAGTCTTTCTTATTAGACTGCCTAATCGTGCGACCGACTCGAATCCTGTTGAGGTAGAATGTTGTGCTTACGAAGCTTACGTGTTGTCTTTCTGGTCGATCACATGACCAACCATTCCTTCTGGTCGAGTTTCCATTAGGCCATCCGAGGACCTTACCTCGACATGTAGTTTCTTGTTTAAACCCCATTGCGTCTTCTTCGACTTGAAGACTCTTCTGTCTGTACTAGCGCTCGACCTCTGTTCGACCTTCCTGCGGCTCTGCTTGACCAATCGATTCATTTGGCTTGGTCCGCCGATTTATTAGGCTTGCTCTACCTGGTGTGGTATCCCATATTATCCTCTATTTATAGAAGGGGATGCCTATGAAATATTATATCTTTAGGACGCGTGTCGTCCTCTAATTAGTTGCATGGTGACACGTATTAGGAAACTTGTCCCACTTGGGCAAGTGGCTTATCTAGTTCAGGCTAGTAACTCCTTTCACATTAGCTCAAGGTTGAGCTCGGCTGGACTGAGATTGACAACGAGGAGGGGTATTGCTTTTGGTAGAGGTCGGCATGTATATGCCGTAGCTAGGAACAAGGTCGGTATTTTTGGAGAAGTCTTCAAGGTAGGTGCCCTTCATCTTGGCAGAGGTTCTTCTTGATATCGTCGCTCTGGGGGTATAATTTCGTAATGATGGCATCATAATTGTCTTAATGGTGATCTCGATTGAGGTCGACAAAAATCATGTATCAACACATTCAATTGCGATCTAATTTCCTAAATTAGAAAATGTTCAAAATATATAATAACAATAGAAAATATAAAAAATAAACGTTAGTAGAACCCTTATGAAAAATGTGAATGAAGTTTTAGAATCTGAAAACTAAAATCCCTCTAAAGACCCTTAAAGAAGAAAAGAATATCCACTATCAACCCTAATAAATTAATTAGAAAAGTATTTGTGAAGGAAAAGGGATTAAGGTGGTGATTTGAAAATTGATTTGAGAGCATAATGAGCATGTTTGTTTATGGAAATTTTTTATTTTGTTTAGATTTTTTGGTTTGGTTTGGTTAAATTTCAAAAAAGTGGTATGGTTAGTTGTTAGTGAGTATATTAAAATAATCTTTAAAATAAAATAATTAAAATTGATTTGATGTAAAAGTAGGAGAGAGATGATTGAAGTGATGATTAGTTAAAATAATGTGAGTAGATGAATAGTAAATTAAAGTTGATGTGGTGTGTGTGTGAATGATTGATTGATATTATTTAATAATATTAATAATATTAATGATAGTGGAGTTGAGTTAAATTTGAGTTAAAAAAAATAGTTGAGTTAAAATGTTGAAATTTTTTTGAAAAATTTTCATAAACAAACATGTATGTTTTGCAACACCAAAAATAAAATAAAACAGTAATGCTATTATTAGCCATGCTTAACGATCAACATTCATACTTTTGCAATAAATTAATTTTTTTCAAACTGAAATGTGATACTCTAAAACACAATATAAATAAAAGTATGATAAGTATCGATCCGACTAACAATTAGATCGTCTTACACAAGAATATATGTGAACAAGGTTAATTCTTCTAGTCTTGCCCGACCGAATTTCGCAATGAAAATGATAATGCCTTTGCCAGTTTGCCCTTTAATTAGTTACGTTTGTGAAATGACAAAAGAAAGCAAAAAAAAGTTCAATCTGAAAAAAGCATTCAAAAGGTGCATGCCTGTGGGAAAGATTATTGGAGAAGATTGAGGGCCATCGGGCATGAAATACGGGTGCGGGCTCCGCATGCATGCTAATTAATATACCACTTATTTCTTGTTATTTATCATATCATTTTATATATCTCAATTATTATTAAACTTATATATATATATAATATTTTATTTTGGAAATTAACCATACTTTTAGTATCACATTTGGTATAAACATTGTCGGCAGTCAGCATATGAAATGATGAAGAAAGACTATTTTGGTTACTATATTTTGCATTCAACGGTTTGAATTCCAAGGCAAGATTTGTTAAAAGAAGATTTGGAATGACTTTGAAATCTAAGGAAAAAGGGAAAAGAGCACAATGGTTGAGAGAAAAAGGCAAAGGAGCACAGTAATAATAAATCTTAGTATACAAGTAGTTTTGAATATTAATATTAATTTTTATTATTTTTTTTTATAATATATAATTTATATGTATATTTTACCAATTATAAAACAGTTGACATTCTTAGAGTTCCTGTTTAAAATTAAGGAACATGAAAATTAAAATTATTCAAACAATATTGATAAATATATCTCACAAAAATATCTTGCTACAATATATTATTTCGATTCCTAAATAAATGATGGTAAAGATAAAAAAAATTATACTCCCTCCTATTTATAATAAGTGTCGTTTTGAGAAATTTTACAATAATTAAGAATATTTTTTTGACAATAATAACCTTCATTAATGAAGATAGAGATGAATGTTTGAGAAAAGATGAAGAATGAATATGAAAAGACATAGTGTATTTATTAGCTAAATGAGGATAATAATGGAAAAACATGTAAAAAAATTCAAAACGACATTTATTTGGTTAATGGTTGATAAAGCCAAAATAACATTTAAAAAGAATAGGAGGTAATATTAAATATTAATTTGACACTTAATTTAAAAAGAATCAAGTAAATATTAAGTTAAATTTATATACTAATTTTTAATTACGTGTTTGACATAATTATTATTTTTTTTATATTAAATATTTAAATTTTGTTTCTAATCAAATAACTCACATGTCAGCTTGACATCAGTTGATTTATTATTACAACTTATAGCAATATACATTACGAATATTTTAATTATTTTTTCAAGCCAATAATTTATATCGTTGTTCGAAAAATGCCTTGTTACACATATTTTGATTTTTCTTTCGAAGCTATAATGTACACGACAACTCAACATATGATGTTGGTTTATCATAATTTATTACAACACATATCATAAATAATCTTATTTTTTGTAATCTACATTTACTCGAAAGTTCGAGAAATATTTTTTAGCGTTAATTTCTTAAACTTGTGTGGAAAAAATATATCAGTTACTATTTTAAATTATTTGATACCAAATATATTTATGATATATATATTTAATATTATATTTTATGAATAACTTTAGGCTAACTTATTATTTTTTAATTACTTTTAAATAATAAATTGAAGTTCGTTTTAAACATAAAATATTAACTAATTAACATATTAGTACTTTATAAATAATTATTTTTTAATTATATTTAGAATATAAGAGTGAAATGTAAAATCATAAGATGAAGGCTAATTTAATATTGTATATAAAACATAAAAATGTTATTGAGTATTTTGTAAGGAAACGGCATGAATATTTAATAAGAAAAATGATAAAGAAAAATAAATAGACAGAGATAAGGAAGCTAGATAGGAAAAAAAATCATAGTTAGAAATTTTCTCATCTAGGCATTTCAAGAAATATTTTACAATCTCTTTTATAATTTATAAATAATTATCCTTAAACATTAATCTATAATCATATCCCTTAATTGATGGAGAAATTTTTAAAAGTTTAATCAATAGATTTAGATCAAATTACTGATATCCCAATACTTAAAATAAAATTAAAAGTTGGATGTAAAATTATATCATAAGAAAATCGAAATAAATAAATAAATAAATATTTGAAAAATCTTATTGTTTATTAATAATAACTATTGTGGCGGAAAATCGTATTATTTAAAGTTAATAAAAACATTTATGTATATATATACCAAAGTAATATAGATAGTGACCCAAAAAATTTGAAAAAAGAAATATCATTTTCAAAATTTTAAATTCAAATTCATGTATAATTATAATTCTGTCTTGTGTGTCTATTAGTTGATGCAGATAATTGGTAGCTGATTGTATTAGATTTTTCGAATCACCTCTTCCCACAATGCTGCTTTTTTGAAATTTTTCAAAATTTGTATTTTGAGACAAAAAATCTCATAAAACAAACGCGTCACCAAACAAACAAATTACATGATTTGATTGGTCAGTAATATGCAATTTTAGCACCAATCCATAAACAAACATACGAGGATAAAATGGAATTAGCAACAAATTATAAGCACGTCAGATCCATATAGGTGCGGTATTAGTTAGATCATAGATGATGGTGGGATATTAATCTAATATAACTAAAATTATTTAAATTGATTGTGCACATCACCTTTTTGATTTATAATGTATTAGAATATAATACCATTTGTGAGTTGTCCCACATCGTTTATACAGAAAAAATATGTCTAACTTATAAGTCTAGTGAACTGCTCTTTATATTATCAATTATGCTTCATCTGCATGGGACCGCACCCGTTTTACTCCCGTTTCTTATTTCCAAACAAAAAAAGTGCTCAAGTTGCAATCTTTTTATGCATGGCAATAAGTAAATTAAAATCAATTCTTGACATCTATAAAATGGCTAAATTTCTCCTTTGCTTCATAAGGCTCTTCACTATAGAGCTTCTCTCTTCATTCTATGTGTGAATATGAAGATATTTTTTTCTAGTTAACATAGGTGGAATTAAAGTGGGAAAGGTTTTATATGAGATATGCCTGGCTCCCTGTATGCCACCCGGCAACTTCAATCCGGCCAGTGGATTGGCGGAGGCGGGCGGCGTACGAGGAGCCAAGCATGCCGTTGACCACCATAGTCAACCACTTTCCTGCCATATTCCACCTCGATTCTTTAATTTCCGGCAGATCATGTATGTTACATATATGATTTATGTACTCTCTCTCTCTCTTTTTCCTTTCTTTCATTTTTTTTTTTTTTTTGGTTGCATT
>BKCP01006538.1:5475-28058 GCA_008636005.1 Striga asiatica
AACATCACATTTTTTTTTTTTTTTTTATCTTTTAATCTTATCCAGCAATCAACCATCTATTTTTGCCTACTTTTATGGTATGTAACGGACGAATTAGGATTGCCACTTTTTATTTCTCTAATAATAATTTGTTTAAAAATGTATCACACTCATGTAATTTTTTCTATATTTGGTTGTAAGGAAATTGTTGCATAGTAACGAGATAATGTTTAAACTATTAAGTTTGAATGACAATAATTTTTTTTTTAATTTGTATGTTGATTACTCACATGTAAAAGAAATAATAATTATATAAATATACAATTCATAGTATTAAAAAAAAAAATCATTTAGAATACAAATCCTTGCACCAATTGATATTTACACTTTTAGCTAAAACACAAATCATGCTCAATTAACCCCTATACATCAGCCATCTACATGATTTGACTGATTTTTAATAATAAACAAAATAATTTTTTTTTTTTGTAAACTTAATGATTTCATAATATAATAAAATTAAAAATTATATATCTGTGTGATCATCTAATAAATAAGATAAATTATCGTAGATATCCTATTTAATAAAATTATTACCTAAACATCTCCCATTATATATGACGCGACTGTTTCATTATGAAACTGACTCGAAATATGAGGCTTCGAAGCCTTGGTGGGGGTGATGAGTACGATGAGGTGATGCGCTTCTCGAAGTGGCATTCATGCATTGGCATCGGTACAATCGATGGATCGAACGACGGTTGTGGCGATATCGACATTCTCAACGATATTCTTCAAAATCACACGGGCAATGATTTAAATACCGTACCGTACCGGCCGATAATACCAGATACCGGCCATTGGTACAGTACAATTACACTTAAAATACCGAATTTACGGCTATACAGGTTTATACCGAAATCATACCGTAAATACCGAAAAATACCGGTCCAAACTACCGGTCAATAATTAAAAAAAATAAAAAAAAATAAAATTAATTAATATAAAAATATTAAATTTAAATTGGTAGTTAAAATATTTTATTTTTATCTCATTGAGAAGTTGAAATTAATGATTATGGTCATTTATTTTTTTTACTCTTTTTTGCATTTGGTATTATATATTTTTATGTATATTTATATATATCATTATATTTGCTAGTCCGGTAATACCACCGATATTACCGGTCCGACCGGTAATACCGCGTACCAGTGGCTAGACCGGTATGACCACCCATTGCACACGAGGATTCTATATATTTCTATTATTATTGAGAGTACCTACCCGATGTTCAGGAGTTCAAGCGACGATCTTGGCTATCTCAAGGACAAAGCCATAGTCACTCTTATAGTTGATGTTGTTGAGTCCATTAACGAGTACATGAGCTATTTGAACTCATTCGAGAGAAGGACTTATTTGAATTTGGACACCCCTTGCAAGTCAGACGTTGGATATGACTCTTTTCAAGATCTTCATACTTCTAAATTTCTCAATGGAATTAAGTGATCGGGACTTCCGAATCATAAATTGTACTTGAATGTCGACATTTCAATGATGCTACTCAGAAACATTGATCACTCCATGGGTGTGCAACGGTAAACGTTTGATTATTACTAAGTTCAACAGTCATGTCCTCGAATGCAGAATTTTAACCAGTGCTAGAGCTGGTAATAAAGTTCATATTCCTAGGCTCACAATCATGCCATCGGATTTGAGAATTCCATTCAAGTTTCAGCGCAGGTAGTTTCCTCTCATTGTTTCATATGCTATGACGATCAATAAGAGTCAAAAGCTCAGGCTCTGTCGCACTTCGGCTTACTACTTAAGAGTCATGTGTTCAGTCATGAGCAGTTGTACGTGGCTTTTTCTAGAGTCATGAGTGAGAGAGGTTTGAAGATAATAATTTGTGGTGATGGGGGATTCTGACGATAGAAAAACCACGAATGCTGTATATAAAAAAGTATTTAATAATATTTAGATTCGCTTTCTTAAATTATTTTTTTTCTCATTGATAAAGTATGATTTTTATTTTTGTCTGTATTTTCCATTACTTTTCTCTTAATTATATTATTTTCGTTCAAATGCATGAGTTAAAACTAGTTATAGTCTCAATCAACATTTTCTATAATTACATATCATTGATGATAAATTTCTTGTCAAATTTTTAATGTTATAAGTAGCATTTTATAATCACAATCATCCTAAAATCACCAGCTCTTTCAATTACAAATCATGTCAAACTTTTTATCAAAATTTATGTCTAACTGTTACTTTTCATAGAGGACCAATTATTCACAAGAGTGCAATTAGGCACATGTCCACAATATTTTATCTCATAATAAATTATTTGTGTCAACGATTGAGTGGGACAGCGTGACTTGAGGCTTTGAACTGGTCATATAATTTTAATTATTGATGTATTTTTATTGTTGAGTCAACTAAAGAGATGCCAATATGCCATTATGTGTGACACTAAACTTAGGAGTCATTCGCGTTTTAATTATTTAATCCTACGACTAACTAATCACAAAACTACAAAAAGAAACTATATAGAAAAAGGATCTTTCAGTAGTATCATTAATTTATTACATAAACCACTGTTTATAGACTATAGGCTACGTTTTAGTCATTCACTAATGCACATTATAATGTCCACCACTGAATAATGGAATACATAATCCAAATCGGTTGCATAGAATATTGTTATTATTGCAAACAAGAAAATTGCCTTAATCCCACAAACTGAGGACTTGATATTTACAAAGGATTGAGAAAGGTGTGGAAATTGCATTGGTGGGTCCATTGTTTTAGTCTATACCATTTGTTTGTCCAAAATTCGTAGGCTTTGGTTACTGCATATTAATAAATTGTTGTATCTTCACAATAAAACTATGATGCAATATGTGATATTGAACATTGTGATTATTTATGCTTAGTTGGTATTTTAGAAAAATGTAAGTCTTTCACATCCTCTTCTATATCCCAACCCACCAAGTGAGAATGTAGAGAAAATTCGATTACCAAATTGAAGAGTATCAAAATAATAATATATTTTAAAAAAAAATATTTGAAAACTAAAATAATTTTTGTTGTTATTATTATTTAATTTTAAATATAAATTTCTCAACAACTACCTGTGAATTTTTTACTAGTCAATTTAATAAAACCCGTACATATAATTGTAGACATCGAAAAACTTGTAACAAATTTTATGGAAAACATAAAGCTTTTGTACAACTTGATTTATTTTGATCAAGCGATATTGTGGTTACAATCTCTATATGTCTCCTCTGATTCTTCTCTTCTTAGATCTGAACTTGAGATTTTGAAAAATGGATTTGACGATTGAATCTCCTTCATGCTTGAGATTCAATTTCTCTAACACTAATTTGGGGGTCGAATGACTTATTCCATGTTAAATGTTAGGCCTTGACTTTGTTCAAGAAGACTTCTTGGAGTACTTGATTTTGATCTTCTTGAAAGAAGGATTTTGACTTGAATAACGTCGACTCGAGGGTTTGATAGCTTTTTCTCCGATCAAACGCTATGCTGGTTGAACTTCTCAACGAACGCGGCTTGAATGTCGTTTGAACTTCGTTGATATTCTTGGATTGATTTGAGAGGAGTTGAAGTCGTCTCTTTACTTCTTGGGGAAGAGCCGTCGCCTCTAACCCTCTTATGGTGCGCTTCACCTGTGTGGGACCGCACTCGTTTTGCCCCCGTTTGACATGGTATCAGAGCGGGCCTAATTTGGGACCTGTGATAAAAAAAAATAAAAATAAAAAATAAACAAAGTACCCAGCCTGGTTGTAGGCGTGGGTTGAAAAAATGTACCCGACTTGGTTGAAGGCGTGGGCTGATGAGAAGGACTCACAAGTGAAGGGGCGTGTTGGAATATCACTTGTGAGTTGTCCCACATTGATTTGATAGGGTAGATGAGCCTAGTTTATAAGCCTAGTGGACTACTCCTCCCATCACCAATTGGTTTTGGGTTGGAACCTCATTTGGGTTTCATTTGAGCTAACCCTCGTATGGTGCGCTTCACCTGTGTGGGACCGCACTCGTTTTGCCCCCGTTTGACAATGATCGAGCTAATAGGCTCGTGTGTCTCATAGAGACGTGGTAGAAGCTCGAGCTAGGGCTATAAACGAGCCTAGCCGAGCTCGAGCTTTAATGAGGCGAATTATAAAAAATAATATAAAAATTCTGTTTTGATTAGGGCGAATTTTTGCTTGCATAAATTGTGGATCCAAGACAAGAATAGAAACGTTTAAGAATTCTTTTTTGGGCAGTTCATACCATCCATATCAACAGAATCATTTTCTTTTTTCTCCTAATGTCGAGCCGAGCCGGCTCGTTAGCCAAACGAGTTTTAAATGAGTTTAAGCTCAGCTCGTTAAGGTCTCGAACTCGAGCCAAACCGAGCCAGATTCATTTAATTTAACAGCGCTAGCTCAAGCTAATAGGCTCGGGTGTCATAGGTAAACGTGGCAGAAGCTTGAGTCATAGGCTCGAGTGTCAGAAAGAGAAATGAGCATTGTGGTGCAGAAGCTCGAGCTCAAGCCATAGTCTCGGGTGTCACAAACTACATCGTGGAAAAGCTCGCGCTATAGACTCAAGTGACAAATAGAGACTTAGAGACGTGGTAGAAGCTCGAGCCATATGCTCAAGTGTCATGAACATGTGACAGAAGCTCGAACTAATGGGCTCGAGTGTCACAAAGAGACGTGACAGAAGCTCGAGCTACAAAAGGTCATCGTTGCAGAAACCTGAGCTACAAGCTCTGGTGCTACAAAGTTCATCGTAGTAGAAGCTCGAGCTACAGGCTAGGGTGCTGCAAAGGTCATCGTCGAAGAAGCCCGAGCTACAGGCTCGGGTGCTACAAAGGTCATCTTAGCAGAAGCACAAGCTATAGGTTACCCTCATCAAGGATATGTACAAGGATGCGATGACGTGTGTCCGAACATGTGGGGGCGATACCAGCGTGAGTCTGAAGGCTTTGAATCGAGTGGGAAGAAGAAGAATCTCTAAGTCTTTCTCTTCAGCTTTCAAGCTTCAGGAATGAAATACTGAGGCAATAGTTTACTTTACTTATGTTCAGCCTTGATGAGTGGGAAATCGGTAGCCTTTTCTTCAACTCTGAAGAAATGAGAAATGAAACCATTACAGGTGACAACCTATTGGACGGGGTTTGGGTTCCAAACCTCTTCAAATGGTGCTTCGGCGGCTGGACGATAGCTTGCCAGCTAGCTCCCTTGATCTATTTATCCATGTATGTGTACGGAAGCGCCTCCCACAGCACCAGTAGCGGGCAGATCGCGTACCATGACTTAGCAAGAATGCCCTCTGAGAGTGAATAAGAATGCATCTTTTGGTCCCTCAACATCACGCACGATGCCAGCTTTGTTCGTGCTCTTTTTCTATATCCAATTGGTTTATCTCAAAGAAGCTTCAAAAAAGAAGTTTCTCAAAGAAAAGAAAGGGAATAGCTCCTGTGATTCATTGTGAGTCATTTTTTGCAATATTGTAGGTGTAAATTTTTCACAAATCAAAAATTTCAAATCTCAGGAATTTTGGATAGGAAAATAGGCCTTTATTTCGCCGCTTTTTGAATGAATTTTCTCTCGCAAAATGCCAAAACTCAATCTCTTTCTAATGGTCCTGTTCAGCCAAAAACACTCTAATGTAAAAATGACCTTCAAAAAAAGGTCATTTTTTCCCTTTTGATTTTGCCTGAGTCTTAATGCTAACTGTAAGGTCATTTAAGCCCTTCCAAATTCCCTTATAATTCTTCCCTATGTATCCCCCTATACTTCTTAACTTCAAGAGGCCTTAATCGGCATTTCACGTTGTTTTCTTGAAAATGACCTTGTTTTGAAGGTCATTTTTACATTAGAGTGTTTTTGGCTGAAGAGGACCATTAGAAAGAGATTAACTTTTGGCATTTTGCGATAAAATGGAATCATAACTGATGGGCTTTAAAGTGGCTCTAAACCGGCCCAAAATTCCTGACATTTGAAATTTTTAATTTGCGAATATTTTACACCTACAGTATTGGAAAAAATGACTCAAAATGAATCACAGGAGCTATTCCCTTTCTTTTCTTTGAGAAACTTCTTTTTTGAAGCTTCTTTGAGATAAATGACCTTTAGAAAACTCAAGAAATCCTAAAGAAAGTCGGATTTTGGAATTTTGCATTTTTTATGATTGGGTAGGTGTGTAATTTTTATGATTGGGTAGGTGTGTAGTTTTTAAATAAAAATTATAATAAAAAATTATAATAAAAAAACTGATCGGGTGAAGGTGTGTACCCCCTATACTTCTTAACTTCAAGAGGCCTTAATCGACATTTCACGTTGTGTTTTTATATAAATTAATATTACAATTATTGATAGACATGTGTTAAAAATCATTATCTTTCAAATCTATAGAAGCTATAGCGTTGGAGATGCTCTTACAACTTTGAAAAATAATACATAGTCAACCTAGTGCACAGCTAGGTTATAAATTAATATTACAATTATTGATAGACATGTGTTAAAAATCATTATCTTTCAAATCTATAGAAGCTATAGCGTTGGAGATGCTCTTACAACTTTGAAAAATAATACATAGTCAACCTAGTGCACAGCTAGGTTGACAATACAAGTGAGTATCCACTTGTTATCTTTTTATTTTTATTGTCAACCTAATTTTCAATTTCTAAGAAGTTTGTACCAAAGCAGGGGAACAGAGATTTTCAATTCCCATGAAGCTTGCCGCGGGCCATGATTATGCATTAGGCGCGCCAATTTGTAAAGCCTAAGAAAAAAAGCCTCCTTTCTGGTTCCAATGAATTGGGGAGCGGTCCACAAATATTTCAAATTTCTTTTCCTTTGCTTTTTTCTTTTCTTACACTTTTCGTTTGTTCTCATCGTGAAACAGAAGATGATTAAATTTCGAGTTGTTTGAATTGGATACAATTCCAGAAATTAAGCAACACTCCTTGAAGGAGAAAAAGAAAAGAACCATGACTTAACACATGTTAAAGTACGCTAAGAATAACACCCAAATCCAAATTGTATAAAGCATTCAAATTCGATACATAATTAATAGTATATCAGTATTACCATATAACACGCAACAAGCTATAACTAGCCAAGTAATTTCCGCATTCACACGGAGGTTTGAGTAACTTTTACAACACCCTTACCGGCACTTTCCGGAACCATTGGGCCGCCCTGCCGCACATCCATGCTGGCCGTCGTTTGATACTGCGCCGCCGTCTGCACCGGCGCTCCAATCACTCCCCCCGGCGCAGCATACATCACCTGCCTCCCCAAGCCGCCGTCGTACGCCACCGGCGAGTACCCGGCCTGCGTGACCATCCCAAAGCCCTCCGTATATCCCGCCGCCTGCGGGACCATGTTGTGCATCTGCATCTGCAGCTGCGGCTGCTGGTCGCGGTAGATCTCCGTTGGCATCCTCGGGACTGCGTAATATCCCTGAGCCGGCACTCCGGCCAACGGCCTCGCAACCGGCGGCGCGTGGTACGCACTCGATGGAGGTGGGATCATGTAAACCGGCTGCTCCTTGTTGACGGTGGTTGCTGCTGGGTAGAATCCGCCGGGGACCTGGTTCTCCACCCAGTAGGGAACCCCGCCGTGAACCGTCGCCGGAGGGAGTCTCTCCGGCGCCCTGTAGTACTCGCCTCCAACGGGCATCCCGCCGAGATTATCATCACTCTTCCTTTGGTGAACTCCATGTTGCTCCTCAAGCCTCAACCTCTGTAGATCCTGGATGTGCTTCTGGATCGGATCCAACCCGATAAACCGTTCATCCATACCCGGTGCGACAATCGGATCCTCCACGTCAGCAACTCTACCCGTAATTGGCTTTAGCGAGGGCGGCGCGCTCGCCTTCTCTAGACCAAACAGGAAATCCACCTTGCTCGCTGCCACCGCCGCCGCCGTCGGCGGCGGCGGCGTGTGCGACGCCGAGGGGGACGCCTCCCGCGGCGGCGCGGCCGTAATCGGCGCCGAATTCAACGCCTCGACGAACCTCTCCTTCTCCGATTTGACCTCGTCCGAGCCGAAGCTCCGGGTGGAGGAGCTCAGGCTCTGGATCGGCGCCTGGAAGATGAAGATCCGCAGCCTCGCCGGCTTAGGGGAGGCTCGCCACAGCCGCTCGTACTCGTGCATCATGTGCTCGAGGTCGTCGTCGTTGGTCACCGAGATGAGAGCGTCCAGATCCTCGCCGGGTAGCTGGTACTTGAACGAGATGCCCTCGCCGCCGTCGCACATGGCGGACAGCCTCGCGAACAGGGCGGCGAACCGTATGCCCCGATCGACGGCGAGGATCTTCGTCTCGCCACCGACGTACGACAACTGGTTGTCGTTCGGCCGGGGGAGGATCCTCCCTCCGTAGCTGCAGATGAACTTGACCCGGTAGTTCGGCGGCGGCTGGACGCCCTGCGACGACTCCTCCCAGGGCGGCGGGTTCTCGAAGTCGATCTCTCGGGAGCGCGGCGATGAGCCGCCGGACTCGGGGTAGGAAGCGTTGTAAGCGTAGTTCTCCATGGAGAGAGAGAAAGGGATTTGGGGAAATTGGAGAGAGAAGGGGGTATTTTTGTAATTTGAAGTCTGTTAGGCCATTTGGGGATTGTGATTTGGGAGTCTCAACGGGGAGAGGTTGATTCTGAGGTGTTTTAATTTGGTGGGAGTCGAAGGCGTGATAAAGACACACTTGGTTGCACTATTTTCCTCTGTTTGGTCGCGGTTTTGGTGACGTGGCAGGTGGATAGATGGGTAGCACGGAAGCGAGAGTGCTGCTTGTGGGTGAAGGTAAAGTCGTAAAGATGAGTAGCATTTTTCTGGAGCAGGGGCCCGCGGAGGTATGATAAGAAGATGAGATAGGAAAATACAAAGAAAAGTTGACTGAAAGTCTGAAAATGGGTTTAGTTCCGTGTCACCTTTAACCACATGATGCAAGACATGTGCACCGTAAAGGCGTGATTGGATATGAATTCTAACTAATAAAAATTTAATTATTTTTTAATTATAATTAATTTAAAAAAAAGATAGTATGGTTAGTTGTTACTAGATATATTAAAATAATATTTAAAATAAAATAATTAAAATTAATTTGATATAAAAGTAGGAGAAAATGATTAGAAGTGATAGTTAGTTAAAATTATATGAGTAGATTAATAGTGAGTTAAAGTTGATGAATAGTGAATTAAAGTTGATGTGATGTGTAAGAATGATTAGTTGATATTTTAATTATATTAATAATATTAGAGATAGTGGAGTTGAGTTAAATTTTAGTTTTGATTAGTTTTTTTACTGTACAACTTGTATACAATCGCCCTCTAAACTAATCGAGAGTTTATAGGAAATTTGAGCATATAACTAGCGTATATAAGAGCATTTCCAATGCTATGATTTTGGAAGACAATAATTTTTAAGACATGTCAATTAATGATTGCATGTTAATCCACATAGGAATAATGTTAAAAGACTAAAATTTTAATTAAAATAGTATCCCCAATGCATCAATTTGATAAGAAGTTATTTGTATAGGTAGACCAATTATAATAATTCATTGATACAAGAATAATAAAAAATTAAATAAAATATAAAGTGAATTAATGAGTCATCATGTTTAACATGATGTTAGATATTAGAAAGTGGGTTCAACATTGTCAACATTAAATGTCATCCACATCATCATGAAAGAGCTAATGACAAGATGCATTGGAGAATAAATTAATAACAAACTTTCAAAAGTTGATGATACGGATAATTTTTTATAATGTCAAAAGTCACATTGGAGATGCTCTAATAATAGGCGTTTCTGAGCTTCGACGAAAAAAAACTAAANTGACTCTTGTTGATCGTCATAGCATAAGAGATCATGAAAGAAACTTGAACAGTACCTTCAAACAAATAAGGAATAATAAAATATGTGCGGAATTTATTATAATTACCATCAAATATAAACATTTGGGTCGAAATGATCTACTGAACAAATAATTACATTATAAACAGTTTGTTGAATTGGGATAGGTAACGTATTAAAAAAATGTGGTTAATTGGGCTTAATTTTTTACAGGCCAGCCCACCTCGCCGGCCCGTTTTGACAGCTCTATGTGTATTACACGGGTGTTGAGTTAAAAAATATATTATAAAAGTTATTGCTAAAATAAAAATTTTATTTAAAAATTTTGATGGACTGATTAATAAAAAAAAAAAGAATAGACAGCGCAGAAAGTTATTTGTAAATCGTAATTTAGGAGAGAAATATGAGAAAATTATCAGATGGTAAGATTGTTACTTGCCCAAATTAAGAAGAAAATTTGTACTAAGAGAAAAAAAAATAACAAAATTAAATGTACATTACCAAGTTTGAAAAAAGTTATTTATGTCTATACCAAGTCTAATTCCAAAGTAAAAAAATTAATATACAAACAACATTTTGAAGCACAGATTTCTGCCATGTCAGAATTAAAAGCGTGTGAGCCTGCCACTTAGGCTCAATACGTTTTGAATTAATATATGGGAGGGATAGGTCTAACACCTCGTACTGAAGCTTATGAGTAGTGCTGTTAAATTAAACGAGTCTGGCACTCGAGTTCGAGGCCTTAATGAGCCGAGCTCGGGGTCATTTAAAGCTCATTTAGTTAACGAGTCGAGCTCGGCTCGGCTCGATAAGACTCGTTAAGGCTCAAAAATATAATTTTTATATAAATTTTTATAGTTCGGCTCGTTAAAGCTCGAGAACGCTCGAGCTCGAGGCCTTAACGAGCCGAGCTCGAGCTCGATGTCTGGCTCGTTAAGAGCTCGAGCACCTTAAGCTCGAGCTCGGTTTGGCTCGTTTACAGCCCTACTTATGAGAGAAGATTTATATATATCTGGTATATTTTTATATCGTATTATGTCTTTTATTATATCGTATCTCTAGAATATCAGATTTATATTATGATNATTAATCGCGCCACCAAGATTAATTGAAGTAGGTGTTTATGTAATCCATTAGAAGGTTTTAAGGTGAGATTATATTAAACCTTTTTTTTCCAACGATAGCAAATCTCATAAATAACCAAAATAAAAACAATAGTACACGGGGAATCCCCGAAGCCTGGGTAACTGAGAGAAGAGCTATCATAGCTTCCTAATTGAACATACAAACACATAACCATCACCTACACCAACAATGGACACAAGAAACTAGACTAACCAAGTTCAGACTGACCCCAAACCTATAACCAGAAATACAATGGCTAATAAAACTTGACATGAAACATTTCAAATCATCACAGACAAAGACAGACCAATAGGCCACTGACACTGGACCTAACCTATTCATCTGGCTCTATGTTACTCCTTGAGGTTGCTAGCTTTGAAGTCCATCCAATCCCTGGTGGCAGTCTGGACTATCCACATCTCTTTGTGCCACTGCTTCTCAAACACCCATAAGTTTCGAGCTCGCCATAACCACTACAAAATGTAAGTGGATAGTTGGATCCTATCTTCAGAAGTGCTTTTGAAGTTCATTGTAGAGATCCACCACCACCACTCTTTAAAGTTTATGTTGTCCATCTTATTTATGTCCCAGTCCACTGGTGCAAACTGCCAAGTGATCCTTGCCCTCCTGCACATGAAAAGAGTATGTTCCATGGTCTCCTCATCCTCCCCACAAACTCTGCAGACAGTATCAACCTCCATACCTCTTCTAGCTAAGTTGCAATTAACAGGTAAGATATTGGTAAACATTTCCAAATGAAATGTTTAACCTTTCCCATAACTCCCAGATCCCAGCACCTTCTTCTAGCTCTTACATTCTCCTCAGCCATTCTGCTGCATTCACCCACAGCCCTCTCAGATACTTTGGTTGATAAAAGCCAAGTATAGACCTTCTTAACTAAAAATTTCTCCTTACACTGGAACTCACACTTCCACTGATCAACAACATTTGGATTAAGTGATTTAATATGCAAAATAAGAGTTGCATCTTCCTATTCAAACAGTGCATTGACAAGGTTAGCATCCCAATGCACTCCCCCGGGAATGAGAAGATCTTTGACCAGAAACATGTTACCATTTATTTCAGTCCTCAGAGTAGGAGTCCATTTTCTCAACCCAGGTACCCAATTCCCATCACTGATTTTGGTATTTTCTACATTTTTAATGATGACCTTAACCTGTTTCTGCAAATCAGGTAGCAGTGTGGCCCAAGAATTCCACAGCCAAGAAGCTCCACCAGTTTTCTTACAGTCAAAGATGGAGCATTGAGGGAAGTACTTACGTCTCAATACTCTACTCATCAGCAGGTCAGGTTGCTCAGTGATTCTCCACTATTGCTTTAGGATTAATGCTCTATTAAACAGCCTAATATCTTGGAAGCCCAAACCTCCATCCCCCTTTGGAATAGCCAGTTTATCCCAAGCTAGCCAGTGCATGCCTTTAGTCTGAACATCACCCTTGGCCCACCAAAATTTAGCTATCACCCTGCACACATCATGACACAGCTTGGCAGGCAAAATAAAACAAGACATAACAAATACTGGAAGAGCATGAAGAATAGTTTTAACAAGAATTTCCTTCCCAACTGTGGACAAAAAATTGTTTTTCCAACTGCCAATTCTATCCCTCACAGCCTCCACTACAAATTGAAATGTATCTACTTTAGATGCTCCAATCCCGAGGGGGAGTCCAAGATACCTAGAAGACCTTTTAACAACAATGCCTTGCATCATAGCACATATTCTATCTTTAAGCACCCCAGGACAATTTTTGCTCAGAAACATAGAAGACTTATGCAAGTTAACCTTCTGACCAGTGAATACCTGGTATTTATGCAGAATCTCCAGCAAGATAGACACATGACTCTCATCAGCCTTACAAAACACCAAAGCACATCAGCAAACAGTAAATGTGACACCATAGGGATATTCTGAGACACCTTAATCCCCTTGAACTGGTTTGAGTTAATTTTGAATTGGATATAAGCAGAATATATCTCAAAAACCAGAATAAATAGATAGGGTGACAGTGGGTCACCCTGTCTAAGACCCCTTGAAGAAGTCACATAACCACAACAGAGCCATTCAGGTTGAAGGAGAAAGTAGGAAAAGATATGAAACTGTAAACCCACTGAACAAATTTAGCATGAAATCCCATCTTAATCATAGTGTGTCTAATACTCTCCCACTCCACCCTGTCATAAGCCTTCTCCATGTCCAACTTTACAGCCATAAATACATTAGGTCGTGTTCTATGTCTATGCAACAAATGGAACACCTCATGAGCAATGACCACATTATCAAGTAAGTATCTTCCAGGGACAAAAACAGTCTGAGATTGACTGATACAAGCATCTAAACATGGTTTAATCTGCCAACAGCTTAGCAATGAGTTTGTACAGCACACTACATAGACTAATGGGTCTGAAATGTGATAAGGTTTCTGGATATAAGCACTTGGGAATAAGAGTAATGATAGTGTGCTTTCAATTTTTTAATAAGTGGCCAGAATGAAAGAAACTCTTCGCAGCAATACAAATATCAGGCTTTAAGATATGCCAAAAGTGTTGGAAAAAGGATGCAGACATACCATCAGCTCCTGGAGCTTTATCAGGGGCCATGCTGAAGAGAGCTTCTTTTATTTCTTCCTCCTGAATTGGTTTGATCAGCTCACTGTTCATAGCATCAGAAATTGAATGGTGAATGTGTTGAAGGAGCTCACCACCTCCTCTGGACCCTTCAGATGTGAACATAGTGGAGTAAAAACCAGAAATATGATCTGCCATGGTAGCCTGAGATTCACAAGTAACTCCAGCGTTGGTAATCAATTTTGAGATGGTATTAGCCCTTCTTCTCTGTGTGGTGAAAGCATGGAAATATCGAGTGTTTCTATCACCACCCCTGAGCCACAGGGCTCTAGACTTCAGTCTCCAGTACTGCTCCTCAGCCTGATGGGCACAATCTAACTCAGATTTTAATGTTCCCCACGTACCCCAATCTCTGTCACCCCCTTCCCTTCTCATGTCCTCCAACTGAGTTGTTAGCCTTTGAATGGTTTCAGCATTATTTCTATGTATCGGTTTATGCCAAGCAAGTAAAGCCATTCTAGTGTTCTTGATTTTCTGATAAACTTGGTACATAGCTGTGCCCTCCACAAGTCCCTGCCACCCCTCTTTCACTGCCTCTTCAATTCCTTCTATCTTTAACCAACTGGCATCAAACTGGAATCTTTTGTGTTTTTTACTCAGATCCTTCTCAGTATCAATCAGAATAACATTATGGTCAGATGTTGTTCTAAAAAAATTAGAGACTTCCATGGTAGGGAACCTGTTCCACCAATCCAAAGAAGCAAAAACTTTATCAAGTCTTTCTTCTACATATCCATCCCCAGCCCTATTATTCCCCCAAGTAAAAAAAGACCCCTTATGACTTGCCTCCTGCATTTGTATCCTTCCAATGAACTCATTAAACCCCACAAAACTGGCTAGGCTTCTTCTCATACCTCCCCTTTTCTCATCATTGGAAGAGATGTCATTCCAGTCCCCAGCCACTAGCCAACAATCACCCTATAGCCTTCTATTATTCTCCAAAAAATCCCATTGTTGCTCTCTACTCCTCCTGTCTGTGCTAAGATAAATGAAGATCAGCCAACACCATCCAGTCACATCTGCACCTCTCACCTCCATTTGAATACAGAAGTCATTGCCCACAATCTGCTTAACTTCAGTTTCTATGTCCCACCATAACTAACAGACCTCCTCTAATCCCCACAGGTTTCTCTAAGTGCCACCTCTCTCCACATGATTGTGATTCTTGATAATGCAAAAGTAATCTTTATAAAAATATTGTTACTGTAAGAAAATTGAATTTGGCATTAATCGAAAATAGTATTTGTTTATCATATTTGTGTTTCTTGAAATAGGTAACATGAAATTAATGCTTCAAGAGAAAGGGAAGATCTTTTCATCTTAACTTTTCATATCTTAGTTATTCTCTTATTGTTTATTTGAAAATAATTATCTTTCTTTAGCTTGTAGGTAAAAGGAAGACATTAGGTTCATTAGAAGATTTCCTATATATTCTATTTCCTTAGTTTTGATATTATCTTACTATATTTTATGGTGTGCATTTAATTATCTTCTTTTACTTGTAGGAAAAGAAAGAGCAATGATGATAAAAAGAAGGTATTCTTATGAGATTTGAGAGCTGAAATCGTGAGAAAAAAAGTTGGAAAATCGAGCAAGATGAAATAAATCGGGGAAGAAAATATTTCACAATTTGGCATGAAAACAAGGAAATAAAGTACATAAGACTGAAGATAGAGAGACATGATTAAATCTGAAGAATTTTGGAATATTCTTGCATGATGACCTACAAGGCATGGGGATTCATTTTCCAAAGTTGAACAAGAAGATCAAGAAAATTTGGAAACTCCAGATTTCTAATAAACATGCATACCGTATATAGTTTGGAAATATTAGTTTCACGAATTCTGGTTGAGTATGAGTCATTCCATTTATTCATTCAGAGAGTTTAGAGTTTTATTCATTGAGAGCTCAAGAGTTTTTGTTCCAATTTTATAGAGTGGTCGGATTCTAGCATGTAGGTTCATCGCTAGTAATTCGAGCTGTCTGTTTTAATTTCTACTTGGTGCTTGGAACGAGCATCTTTATACTACTTGGAGGGAACCATATGTGCATGTAAGTCCACGTCGTGGTCAGAAAAGTAGTTAGATAGGTGGGGTACAAAGTAGGTTAGCTAGAGGGTGTCTAGGCGAGTAAATCTTATTTGTACTTGTTGATCAAACACTTGCTTAATGAAAGAGTTTTGAGGAGAGTAGGACGCTCTCCTGAAAGTTCGTTTTTAGTTATTCGGTTTCACAAATTTACATGAAATTATATTATTTTCTAGTATTTGTTTTTTCCAAAACGATAGATGTATTATATAAATAAGCCGCACAAAGTGCGAAAAAAAGCAGCCAACGGCTGAATAGTACAACCAAAGACTGATAAAACTGGGAGGCAGATCCAAATGATCGCCTAGAGCCTAACCTAGCAAAGCTAGAATAATAAGCTCGTAACACCACAAATCAACAACAAAAACTACGAAAAGATCCCAACGGGATAATACCCGAGTGTCTTATCCCAACAGGATAATAAGTTGACATTCGGGCGCACAGGGGCCAACGGCCCAAACCAAAAAAAAGGACAAGGACACACGGGCAAAACGCCCACACCAAAATACAAACCTACCACATAACAAGACAAAGAAAAAAACACACAAGGCCCTTCCACGGCAAATCAGCCGGCCCAAACCAACAGAGAACAGTTGATATCAAAGATTAATCCGAGCCCAACGGACGGCTCCCGAAACTGCCACAAGGCCTATACAAGAAGTCAAACTTGAACACAAACCAAACTCCGAAACTACCCGCCTCAACCGGAGGAACATCGAAACCACACCCACTCTAGCACTGCCCAAACCCGCCTAACACCACTAGCCGAGCTAAGGAACACCAGAACCCTGCCGTCTAACACCACTAACCGAAACGGGGGGAGATTTCGAGTCATCAGCCCCGACACACCATCAGAGCCCCATCCCTACTCACAACCCGCAAACCCGCCAGCATCACCGTAGACCACCAGCACCGGCACCTGAACGAGAAAATCCCGAACGGAGCTTCGCCAGAAAAAAGGAACCGCCCGAGGCCCTCCATTCGCACACAGAAACAGAGACAAGAACAGAGGCATAAATTGGAGGGAAACTCACCTTCAATCGAGACCAGACAACACCAAATGGAATCCGATTGACGACCTAAGAGCTCGCCTCCTCCAATCGCTGCAACTCCGACGAACTAGGGTTGGGCAGACCAACAATCGCGAGCACAACACGGCAACACCAGGGGTCCGGGATAGTAGAGGAGGGACGGCGGTCGAAAGAAACCACCGGCCGGCGTCGCACCGCCACCGAGGAAGGCGACGCGATTCAGAAGAGAGACGCTAGGGTTGTCGGGATTTTTGTCGCGAGAGAGAAGAGGGATATGCACTTGGTGTTTTTCTGAATTTTTATTTTCTAGTATAAGTATGAATTTTGTATTTCCCCTAAATTTAAGTTACTAAAATATAAAATAATTTGCAGTACAAAATTGTGAGAATTTTGTTGTAATGAAAAAGTAATCTTAAAAAAAATGTTGTCACTAAAAAAATAAAATATTGTTACTAAAATATGAAAAATTTGTTGTACAGAATGCAAAAGTAATCTTTATTAAATATTGTTACTAAAATATAAAATGATTTGCAGTACAAAATTTTGAGAATTTTGTTAATTTGATTCTATTTGAGCTTGAATAAAATTGAGTACAAAATTTTGAGAATTTTGTTGTTAAAAAAAAAAGTAATCTCTAAAAAATACTGTTACTAAAATTTTAAAATATTTTTACTAAAGTATAAAAAATTTGTTGTACAAAATTTTTAAAATTTTGTTGTAAAGAATTATACTATAATTTAAATATTAATAGAAAGTGATTTCCTGTATATCTTTTTCTTCTATCATTTTCATATTCTTACCAATTCCATTCTAATCTTAAGAAGATATTAGAAAAATATTATTTTAGAAAAATATTGTTACGTTCAAAATGATTTGACTGTACCCATTCTATTCGAAATTGTTGATTTTTTTAAATCTATTACTATGAAGATAAAATACTCAACAAAATCGTTACCATAAAAAAAAAGATCATGATAATAAAATCAAAATAATTTGATTGTAAATAAGTTCGTATGTATCTAATAAATCTGCTAACAGAATAGTTGTCAACGCTATATGTAAATGCAATCATGATTCCTCTAAAGGTAATTATAATGAATACAATTAAGGTTTCTTCTTTTCTTATTTAAAATAAATTTTAAAGTTATTATTTTTTAATATATAATTAATGTTTATGGCATGAAAATTTTCCAAGATAAAGTATTATCGAATGTTTTGAATATACCAATAAAATTTTCGGACTCATATACATAAGTTATTGAGCAAATTTCTTTTACACTTCGATACATATATGGTCTTTGTTTTACACTCGAAAATCACATAATAATCTGTGATATAAAAATCACATATCTAAATGAACCGCATAATTAACAATTATGTGATATATTGTACCATATATATCAACGCATATCAAAATAGGTTGGATAGTTAAATTTTGTGCGAAATAGTTCCACATATGTTGTAATTGCATTTCAAAATCCACTGCATAATTGTCGATATACGAAGTATTTTGCATATATAGTTATCGGATATTCAAATTGGATAGCCATATATTATAAAATTATGCTACATGTTTTCTCATAGGCTCGCATATCCAAAACTACTGCATATTTACCATATGCGATAACTTTTCGCATATTATGTTATCGCATATCTAAATCGAACTTCGCATATCTACTGTTATGCGACATATTTTCGCATAGTTTACGACTCACATATCCTAATTCACCACATAATTTACCATATGCGAGTACTTTTGGCATATTCTGTTATTGCATATCTAAATCGAACATTGCATATTTTATGTTATGGACGTATATTTGCATAGTGTACGACTGGCAATCCAAATCTACCGCATAATTTACCATATGAAAGAACATTTCGCATATTCTGTTATCGTATATACAAATCGAACTTTGCATATTTTATGTTATGCGACGTGTTTTCGCATAATTTACGACTCGCATATCCAAATTCACCGCACAATTTACCATATGCCATAACCTTTCACATATTCTGTTATCGCATATCCAAATCGAACTTCGCATATTTTGTGTTATGCGACATGTTTTTGCATAGTTTACGACTCGCATATCTAAATCCACTGCGCAATTTACCATATGCAATAAATTTTTGCATATTCAGTTATCGCATATCCAAATCGAACATTGCATATTTTATGTTACGCAACGTGTTTTCGCTTAGTTTACGACTCGCATATCCAAATCCACCGCGCAATTTACCATATGCGATAAATTTTTACATATTCAGTTATTGTATATCCAAATCGAACGTTGTATATTTTATGATATGCGACGTGTTTTCGCATAGTTTACGACTCGCATATCCAAATCCACCGCATAATTTACCATATGCGATAACTTTTCGTATATTCTGTTATGCTATATCCAAATCAAACGCTGCGTATTTTATGGCATAAAATATTGTTACTAAAATATTAAAAAATTGCTATACAAAATGCAAAAGTAATATTTATAAACATATTGTTACTAAAATATAAAATGATTTGCAGTACAAAATTTTGACAATTTTGTTGTAAAGAAAAAGTAATCTTTAAAAAATGTTGTTAGTAAACTATAAAATATTGTTATTAAAGTATAAAAAAATTGTTGTACAGAATTTTGAGTATATCTTTTTCTTCTATCATTTTCATTTTTTACCGATTCAATTCCAATCTTAAGAAGATATTGGAAAAATAATCTTTTAACAAAAATATTGTTACGTTCAAAATGAGTTGACTGTACCCATTCTTTTTTAAATTGCTGATTTTTTAAAATCTATTACTACGAAGATAAAATACTCAACAACACCGTTACCATAAAAAAGGAGCATGATAATAAAATCAAAATGATTTGACTATAAATATGTTCGTATGTATTTAATAAATCTTCTAATATAATAGCGGTGAACATGTAAATACAATCCGGACTCTATTTTTAAAGGTAATCATAATGAACGCAATTAATGCTTCGTCTTTTCTTATTTCAAATAAAATTTGAAATTATCATTTTTAATATATAATTCATGTTTATGGCGGGAAAAACTTTCCAAAAATAATTTAACCTTATTCTTATCTATATCTATATCTATATCTATATATATTGAAAGAAGTTGATGTGAACAATCTAAAATAGTAATTTTGACTTTGTAATTAAATATGTTGACTTACTATTAAATGAAATATAGTAAAAGTAACTCTAATATTAATAGAAAATAAAAATTAAATTATACAAACCTGTTGTAAATGGTACAATCCGGTTAATAGCACGACTTTCTATATAAATACAGTGGTATCAATTATGAAAATTATTATGTGATAATTATCGGAATAAAAATTCAATTCTACATATTAATTACGAATCACTGCAATTTCTTATTCTTTTCATAACCAACCATACAACATGTCTTCAAAAAACGTCTATTATATATATCTTGTTTTTAGAAATTATTATTTGAATATGCACGATAACATTTGTAATTACAAAATAATATTGAAAATTAATTATGAAAATTTTATGTTACAATAGAATCTTATTTATCAACATTAATAACAAACTGCGGTGATTTCTTATTCATTTGGTAACCAATCATTTATCAAAATATATATTTCTTTTTTGATATATTTAAAAAATCATTGCATCCAGTGGGTAACTTTAAAATCCTTTGATTCATCAATAACTCAACTGTTTTAATTTTTCAAAACTTATAAATCCAAATTTCTAAAATATGAAAAGTAATTTAACCATTTATCTTTAATAACAAATTGATGTTTATCCTTAATAACAAACCACACGTTCTTCTATTTTGTTGGGTATCCAACGATCTGTAGGATGAAATATGCGTGAAAATATTGTAAAATAAATTTAGAAAATCAATTGCAAAAATCTTATCGACATAACTACCACAATACTATAATAGAATTGATATCTCAACATTAATAACAAAGCACGACGATTTTATTTTCATTTCGTAACAAGCCATACCAAAAATTATTTATTAAAGGAGTTCAAAATTGTCATTGGAGATTATCAATAAATGCACCAAAATAATTTTTTAATAAATCATATTGCGATTCAGGACATCATAAAAAATCTCATATAAATTAATAGATTAGAAATAAAAATTAAAATATTTATAATAATATAAATTATAAAAAAAAAATTTGTAAATTAAAATTAATAATTATTTTAACTTCAAAATAATATATATTACAATCTTTTTCAATTAAGTGTTGGTTATAATATTTGCCACAGCTATATACATTTATTGAAAAAGATTGATGGAATAATTTAAAATAGTAACTTTGACTTTGTAATTAAATAAGGTTGACTTAGTATTAAAAGAAATATAGTAAAAATTATTTTAATAATTATAAAAGAAATAAAAATTACATTATACATACCTGTTGTAAATTGTGCAATCCAGTTAACACAGTACAACTTTCTATATAAATAAAGTGGTATCAATTATCAAAATTATTTTGTGATAATTATCGCAATAAAAATTTAATTCTTCATATTAGTTACGAATAAATGCAATTTCTTATTCTTTTGCTAACCAACCATACAACATGTCTTAAAAATGTCTATTAAATATATTTTGTTTTTACAAAATATTACATGAATATGCACGATAAAATTGTAAATATGATTACAACATAAAAATATAAATCAATCATAGAAATTTTATGTTACAATAAAATCTTATTTATCAACATTAATAACAAATCACGGTGATTTTCTATTCATTTGATAACAAGCCATATACCAAAATATTTTTATTGTATCTTAAAAAATCATTGAATCAAGAGGATTAGTTTTGAATCCTTTGGTTTATCAATACCTCAACCATTTAAGTTTTTCAAAAATTATGTCTCCAATTTTCTAAAATAGCAAAAGAAATTTTATTATTTATCTTTAATAACAAATCAATCTTTATCCTTAATAATAAATCACGTGTTCTCTTATTTTGTTGGGTATCCAACCATATGTAAACTGAATATGCGTAAGAACATTGAAAAATATAAGTACAAGCGTGACAACATTGCAAAATATAACTACAAAATAAATTTAGAAATCAATTGCAAAAATCTTATTGATATAACTACTATAGTATTATAATAAAATAGATATCTCGACATTAATAACAAATCTCCACGATTTTCTATTCCTTTCGTAACGAGCTATATACCAAACATCATCTATTCAAGGATGTCAAAAAAATCCTTTGATTTTATCAATAACTCCATCAAACCAAATTTTAAAAATTCATATTGCGATTCACAGTATCATAACAAATCTTATATAAATTAATAGATTTGGAAGAAATATTAAATTAAAATATTTATTATATTATAAATTATAAGAAAATATAAAATAATATTGATGTAATTAAAAATTAATATATTTTTTTTAATTTCAAAATAACATATATTATAATATTTTTCAATTAAGTGTATGTTATTATGTCTGCTATAATTTTTCAACTTTAGCCTAACTTATTTAGAAAAATAATATATTGTAACAAAGTATGAGTAAGAGAATGTAGAAAGAGAAGTATTTTGTGAGTACTATTTATTGATAATATTTGAATATGTTAATTTCCATTATCCTTAATTATAAACAAGATCTAAAACGGTAACTATTTTATAACGAGTTAAATAAACATATAAATCATACATATACTAAAAGAAAAAAAATTATTAATATTCCAAACTATTTTTACACTGATCAATATTCATTCATTGTGTTAATGCATCGCACGGGCTAAGTACAAGTTATATATATATATATATATATATATATATATATATATA
>BKCP01006538.1:31586-53356 GCA_008636005.1 Striga asiatica
GAACCAAATCATTTTTTTTTTTTTAAAAAAAAAAAGATTTATGGTTAAATTTATTTTAAATTGGTTAATTTTAGAAACAATAAAAGAAATGTTTTTTTTTAAACGACAATTATAATAATAACTAAAAAATTTCAAAATAGTACAATTGGGATGTAAACTGACATCAAATAAACAAAAAAAAAAACCTGAACCTACCCCATTGATAATACTCATGAATCCAAAACTACACCGAGGAGACAACCGAGTACACAAAACACAACTACATAAAAGAGACTACAACTCCATAACGGACTAGACGTTGGACTTAAATAAAAAAAAAAGATAAAAAACAACTCACACTTAATAAACAAAATAGAGTAAAATCTCATAAACCTAGCAATTTATCCCACGACCACCTAAAATTGCGGTCACTTAAAACCGCATGAACGAATTTTCGGTCAAATACATCGATACTAGGAAAGGGAATGGGAGCCGTCAAGAACTCGTTGGAGGAGTGATTAAACTTTTATGGGAGTAAACTCTCATTACTTTTGAAAATTTCCCCAACTTTCAATAACTAGAGCAATAGAGCATGCATTGCATCCGTGCATTTTGTAATAAAAATATTTAAGATAATCTACATAATTTTTTATTTATTTTACCTAGTCATGATGTAATATCCAACCAGTGTTTAAATTTATAACATTTTAATGTTCAAACAAATTTCAAGGTTATTTACAAATTTTGATAAATTATTAATTAACTTATTCATATTTCATCAATCATTTGATGATATTTTAATCTAAATCTTTCTTTAAAAAACTTTAAAAATGATTTATAGATTTATTCATTAGATGATTTAGTAGATTTATTTATATTTTAAAATTTCGTTTGAGAAATGAATATAAAATTTTTATAAAGATATATGTAAATATTTTTTATTTTCTATATGCAATATGAATGTCAAATAAAAAACTCTAAAAGATTATTAATTTGATATTTTATATGTTAAATGGTGGACATTTGTTACACCACTTTCATGTGCTAATTTTTCGTTTTTAATTATGAACAACTCCAGCAACGGAGGTGAAATGTAAATGAGAAGTATAGGTCAAAAGATATTTGACCATGTTAAATTCATGTTCTCTGAATTGCATCCACTTAATTGTTATAGTTCTTGGACATAATAATAGGCGTTTAGGCACTTAATTCTTGAAAGCCGAGACTGTTGATTGTCTGTTCTCTTGTTCAAGCTCAACCAGGAAAAGAGTCGTCAATAATTCCAACTTCCAACAATTAAGTGCCTAAATGCCTATTATCATGTCTGTTGTATAGCAAATTCACAACTTCCCCCATCTGTTCCTAATGTTGTTCCTAATGCAGCTGAACACAATCCAGAAGCAACAATTGAGCTGGGCCTGAAGATGATCCACCAATATATCTTTCAGGAGCATGTGTTAGCCAATACTATTTTCTGACGTGTTAATTATTTCACAGGTTCTTTGAGAAGATTTATATATATCTGGTATATTTTTATATTGTATTATATGTCTTTTATTATATCGTATCTCTAGTATATCAGATTTATATTGTGATTGTGATGCTTGATAATGCAAAAGTAATCTTTATAAAAATATTGTTACGGTAAGAAAATTGAATTTGGCATTAATCGAAAATAATATTTGTTTATCATATTTGTGTTTCTTGAAATAGGTAACAAAGAATTAATGCTTGAAGAGAACTGGAAGATCTTTCCATCTTAACTTTTCATATCTTAGTTATTCTCTTATTGTGTATTTGAAATTAATTCTCTTTCTTTAGCTTGTAGGTAAAGGGAAGATATTAGATTCATTAGAAGATTATATATATATTCTCTTTTCTTAGTTTTGATATTATCTTACTATATTTTATGGTGTGCAATTAATTGTCTTCTTTTACTTGTAGGAAAAGAAAGAGCAATGATGATAAAAAGAAGATATTCTTATGAGATTTGAGAGCGGAAATCGTGAGGAAAAAAGCTGAAAAAATTGAGCAAGATGAAATAAATCAGGCAAGAAGATATTTCACATGTTGGCATGGAAACAAGGAAATAAAGCAGTGTTTTAAATAACGTACCGGTGGCCATATCGGTCTAGCCACCGGTACGCGGTATTACCGGTAGGACCGGTAATATCGGTGGTATTACCGGATTAGCAAATATAACGATATATATATATATATGTATTATACCAAATGCAGAAAAGTAAAAAAAAAAAAATGACCATAATCATTAATTTTAACTTACCAATGAGATAAAAATAAAATATTCTACCAATTTAAATTTTATGTTTTCAAATTAATATTTTTTTTTATTTTTTTTTTTACCAGTATTTTGGACCGATTTTTTCCGGTATTTACGGTATGATCCCGGTACAAACCAGTATAACCGTAAATCCGGTATTTTGTGTACAATTGTACCGTACCAATGGCCGGTATCCGGTATTACCGGCCGGTACGGTACGGTATTGAAAACAGTGAAATAAAGTACACAGGATTGAAGATAGAGAGGCATGTTTAAATATGAAGGATTTGGGAAATATATTCTTGCATGATGACCTACAAGGCATGTGGAATCAGTTTCCAAAGTTGAACAAAAAGATCGAGAAAATTTAGAAACTTCAGATTCCTAATGAACATGCATACCGTATATAGCTTTGATATATTAGTTTCACGAGTTCTGGTTGAGTATGAGCCATTCCATTTATTCATTCAGAGAGTTTAGAGTTTTATTCATTGAGAGCTCGTGAGTTTTTTATTAGATTTTATAGTGATCGGATTCTAGCATGTTGGTTCATCGCCAGTAATTCGAGCTGTCTGTTTTATTTTCTACTTGGTACTTGAAACGAGCATCTCTATACTGCTTGAAGGGAACCATATGTGCAGCGTTAGTCCACGTCATGGCCAGAAAATTAGTTAAGTAGGTGGGGGTACAAAGTAGGTTAGCTAGAGGGAGTATATGCGAGTAAATCTTATTTATACTTATTGGTCAAACACTTGCCTAATAAAAGAGTTTTGAGAAGAGTAGGACGCTCTCCTGAAAGTTCGTTTTTAGTTATTCGATTTCACAAATTTACATGAATTTATATTATTTTCTAGTATAAGTATGAATTTTGTATTTCCCCTAAATTTAAGTTACTAAAATATAAAATAATTTGCAGTACAAAATTTTGAGAATTTTGTTGTAATGAAAAAGTAATCTTAAAAAAAATGGTGTCACTAAAATAAAAAATATTGTTACTAAAATATGAAAAATTTGTTGTACAGAATGCAAAAGTAATCTTTATTAAATATTGTTACTAAAATATAAAATGATTTGCAGTACAAAATTTTGTTAATTTGATTCTATTTGAGCTTGAATAAAATTGAGTACAAAATTTTGAGAATTTTGTTGTTAAAAAAAAAAGAAATCTCTAAAAAATGCTGTTACTAAAATTTAAAATATTGTTACTAGGTATAAAAAATTTGCTGTACAGAATTTTTAAAATTTTGTTGTAATGAATTATACTATAATTTAGATCTTAATAGAAAGTGATTTCCTGTAAATATTTTTCTTCTATCATTTTCATATTCTTACCAATTCCATTCTAATCTTAAGAAGATATTAGAAAAATATTCTTTTAATAAAATATGATTACGTTCAAAATGATTTGATTGTACCCATTCTATTCGAAACTGCCGATTTTTTAAATCTATTACTATGAAGATAAAATACTCAACATTCGTTACCATAAAAAAAAAAAGAGATCATGATAATAAAATCAAAATGATTTGATTGTAAATATATTCGTATGTATCTAATAAATTTACTAACAAATCTGCTAACAGAAGAGTTGTCAATGCTATATGTAAATGCAATCCTGATTCCTCTAAAGGTAATTATAATGAATACAATTAATGCTTCTTCTTTTCTTATTTAAAATAAATTTTAAAATTATTATTTTTAATATATAATTAATGTTTATGGCAGGAAAAACTTTTCAAGATAAAGTATTATCTAATGTTTTGAATATACCAATAAAATTTTCGAACTCATATGCATAAGTTATTGAGCGAATTTCTTTTACACTCCGATATACATATGGTCTTTGTTTTACACCCCAAAACTCACGAAATAATCTCCGATATAGAAATCGCATATCTATATGAACAACATAATTAACAATTATGTGATATATTGTACCATATATATCAACGCATATCAAAATCAGTCGGATAGTTAAATTTGTGCGAAATAGTTCCACATATGTTATAATTGCATTTCAAAATCCACCGCATAATTGTGAATATACAAAATAATTTTGCATATATAGTTATCGGATATTCAAAATGGATAGCCGTATATTATACAATTATGCTACATGTTTTCTCATAGGCTCGCATATCCAAAAACTACTGCATAATTACCATATGCGATAACTTTTCGCATATTATGTTATCGCATATCTAAATCGAACGTCGCATATTTTATGTTATGAGACATATTTTCTCATAGTTTACGACTCACATATCCTAATCTACCATATAATTTACCATATGCGAGTACTTTGCGCACATTCTGTTATTTCATATCTAAATCGAGCATTGCACATTTTATGTTATGGACGTATTTTTGCATAGTTTACAATTTGCAAATCCAAATCTACTGCATAATTTACCATATGCAAGAACATTTCGCATATTCTGTTATCGTATATACAAATCGAACTTTGCATATTTTATGTTATGCGACATGTTTTCGCATAATTTACGACTCGCATATCCAAATCCACCGCACAATTTACCATAAGCGATAAATTTTCACATATTCTGTTATCGCATATCCAAATCGAACTTCGCACATTTTATGTTATGCGACGTATTTTTGCATAGTTTACGACTCACATATCCAAATCCACCGCGCAATTTACCATATGCGATAAATTTTTGCATATTCAGTATTCGCATATCCAAATCGAACATTGCATATTTTATGTTATGCGACGTGTTTTCGCATAGTTTGCGACTCGTATATCCAAATCCACTGTGCAATTAACCATGTGCGATAAATTTTTGCATATTCAGTTATCGCATATCCAAATCGAACGCTGCACATTTTATGTTATGCGATGTGTTTTCGCATAGTTTACAACTCGCATATCCAAATCCACCGCATAATTTACCATATGCGATAACTTTTTGCATATTCTGTTATGCTATATCCAAATCAAACGTTGCATATTTTATGGCATAAAATATTGTTACTACAATATTAAAAATTTGCTATACAAAAAGAAAACGTAATATTTATAAACATATTGTTACTAAAATATAAAATGATTTGCAGTACAAAATTTTGACAATTTTGTTGTAAAAAAAAAGTAATCATTAAAAAATGTTGTTAGTAAACTATAAAATATTGTTATTAAAGTATAAAAAATTTGTTGTACAGAATTTTGAGTATTTTGTTATAAAATTTATACTATAATGCAAATCTTAATAAAAAGTGATTTCGTGTATACCTTTTTCTTCTATCATTTTCATTTTTTACCGATTCCATTCCAATCTTAAGAAGATATTGGAAAAATAATCTTTTAACAAAAATATTGTTACGTTCAAAATGAGTTGATTGTACCCATTCTTTTTTAAATTGCTGATTTTTTTAATCTATTACTACGAAGATAAAATACTCAACAACACCGTTTACCATAAAAAAAGAGCATGATAATAAAATCAAAATGATTTGACTATAAATAAGTTCGTATGTATCTAATAAATCGGCTAACAACTCTGCTCATATAATAGTGGTCAACGCGTAAATACAATCCGGACTCCATTTTTAAAGGTAATCATAATGAATTCAATTAATGCTTCTTCTTTTCTTATTTCAAATAAATTTTAAAATTATCATTTTTAGTATGTAATTCATGTTTATGGCGGGAAAAACATTCCAAAAATAATATAACCTTATTCTTATCTATATCTATAAGACTATATCTATATCAATATCTATATCAATATCTATATCTATATATATTGAAAGAGGTTGATGTGAACAATCTAAAATAGTAATTTTGACTTTGTAATTAAATAAGTTGACTTACTATTAAATGAAATATAGTAAAAGTTACTCTAATGTTTATAGAAAATAAAAATTAAATTATACATACATGTTGTAAATCGTACAATCCGGTTAATAGCACGACTATATATATGAGTTGAAAATTATTTTGTGATAATCATTGCAATAAAAATTCAATTCTACATATTAATTACGAATCACTGCAATTTCTTATTCTTTTGATAATCAACCATACAACATGTCTTCCAAAAACGTCTATTATATACATCTTGTTTTTATAAATTATTATTTGAATATGCACGATAAAATTGTAAATGTAATTACAAAATAAATATTGAAAATCAATTATGGAAATAGTATGTTACAAAAGAATCTTATTTATCAGCATTAATAACAAACCACGGTGATTTCTTATTCATTTGGTAACCAATCATTTATCAAAATATATATTTCTTTTTTTTGTTTATTAAAAAAATCATTGAACCCAAAGGGTTACTTTAAAATCCTTTGATTCATCAATAACTCAACTGTTTCAGTTTTTCAAAAATTATAAATCCAAATTTCTAAAATATGAAAAGTAATTTAACTATTTATCTTTAATAACAAATTGATGTTTATCCTTAATAACAAATCAAGCGTTCTTCTATTTTGTTGGGTATCCAACGATATGTAGAACGAAATATGTGTGAAAATATTGTAAAATATAAGTATAAAATAAATTTAAAAAATCAATTGCAAAAATCTTATCGACATAACTACCACAATACTATAATAGAATTGATATCTCAGCATTAATAACAAAGCACTACAATGTTATTTTCATTTCGTAACAAGTCATACCAAAAATCATTTATTAAAGGAGTTCAAATATGTCATTCGAGATTATCAATAAATGCACCAAAATAATTTTTTAAGAATTCATATTGCGATTCACGACATCATAAAAAATCTCATTAAACTTAATAGATTAGAAATAAAAATTAAATATTTATAATAATAATATATAAGAAAAAAAATATTTTTGTAAATTAAAATTAATAATTTTTTTAACTTCAAAATAATATATATTACAATCATTTTCAATTAAGTGTTGGTTATAATATTTGCTACATCTATATACATTTATTGAAAGAGATTGATGGAATAATTTAAAATAGTAACTTTGACTTTGTAATTAAATAAGGTTGACTTAGTATTAAGAGAAATATAGCAAATATTATTTTAATAATTATAAAATAAATAAAAATTACATTATACATACCTGTTGTAAATTGTGCAATCCAGTTAAAAACACAACTTTCTATATAAATAAAGTGGTATAAATTTTTAAAATTATGTTGTGATAATTATCGCAATAAAAATTTAATTCTTCATATTAGTTACAAATAAATGCAATTTCTTATTATTTTGCTAACCAACCATACAACATGTCTTAAAAATGTCTATTAAATATATTTTGTTTTTACAAAATATTACATGAATATGCCCGATAAAATTGTAAATATCATTACAAAATAAAAATTAAAAATCAATTATAGAAATTTTATGTTACAATAAAATCTTATTTATCAACATTAATAACAAATAACGGTGATTTTCTATTCATTTGATAATAAGCCATATACCAAAATATTTTTATTCTATCTTCAAAAATCATTGAATCAAGAGAATTAGTTTTGAATCCTTTGATTTACTAGTACCTCAATTTAAGTTTTTCAAAAATTATAAATTCAATTTTTCAAAATAGCAAAAGAAATTTAATTATTTATCTTTAATAACAAATCAACCTTTATCTTTAATAATAAATCATGTATTCTCCTATTTTGTTGGGTATCCAACCATATGTAAACTGAAAGCGTGAGAACATTGCAAAATATAAGTACAAACGTGAGAACATTGGAAAATATAAGTACAAAATAAATTTAGAAATCAATTGCAAAAATCTTATAGATATAACTACCATAGCACTATAATAGAATTGATATCTCGACATTAATAACAAATCCCCACGATTTTCTATTCATTTCGTAACGAGTTATATATCAAACATCATCTATTCAAGGATGTCAAAAATATCCTTTGATTTTATCAATAACTCCATCAAACCATATTTTTTAAAATTCATATTGCAATTCACAGTATCATAACAAATCTTATATAAATTAGTAGATTTGGAAGAAATATTAAAATATTTATTATATTATAAATTTTAATAAAATATAAAATAATATTGATGTAATTAAAAATTAATAATTTTTTAAATTTTAAAATAACATATATTATAATATTTTTTAATTAAGTGTATGTTATTGTTGACGGACGTTTCCGGTCAACGGTTAAAAAGTCAAATGATGGAAAGAAAATGAGGAAAAGACAAAGAAATACGGTTTAATTACGGTTTTATTAACGGGTCACGAGGTCGGCCTCTCGTACGAGGTCGGCACTTGTGATATACTTATATTGCTTACAAGAATTTCTTACAAGTTCTTTAGAGAGAGGAAATATAAGCTTGAGTAGTTGGGGATTCAACCACCCAAAAATAAATGAGGGGGTTGCTATTTATAGGAGACTTTAATGCGGCACTGTTTGGGTACTGTTCAGCGGTCTTATCGCACAGTAGCTCAACGGGACAAACCGGCGCTTCTCTGACTGATTGAGAGTGATTTCCGGATTCTCCAATCATTACCTGCCATACATTTAATGCGAACGTGGGCTGCATTAAATGCGGACACGTTCTAGCTGAGTTGGACGTCCCATCGGCAATCATGCGTAGACAAGTGGCGTTATTTTATTGTGTCCGACGTCATACTTCTATCAGGAGCCACCCTTGCGAGACTTGGAACAAGGTGCCGATCTCGTAGCCACATGGATACGGTGCCGATCTCGGGACTTGTTCACCCCGCCATTCCAGACGACTTTGACTCTCATTCAGATCGGCACCCACGTGCGGTTTTGGTGACCGGCTCCTTCGGCTCGGACCGGTACCTACGTTGGGTCCGGACTCGGATATCAACAGTTATTATATCTGCCATAATTTTTTAACTTTTGCCTAACTTATTTAGAAAATTAATATATTGTAACAAAGTATGAGTAAGAGAATATAGAGAGAGAAATATTTTGTGAGTACTATATATTTATTAATAATATTTGAATATGTTAATTTCTATTATCCTTAATTATAAACAAGATCTAAAACGACAACTATTTTATAACGAAGTTCAATAAACATATAAATTATATATTAAAGTATTATATATCATACACTAAAAGCAAAAAAATTATTAATATTTCAAACTATTTTAATACTGATCAATATTCCTTCATTGTATTAATGCATCGCACAGGCTAAGTATTAGTTTTATATATATAGATATATAGATTAAATACTATCTCAACTTGTACGAAAAGTACATGTAATTTATTTTAAAAAAATATACATATATTTTTTCAGAAAAACAGTAAAACTATTATTAGACAATCATAATTTTTTGATTGATATATATATATATATATATATATACTTTTAAAATAAAATGTTATATTCCAAAAAATCAATATAAACAAAAGTATGCCATTTTATAAAATAAGTATGCATTTTTGTTAAAAAAAAGTTTGACAAGTCAATTCATCTAATGGTTTAGTAGTAAAAGAATTTTTTCCTAAAAAATCGAACATTCCTACATTATAATCTAAATTTACATAATTACAATCAGATACATGTTCAAAATTTGTGTAAATATGATGGGTACGTATTTGTCTACTCATAATATCATTACCTATATCTAGCAACACAAGATGAAATCACAACAATTAACAAGCTACTAACGATTTTCATAATATTCTAGCTAATATGGGCTTATATAAGGGTGATTGCTTTTGTCCAAAAGACATAAGCTTGTGAAGGAAAAACAGTAGATAAACTTTCACTAGTCACAGCATGACTGCAGTAAAAGTAAATGCAATGATTTTGAAAGTAGTGTTGTTGTGTGTGTTGCTTCATTGGAGCCCGGCCTACTCAACACGGTTTATTGTTGGAGACAATAGAGGCTGGAGCTACAATGTATCCGGCTGGGAAGATGGCAAGAGATTCTACCATGGTGACATTCTAGGTAAAATATCAAGAAAAAATTTAAGTCGTTCATCTACAAATTTTGTTTTATTTTCATATGATCTAAGTTTTTTTATTGCAATTTATTGCAAATTAACTAACTTTTTAGTGTGTATGAATAATTGATTTGTGATTTAATTTTATAATTATTGGGGGTCTTATATAAGCTACATTTTTTTTTTTTGTTTATGATTAGTTTATAAATGATTTTATTTCTAATGTGTATTTTGAAAAACAAATTCAAAAAGAACTTAGTAATATCTACTAATGCACACAACTTCAATTTTGAAAAAAAAAAAGGAAAAAAAAGGAAAAAGATAAAATCTCTCCAATGTAATATTGTAATTTATTAATGTTTTTCATTTTTTTTATAGTTAATATTTGTTTATTAATATTGTTTATATAAGTTGACCACTTATGTAACTTTTGATTCACTAATTGACTAAAAAATCTCTAAATTCAGTTTTCAGGTATGTCCCAGCCTATAACAATGTTGTAGTTGTGGATAAGTCGAGTTATGATTCTTGCACCTGGCCAGCAAAGGGCAAGACGTATACTTCTGGTAATGATATGATAAGGCTAAGAAAAGGGCCTAATTATTTCATTTCTGGGCATTGGGGACATTGTTACAATGGAGTGAAGATAGCTGCTTATGCTGCTTAAACTCGGACTCTCAATAATTGTAATTTTGATTAATAATATTGTGATGAGTTATCCTTATATGAGCATAAATGTATAGCTTTTGACAATAGTTCTTCGTTTTTGGGATAAAAGCTATGAGAAATAAATGATATCACATTTCGTTGACTCTTCTTCCAGCTTTATTTTTAATTTTTGATATTTCTGAAAATTAGATCATCAAATATCTATACAATATAATAAGAATTAACATTTATCCAAAATAGTAGGTCAAATTATGGTCAATGTCGGATTTGCATTAAATATTTTCCAAAATTGGTAAGTTTTTGTCCTTTTCACACTTCTCATTAATTATGTCTTTTTCACACTTCTCATTAATTATGTCCTTTTCACATTTCTCATTAATTATGTCATTTTCACACATCTAATTAATTCATTAATTACGACATAATTATCATAAATCATTCCATCTGAGCTTTTATCGTTAAAATGTATAGCGATCTGTTCTGACCTTATCCCATTGATATTTTCATGAAGCGTCCTTATCGCGTTCTATTTTTTGGTAACCACTCTATATCAATAACCGGATATTTGGTTAATGATAGCACACGTCTTTATTTCAAGAAGCAGATATTCTTTGACCTTTAATTAATCTGAACTGATTGCCTTGACTTTTCAATTTGTAAAAACTCTTTTTTTAAATATTTCGGCTTAAGATTCGAATTTCATTATACAAGTCATCGGATTGTTTGAATGAAAATGAATGACAAGAACACCAAAAACAGGTAGCCTTATTCATATAATCAATCCTAAAATATTAGTTTGTTCACCAAAAAGAGACAAATCCTAGAAATCCTAAAATATTAGTTTGTTCATCAATCCTAAAATATTAGTTTAATCACCAAAAATATTAGTTTGATTTTTAGGATTTGTCTCTTTTGAAAATATTAGTTTGTGATAATGAGGAGTTACCAAATAATCAAACTCATAATGTTGTGTACAAGGAGGTTTTTAATAACTAGTAAAGTGCACGTGCGATGCACGTGGTATCGAATGATTTTTGCTGATTAAGTTTATAAAATAAATTAATTTATTTATTAAACATATCACTGCAGGAATCAAATAAAATATAGAACAAATGAATTCATATGTGATTTTTTTTATTTAGAATTAGCGTAATGATGTCCTAATATAAAAAGAGTGAAATAACGTTTTACAACCTCCAACTAAAATATATAAAAAACAAATCCTTAATACAAAAACCACTAAAATTTTCTTTCATCTTTCTTATAAGAAACATTGGTACTCGCTGAAGTCTAATACATCAATACTATTGTAAAATTTCTCTTAATTCATTTGGCAAAAGGTTAATTTTATTCAAACACTTAAGAAACATTCTGACCCAATATATAGTCAAACTTCATGATTGTATAATCTTTATAATAAGGTACTTCTACTAACAATGCATATATATCTCTATAAAATAACTAATTATGTCATTAAAATTGTTGGTATTTTTTATCATTGTATAAACTACTACATTCATCTGTCTCTAGACATATTGGTGCCTACCCCATTGATGCATCGCCCCATGAGGTGGGAATAAATTTTATCTCCAAATAAAAGTTGACTTTCCAAAATTTTGGTTACATGTTTGGTTACATGTACTTCTCCCGAGGTACTAAATTATTTTTTGAAATCATCATACATTACTTGAAAGTACCTCTAAAGTAATTGCACATATGTTCGAGTACAATATACCGATAAATTATAAATATTTCTATAAAAAGTGACAACTTCATTCGAACATTCAAAATTGTTTTGATACTCCGACATTGTTGTTTATTTGGAATATAGACGAACAATATAATGTATTATTTGAAAATTATTGACCGTCATGGTTGTTGCAATGATTTTAGAATTGTTTATCATAATATCTTTCACATTCTTTTAAATATGCAATATTTCTGTGCCTAATAACTTCTTTAATGCTTTTATTGTCCAACATTATTCATCATACAAAATGATTATAAAATTCAAGGTAAAGATCAGTTCTTTATTCTCCAACAATGACAAAACAAAACAATCAAAACAATGAGAAAATATTGAGAAGCATATCATTTGTTAAAATTTTTGATAGGAGAAGAGTTAGAATTCTATTATATTATGATACTCTTAGTCATCTGCAAAGTTTATTATTATGGAGTCATGATTAAAATATACATTATGTATTACAAATTTTTGGATTTTTTAATTATTTAAAATTAAAAATAAATAATATAGGATCATTATTTATGAAAACCAATTTCTTACAGAGTCCCTATATTTAAACGCCAGCAATAAAAAAGTAGTAGTTTTCAAAGACTTTTTGTTCGTAAATATTGGTATTCATACTTCTCTAAGAAAATTCACACGTATTCTTTTTCTCATTGTGTTACTATTATATTATTTGTTTCTTATTCTATAGACAAATAATATTTTATTTGCTAAATAATTAAAACACATTTATATGTATTGCGTTATTTTTTGTATGTGTTTTATATAATGATGTTTTCAAATTATCTTTTTTATTAGGTTGCAACTACTATAATCACATAAGATATAATCTAAATTAAATATATTTGATAAAAATGTACTTTTTATACGAATTATTAGATTAAAAAGTTTACAATTTTTTTCCATGTCTGATAAAATATTAGGTAACTAAGTCATTTTCATAATCACTGAATACATATATGGTACCACCATTATAGGGTTCTTTTTCAAGCAGTAATTGAATAATAGTTTAACGTCCAACTTATTTATTTGTCTTTTTAATTCACATAGCTAATGTTATCTCATTTCCCTTCTCTGGCCTAGTCTTTTCCTTCTTTTATCTATGATTTCACTTCGCTTCGCTTCGTTTGTACCTAAGGTGCATTCGCCATGGTTTCAGCATTACGGCAAACCAATGTCAAATATATATCGAGAATGGGCGCTCTAGCTAAAATGTGGGAATAGTTGTAAGTTTACCTCCATTTTTTTTATTTTATTTGTAATATGAATTGTTTCAAATCTATGTAAGAAAAATATACCACAAGTTTATCTTATGTTATTCTATACTTAATAAAATTGATTTAACTTGAATAAATAAATTAATATATACTATAATTTTAGGTCAATTTATTATTTTAAAAGAAATGAATTGAGGACTTAAAATTTTAGGTCAATATATACTATAATTTTGCAATACATTGGTCAACTCAAACATTATTGAAAAGAAATGATGTGATATATTACATATAAAAAGAGTAACAAATAAAAATATGAAGTATTTAAAAATTAAAAAATTTAATGAGGAAAAGTAATTAAATTTTTAACTAAAAAATTTTAAGATTAACATACCCAATTTTAAAGAAATGTATATATATATATATATATATATATATATATATATACATATATATTTTATGTACCTAAAAGTTCTAGTTAAAATATATGTGTATCTTAAGTATGTTTTATATTTCTCATTAGCCAGCTCTAATTGATATTGTACATTAAGTAATTTTATCAGTATTTTTACTCTTTAATTTAATGAGAGCTATAAGTTTTCTCATCATTCTTACCCCTTATTTAGTTATTATAATACTAATAAAATAATTAAGGACCTTTCAAAGTATCTTGTTTGTTTTAAAACAAAAATTACTTATTATCATAAATTAAACGACAATTACATTGAATGTGTTATATTTTTTATCATATAAAAATTTTCATAATAATAGTTGCACACAATATTATATATAATGCAATTTTTTTTATAGATTTGGAGTCCTACTTTTACTACAAGAAAATGAGAAAATTCCAACGAAAATTACAACAAGAATATAACGATCTTCTTAAGTTGAATTGAGAAAAATCATGTTTTTTTAGTTTCTGAAATATATTTTATTTTATTGTGACTGTATTGATTTATTAAAATGTATTACAAAATCAGAAAGGTGATAGATTAATTTATAAATTAAAATGACATGTTATTTTGATGGTATATTTTTTCTATTAACTAAATAATGCCCCCAATATGAAATTATTTTAGATCTATCACTGCAATTAGCTTTCCAATGGAATTTCCATTGAATTTTTGCACAATTCCAATGACAGTTTTTCCAACAATTGAAATATGGTCCAAAAAAAAATCCAATGGAAATTCAAGTAATTAAAATCTTTAAATCCACTAAAGTTCAAGTAATTTAATTTGAACTTTGTTGGAATAGCCAATGAAATTTTCCAATGAAAGCAATATTTATGAAATATTCGTTGGAATTTTCTGTAGATTACCTTACCGTTAAATTTTTCATTGCAATATAGAAATTTGTTGTAGTCCTCTTAAACATTAATTTTTTATGTAGTATTTATTGATTAATTGTGTTTACAATTTTTCTATTAAAAATATATTAAACACATGAAATTTTTAGTTCCTATATATTTTTTTTCTTTTCAGAAATCACTCATTATTTTATCTCAAGATTACCTATTAATTTACCAATTGAGTTATATTTCTTACATATTAAATATGTAAAAATTAGAATATTTCCTATTTTATATGATCAATATGATATTTATATATTATATTAAAAAAAACTAATATAGCAAATAAAAAGTTATTTAAAATTAGAATAATAAAGATTTTTTTTTTGGCAACTTACATGGATAAATGTACAAATAACTATTGTCTATCACATCAAATTTACACATAAAATTATAAGGAGAAAAAACTAACATTAACAACTCAGCTCGTTTACGTCGATAAGTATATTTATAAAAAGTTTATATTTTTTCTATTAATTATAACAATTTTATTTATTACTTTGTTTCATATTTATTAGTACGTGTCACAACTTATTTATTTTTAATATTATTTATCATATTTAATATTTTTTTAAAACTTTTATCTTGTTCTTTTACATGTTCTTAACTGTAGATTTGTCAAAAAATACATGATATAAAGTGTAGAATTGCTTCGACCATCTGTCTCATTATATTTCAATTATTTGTATATCTTATATTATATTATATTTAATTACAATTTTTTTTAATTTATACTACAACTAAATATTTATAATTCATAAATTCATCAATAATATTGTCGAGTTAACTTTTGTTCATAAAATTTTAAAAAACATAATTATTTACAATTATTTGCTTATGTCGATAAATACAAATTTAAAAGTTCTACAAATACTTTTACTAATTATAATATTTTTATTTATTACTTTTTTTCATAGTTATTAGTAAGTATTACAACTTAGTTATAAATTTAATATTATTTATTAGAGTTATTGTTTTTTGACTTTAAACTGTTCTTTCATATGTATTTTAATATATATGTGTGTGTGTGTATAAATTTTAGGTTTGTTAAAAAATACATAAAATTAAAGTATAGCACTTTTTTGAATCATATGTCTTATTTATATCAATTAATTTTATATTTTTATATTATATTATATATAATTATAATCTTCTCATTTATACTCAAATATATAAATTTTTTATTTCGTACATTTTTTTCTTAAAAACCATTTTATTATAATAACACATATTAATAGATAGATGAGTAATGATAATATATGAATATAATTATTTGATCAAAATAATTAATTTTCAACATGTAAATCATATTATGATTCTCGAGATATTTTTAATTTATTTGTAGATAATTATATGGTTAAAATTAATCTATGTTGCTAAAGTGGCATCTCATATGACGTGAAAACAAATAGATTAAGTTTTAGTATTATACAATTTCATAAAATTATTCTGGTCTTATGTATTGAAGAAATTGAATTGATTAGAAGTTTAGGCTGCAGAACAATCATTCAACAATTAATCTCGCATACTATTACACATTTTGTATAGGTTATTTTGAAAATAATGTTTCTATACTTTGTGGTTATTATGAGAAAAAAACAATATCGATTTCTAGTTTTATAAGTGTTTATTATGCTTTTTTTGTTAGATCAATTTTAATTTCTTTAAGGAACTTTTATATATTAGAGTTATGAAATGTGATTACAATATTACTATTAAAATTATATTAAAAATTATTAACATTTTTCAAAACAACAATTCTATATCCTATCAAACAGTTTTAGAGATATGTGGAAGAAAATAAATTCGTGAGAAATAATGGTGTCAAACCAACATATTGTATTTGATTTTAGTAGTGTGGAATGATTTGTTCATGTATTTGTATTTAATTAATTAAATATTAGTTATAATTAAAAATATAAAATATGATGGACATTAGTATATTACTAATTTGCCATTAAAAACATGTCAAAGTAAGGGTTTATTAGGTAATTCATTTTAATATTTAAAAATATAAAATATGATGTGTATTAGTGTATTACTAATTTGCCATTAAAAATATGCCAAAGTAAGGGTTTTTTAGGTAGTTCATATTTTTACAAAAACACTCGTCCTTTTAGAGTAGTATAGATATATGATTGTTACCGAACTTTTTATGATTCAATAATGTTCCTATGTATTTTAATTATTTTAATTTCGATCCTAATGCACGTGAGGTTATATTATTCCTCCAAATTTTACATCCCGTACATCGCACGGGTTACGTACTAGTTTCATTAGGAAAAAAAACAAAATATCAATTTTACACAATGTTCTGAAAAGCATATCTATGTTGGATGCCACTATAGCACGGGAAAATTCTATTGGAAGACTTGATTTTGGGATCTTGTGTCATAATAGGATTGAATTTTTTACTTTTTCAGGTTTTAATTCTAAGTTGTACTTAATATAAGACTAGCTTTTGCATTTTACTTTTCAATATAAGACTTTAAATCACTTTGTATTTTGACATAATTACGTAAACCCAATACTCTTTTTTAAACTTATAATGAAAAATATTAAATATCTTTAGTAAAATTACCTAATAAGATAACTATTTCATAATTTACATTTATGCAAAAGCTTAATAAAATTTATTTAAAAGTTAAAATATAAATTCTAACTTAATTTTAATCTAAATATGTGATAATATTAAAAAAAATTATTTACAAAAATAATTTTATTTTTGTAATAAAATTATAAAAATATTATTTTCGAATAAAATTTATATTTTTGAAAAAGTTAAGAATATATAAAATCGATACCTATAATAAAAGTATTAAATATATTTGTAAAACTAGCTTCATACAAAAATTAATTCAAAGAAGTTACATTTATACAAAATTAATTTAGCTTATGAATTAAGTTTTTTACTAAAGTAATTTTACTAAAGATATTTGTAATTATTTAAAATATAAATTTCAAAATAATAGTATTCCGGTTTACATATTTATGTAAAAATATAAAGTTAGTTGATGTTTTATATTGAGAACTAGAATGTAAAAGTAAGTTTTTAATTGTGAATAATTTAAAATTGAAACCTCAGATGAAAAAATTAAAAATTCAAGATTTATTGTGACAAAATAACAAAAGTCAAGCCTTGCAATAGAATTTTAAATCAGAAGTCGTATGATGATTAATAATAGTTGATGCACCATTTCAACCGTTGTGCTCGAGGTCGAGGGATCGTATGCTTAAGCTCTAAAACTACATGCAGTAATACTTTTCAATTTTGGTCGAAATTTAGAGTTAAGCCAAAATTGTCTTTAAACATAAACTAAAAAAAATATAGATTTATGGTTAAATTTATTTTAAATTGGTAAATTTTAAAAACAATATTTTTTTTTTCAAACGACAATTATATTAATAACCAATAAATTCAAAAGAGTACAATTAAGGTGTCAACTGACACTAAACGAATCAGAAAACCTGGACCTACCTCCTTGGCAATACACACGAATCTGAGGTAAAACTCCATTGAGTAGACAAAACCTAATTCCAGAAAGGAGATTAAAACTTCATAATAGAAACTAAACGTTGGGCTTAAATAAAAGAAAAATAAAAAATAACTCACACCTGATAAAAAAAAGAGTAAAACTTCTCATAAACCTAGCAGTTGACTCCACGACTACCTAAATTGCGATCGTTGAGATTCAGCATTTGTCGCTATGATTCATTTAAAAAATAAGCGCTTAGACAATTTTTCGGTCAATATACATAGACGGCAAGGAAGGGAATGGGATCTGTCGAGAACTCAGCGGAGGACACGGATTAATTTATGGGAGTATACACTCTCGCTCAGGGCCGGCTCTTGGGCCAACCAGGCAAGACTCTTGTCTAGGGCCTCCATATTTTTTGGGGCCTCATATATATATTTTCCTTTTATACATCATACATTTATGTTGGGGTACGCCCAATCCATTTACATAATTTTTAAAGGTTGCACTCTCTAGTCTCTACTAAGTTATGCCCAAATTGCACTTGATTAATAATTTTGTACAAAAGAAGACGAGAAGGTTGTAAGTTTTCGTATTTTAGTTTATAGCTTATTTTTGTCATATTCATGGTATATTTTGTATTTATTATTGGCAATATTATTATTATTTGTTCAATTAAAAATAAAAAATATAAAAATACAATTATGGACTACTCTCGAAAAAATTGTCTGTGGCCTCCAAATTTCTGGAGACGGCCCTGCTCTCGTTACTTTTGAAAATTTCCCCAAATTTTAGCAACTAGAGCATGCATACGTGGATTTTGTAATAAAAATATTTAAGATAATCTAGATATTTGTTTATTTATTTTACCTAGTCATGATGTAATATCCAACCAGTGTTTATGTTTATAACATTATAAAGTTTAAACAAATTTCAAGGTTATTTACAACTTTTGATAATTAAGTGGGTGATTGAATATGGATTCAACTAGTTTTTAATTGGTTTTTTTAATCATAGTTAATTTTGAAAAAAAAATTGATATGGTTAGTTTTTAGTGGATATTTAATATTATTTAAGATAAAATAATTAAAATTGATTTGATGTAAAAGTATGAGAAAAATGATTGCAGGTGATGGTTAGTTAAAATTATGTGAGTGGATGAATCTATTACTATATAATAGCAATAAGAAAAAATCTTAAAATAAGCATGTAAATTCCCCGCCATAATTTCGGTTTTTACTAATAATGAAAATATTTTTAGAAATTATGTGGTTTCTCCGCCCATGATTCTTATTCAAATTTTTGATTTTTTTTTTAACAATTAAATTCAAATATTTAAAGGAAAGATTACAAGCAGATTTTTTTGGTGCATTTCATTTTATCTTAACTTCTATATAATCACATTCCTAACAATTAATTAATATAATCACTTTGAATTTGTAATTACCATATAATCACTTTGAATTTGTAATTACCCTATGCAATAACTTTTCGCATATTATATATCGCATATCTAAATCGAACATAGGCTCGCAAATCCAAATCTACCGCCTAATTTACCATGTGCAAGAACATTTCAAATATTCTATTATCATATATGCAAATCGATCTTCTCATATTTTATGTTATACGACGTGTTTTCGCATAGTTTATGACTCGCATATCCAAATCCACCGTACAATTTACCATATGCGATAAATTTTCACATATTCTGTTATCGCATATCCAAATCGAACGTCGCATATTTTATGTTATGCGACGTGTTTTCGCATAGTTTACGACTCACATATCCAAATCCACCGCGTACATTAGCATATGCGATAAATTTTTACATATATATTCAGTTATCGCATATCCAAATCGAACATTGCATATTTTATATAATGCGAGGTGTTTTCGCATAGTTTACGGCTCGCATATCCAAAACCACCGCGGAATTTACCATATGAAATAATTTTTTTTGCATATTCAGTTATCGCATATCCAAATCGAACATTGCATATTTTATGTTATGCGACATGTTTTCGCATAGTTTACGACTCGCATATCCACATCCACCGCATAATTTACCATATGTTATAGTTTTTCGCACATTCTATGGTATATCCAAATCGAACGTTGCATATTTTATGGCATAAAATATTGTTACTAAAATATATAAAAAAAAAAAATGCTATACAAAATGCAAAAGTAGTTAATCTTTATAAATATATTGTTACTAAAATATAAAATGATTTGCCTGTACCCATTCTATTTGAAATTGCTGATTTCTTAAAATCTATTACTATGAAGATAAAATACTCAACAAAACCGTTACCATAAAAAAAAGAATGATAATAAAATCAAAATGATTTGACTGTAAATAAGTTCGTATGTATCTAATAAATCTGCTAACAAATCTGCTAACAAATCTGCTAATATAATAGCGATCAACGCGTAAATACAACATTTTTAAAGGTAATTATAATGAATGCAATTAATGCTTCTTCTTTTCTTATTTGAAATAAATTTTAAAATTATCATTTTTAGTATGTAATTAATGTTTAGGGTGGGAAAACTTTCTAAAAATAATTTAACCTTATTCTTATCTATCTATATATATTGAAAGAGTTTGATGTGAACAATCTTAAATAGTAATTTTGACTTTGTAATTAAATATGTTGACTTACTATTAAAGAAAATATAGTAAAAGTTACTCTAATATTTGCCGAAAATGAAAATTAAATTATACATACATGTTGTAAATCGTACAATCCGGTTAATAGCATGATCTCTATATAAATACAGTGGTGTCAATTTTGAAAATTATTTTGTGATAATTATCACACTAAAATTTCAATTCTACATATTAATTATGAATCACTGCAATACTTTATTCTTTTGATAACCGACCATACAACATGTCTTCAAAAAACGTCTATTATTATTTAGAAATTATTATTTGAATATGCACGATAAAATTGTTAATATAATTACAAAATAAAAATCGAATCAATTATGGAAATTTTATGTTACAATAGAATCTTATTTATCAACATTAATAACAAATCACAGTGATTTCTTATTCATTTGGTATTCAATCATATACCAATATATATATATATATATATATATATATATATATATA
>BKCP01006538.1:56425-72545 GCA_008636005.1 Striga asiatica
AACATCTGAGAAATGTTGTTTTTGTGGCCAACAGTAGTGATCGAAAAATAAATATTCGTCCTGCTTTCTTAATCTGTGTTGCTAAAACTTAACAGGTCGGTCAAAATCGGGCGATAATATTACAAATCTATGAAGAGCTGAAATATTTTTTGTTAAACGTAGATTTTATTTTTTATTATTTTCAATGATCTGTGTCATTTGTCGAAATTCTTTATGAATAAGCTTCAAAGATATATCATAATTTATACATAATTCGAAATTATTTAGATGTTTTTCGAAATCGTTTTTCGAAGAGAACATGACATTGGTCGAACTTTTTCAAACTTTTATGTATTTTGTTCAGGGTTTGAAAAAATAGGTACGTTTCTAACAGATCTGTTCAGCTCTACTAACAAATATATAGGTAAGTTTATAACATATCTGTTCATATCTGTTTATAACATACATATGTAACTTTTATGTATTTTGTTCAGATTTTGAACACTAAATAGTTCAATTCTTTCTCGTCTTTCTCATCATATCAATAAGTGAAGCTTTGCTAACACTTGTTCAAAATCGCTTTTCGAAGTTGTTCAAAGTCTTTTGCCGAAGTTTTTCAAAGTTTTTAGTATTTTGTTCAAAATTTGGAAATATTAGTAAGTTTAGAACAAATCTGTTTAGGTATATTTATCGCATATTAGGAATTTCTTGTTTAATGTTTAAAAGAATTTGTCGGAATTTTTATTTTTAAAACTTTTACGCAAAAAATCGATTTTAATATAAAGGCAGATGTCTTAGTAAAAGTTGAATGTGTTGATAATGATAGGGAAATCAAATTATTTTTCTTTCTATATTGTATAGTGTCCAATAATGTTCCACATAATTTGTTGTGTTTTTTAATTTTGATTTTTTCATATAGATTTGACTTTTTTTTGTTGATTATTAATTATGTTTGATATTTCTATATTATACAAGAATCTGCCATTACATACAATGCCTTGTCAATCCTCATTCTTTGACTTTGCCAATTTCCTTTTAATATGACTTTTCTGTTGCTGAAAGTATGGTTTTTAATGCATTAAAATATTGATGTTTTGGATATGTCTTGATGATATAATTATGCAGAAATCCCGCTGTAAGAAATTTAATGGGCATATTCATAACTATTAAGCGGAATTGAATAAACCCTACGCATGTAATTCTATCAATTCATAGAATATGGATCTTTTGCATAAATTAAATTGCACATAGAACTTACAAGAATCCAGCTTATAGTCCTTCCCTGTTTTCTTGATCTATGATGTTGATCTGCCATCTCTTCCTCGTAATCTCATGGATCTATCTTTTTCATAATCTCCAATGATAGATTCGCCTTTGCCTATGAATTGTTTCTCTCTCCCGTGTCTCTCGTCTTTTCATAAAGCCCTTGATGTTGAGAACTTTATTTCGTATGAGATGGGAGAGAGGGGCATGTAGTATATATAAGAGGAAAAGACTTACAATCCTAATCCTACTAACATTCCCCATGTTCTAACCTAACTTACTGTCCAAGTCAAACATCACAAATTGGACTCTTTAATATTAGAACATTAATAATCCATTAAATACATATTCACCTTAAATAAGTTTGACTATTAATTCAATTAGGTCCAACTAATTATATGGTCCACAATAATAGAATAATATACAAATATTATTACATTCTCCCACTTGGACCATATTGTGTCGAAACCCAAAGAACTACTTTAAATGCGCACCTTTCATCAAACTTATGATTGAATACATATATCAATAAGTTTAAAATCAAACTAGAAATTAACCGAGTCATGGCGGTCACAAGTCTTTGAGCGACATGATCCCTTCCATGTACCACAAATCATTTCTAATTCAACTTTACTTTAATATGGAACAAACTATTCGTACCATAACCATAAGTCATCCAACTTTTATGTATATACTAGAAAATCAACTATCCATAATGATGATATTGTATGTGAAGAATCAAACATCTTTAATTGAATTCAATAAGTGTCAAAATCATTAATTGAGCAATTTCATTCAGTATCGGTCAGTCCAACAAGGCCCCATTCGTCATTCTCAATTTTCTTTATATGCCTTGCAACGGCTATAGGGAATAACCCTTTAATGGATCCACTTTCATGCAATTAGTACTAAAATGCTCAAATGACACACTTTGTTTCTTCACTTATATTTTATGACCTAGTATTTCAATTTTATGTGATTCACACCCTTTGAATACTTGTCATTCCTTGAAATATTATTGCTACAATGCTACGATAATTCTTAGCGGCTTGGACAAGATGTCGACATTTCCAAGTCCTAAGATAAAGCACCGTAGCCCTAAATTTGAATTGTGGACTCAAAGCATACCACAAACTCAACCCTACACCGTGGAAGTCGCGATGATGGACTTTTGTTCCACCTTTCCATAATTTTGCTTCTTTAGACATTATTAGCAAAAGTCTGAATCCGAGTATCCAATTATAACCAATAATTTGGATCTTCTTTAAGTTGGCATGTGTTCTTTAATGCCTTGTAAATACTTTAGAAATTTCTTTGCAGCATTTAAATAAACATTTAGGGATTACTTTTATATATTTGTTTTAATGTTCCAACAACAAATATATTATCAAACCTAGTACAGGTTTGTCCTTCTTAAGATTCATAATCATTTATATCTAAGAAATTTTCTCCATCACTTTTCATTCCATTTCACCTTTCGGACATTTATTTTAGATTAAATGCGTCCCTTTTATGAATTTGAATTATACGGAACAACCATCCATTATCTCTCAAATAAAACTTTTATGGGATAAGCTTTTAGTCCTTGTGATCTATTCCAGAATATTTCTATTCCAATTAGCAAGGACGTTTCATCCACATCCTTTATTTCATAACTTTTTAGAGAGATAATACTTTAATTCGTGCAACATGTCCACATTATTAGCAACTATAATATGTCATCGACATACGAAACTAAATAACAAATCTACTCCCACTGACCTTAATGTAGATACACCGATCTACGGTATTCCCTACAAATATATAAGCAGTGATGGTATCATTAAACTTAAGATACCATTCACGAGGGACTTGTTTTAGTCCATATATCGATCTATTCAACTTACACACTAACGTTTCATTTCTTTTGATCTAAAAAACTTTTAATTAGTTCATGTAGATCTCCTTCTAAGTTTATCATTTAGAAGGTGATATTTATGTCCATTTTGATACAGCTCAAAAACATACAGAGCCACCATTACCATTACAATTCTCAAGGAATCTTTCTTGAAACGAGAGAGAATGCTTCCTTGTAGTCAATGCCTTCCTTTTGGTTGTAACTTTTAGAAACAAGTCTAACATTATATCTTTCGATATTACCTTTAGAGCCGTGTTTGGTTTCGAAAAAACCCATTTACACACAACTCTTTTAGACCCTTCAGGTAAATCTATTGAACTAAAGACTTTATTTTCATCCATTGACTTTAATTTTAATTATTCTTTCATGGCATTGATAAACTTTTCCAGAATTTTAACTTTTCATGGCTTGTCATTCATCAACCATAGGTTGTTCTATAATTTCTTGATTGCTTGTGACCGATTCATTATCAAGTGAGTTTGGATCATTTCGTTATTCATCTAAGTTACATGACGGTACTGTAACTAAAAGAATAACAACCATTGATGGACTCTCGGGTTTGGACTGTTCAACCCGAGTTTCTTTGACATCCAAACATTGCGGTTCCAAACTCCCACTGATTTGACCATTTTTAATGAATCGAGCATTGCTAGAGTCAACTATTCTGGCACTATGGTTAGAAGAGTAGAACCTATATCCTTTAGACTTTTCCGGATAGCCAATGAAAAATCATTGACTGTCCTAGGAACAAGTTTCTTTTCATGTGGATTATATACTTTTACTTTTGCTTGACACCAACAATCATCAAGATGCCTAAAACTAGGTTTCCTACCCTTCCATAGTTCATAATAAGAACTACTTTACTAGGAACCTTGTTTACCCAATATGCAGCAGTCCACATAGAAAACGTTAATGTTGAATTTCTCAACATACTCCTAACCATATTCTTTAAGTACGGTTTATCCTCTCAGCAACACCATTATGTTGAAGAGTCTCAATTATAGTGTATTGCACACAAATATTTCAAATTTCAAGAAACTTTGGAAATGGACTAGGATATTGTCCTCTTTCATTGAACTTACAATAATATTCACCAATCTAAGGAGATCTCACAACTTTTACTTATTTATCTAACTACCTCTCCATATCATCATTGTATATCTTTAGATAGTCCAATGATTGAATCTTTTCATGTAGTAGACTATAACATGAGAAATCATTTATAATGGTGATTAAATACTTTACATCACCCCACAAAGAGATGTTGAATAGACCACAAAAATTAGTGTACATAAGTTATAAGAGTTTAATGCTTCTCCTGGCAGATCTCTTTAATGTATGCTAGTTTGCTTTTCTTTAATTCATTTTATACATACATCTTGATCACTAAAATCCAAATGAGAAATGGTTTCATTATTCACTATTCTCAAAACTTTTCTTTGGATATGTGACGATAATCTTTAATGCCATAAGAGAGTAGAATTTTAATTATGTGCACTACGTTTAACCTCAAAATAAATATGAAATGCATAAGTAGTTGCACAGAACCAAGCCACCAAATATTATTGGGAATCTTTAATAAATTTGATTCACAACACACAAAAAATTAATGTATGTCTTTCTTTTCGAATCAAGATTTTATTTCGGGCAATCTTTCCTAAGGTGGCCTAGCTTTTTACAAAACTAACACCTTATTTATTTAATGATTGGACCTACAAAAACTTTAAGTAAGTCAGTCTCCTTTTATTTGCCTTTATTTCCCATTTTATCTTACTATTATTGGCTCCCACATAAGAATCGACTCTTTTTTCATCTCATTTATTCTCGCCTCTTCCTGTACCAGCATAGCCTTATTTTCCTTACAATCCCATTTATCTTTAATGGTGTTACAGTTCACCTAGGATTGGTCAAACTTGACAGGTAGGTAGTTCATGATGAATAGAACCATAAATGAGTCTATCACATTCATTCTCATGTTTGTAAGTTTAGCTTATATGCTGAACATGTGGGTCACGAGATCATGGATGGAGCGGAATCAGATGGACTTTTATAGTGGTGAGCTCGCTAATGGAACTTTCCACAACAACCTTTTCCGCAATTTTAAATGGAAATAATCACTTGATTTTTATTTAGGAAATCTTTTGCATTATCATCCTTAATGTTATCCGCCATGATTAACTTCATAAAATTCAAACACAGCCTATTTGATCGCTCACATGCCCTACGAAGAGTTACCTCTACTTCGGAGCTCTCATCAGTAATGGTTGTAGGCACTTCATCAGTAATTAGAGTATATCCAAATTCAGTGCACCTAATTAAAAATGGATATGCTCATACCATTCATTGAAGTTCAGCCCATTGAATTTTTTCAATAATAACAATTGACAGAAAAACCAAATTTAAACACTGCAAACTTTAATACATGCTATTTAATTAAGCTTTGAGAGACAATTAATGGATTCAGAAATCTTTTAAATTATATATTTAAATATACCTTTGGGCAAATACTTAAATATATAATAGACTTGATTGATGCCTAAGAGGAAAGATCTTTAAAAGAAATTATAGATATTGTGATTAATTAGTGGTTATCTTTAGACAAACACACTAATTAACCTAACTTTAATTATAATTTCTCTTTTCTATATTAATCCTTAATAGAAATTATACAAACTTGAGTCAACTAGTGGCTATCTTTGGACAAACACGCTAGTTAACATCACTTTAATTATAACTTCTCTTTTAAATATTATTCCTTAATAGAAATTATATAATTTTGATCAATTAGATGTTATCTTTGGACAAACACACTAATTGACCTAACAGGAATTATAATTTCTCTTTTAATTGTCATAACTATAAACACATGGCCCACCTTTGGGTGTCCTCCTGGTTTATAATCCATGACATCAATTATTCAAATATATAATTTGAGAGACATTAATAAGGCATCCTTTTATATTTGAATAATTGATACTTATATCTAATTTTAATTATCTATACCATAAATTAAACTAGGTCACTTTGGTGACTAACTAGTTTTTTTACATAGATAATATAATTAGAAAATATTTTATTATATTGATATTTCATCTAATTTAATTATCTATTCCATAAATTAAACTAGGCCACTTTGGTGACTAACTAGTTTCTTTACATAGATAATATAATTAGGAAATAATTTATCTGATTGCTTATATTATGAGATTACTCTTACTAATTAATCTCCAAACTCATTTGTTGTAATTTGTAAACAATTGAATAATGTTCTCTCAGAACTTATGATTGAGATCAGTACATTCAATTAAATCTATGCAATCAAATAAAACAAACCCACCTCTAAGCTGTTGTCAGGCCATTTAAAAACAATAGAACTAATAAAAACCTTTAAGAACTAATCACCTTCATTAACCTAAATTGCTACAATATAGTTCTGTCATGGCTCATTGAAAATTGCAACATTCCAGAAATCCAAACACAATACTGATACTCACATGCACATATTTATCAACTTTCAATGGCTAATTAAAATTGTGCGTCAATTGAGTTGTGTTCACATAATAGAAGCAGTAATAACAATTCATTGTCAATTTTGTAATTCAAACAAATAATTCCCAACGCCAACTGCAATCTTAATTCGGCAGACACACAAATAATTCCGAACTGCAATTTGCAGCAATCTTAATTCGGCACAGGACGTAATAAACTGTGATCGGCAATTTAATCATATGCATAAACACATTCTCTGATACCACATGTAAGAAATTTAACGGGCATATTCATAACTATTAAGCGGAATTGAATAAACCCTACGCATGTAATTCTATCAATTCATAGAGTATGGATCTTTTGCATAAATTAAATTGCACATAGAACTTACAAGAATCCAGCTTATAGTCCTTCCCTGTTTTCTTGATCTATGATGTTGATCTGCCATCTCTTCCTCGTAATCTCATGGATCTATCTTTTTCATAATCTCCAATGATAGATTCGCCTTTGCCTATGAATTGTTTCTCTCTCCCGTGTCTCTCGTCTTTTCATAAAGCCCTTGATGTTGAGAACTTTATTTCGTATGAGATGGGAGAGAGGGGCATGTAGTATATATAAGAGGAAAAGACTTACAATCCTAATCCTACTAACATTCCCCATGTTCTAACCTAACTTACTGTCCAAGTCAAACATCACAAATTGGACTCTTTAATATTAGAACATTAATAATCCATTAAATACATATTCACCTAAAATAAGTTTGACTATTAATCCAATTAGGTCCAACTAATTATATGGTCCACAATAATAGAATAATATACAAATATTATTACACCCGCCACTTTTTTTCTTAAAGAGGAATTACTTAATGAAAATTAATCATATTTATATTTATAATTGTGAAATAATATTTTTTTTTCACGGCCAACAGTTTTTTTTTAATGAAAAATATGAGACAATTTATTCAGCATACTTTTTAATTTATAAAACAGAATGTTGATTGCGATAATTAAATCTGCATAAATCATGCATTTTATTGAATAGTAGTAATATAAAATATTTTATTATTACTACCAAATAGAAAGTCAAAGATAGTTAATTTTGCACTATTAATTATGATCATATGGATTTTTTTTATACATATGCTTTTTCAATGAACTTTTTAAATAATAATATTGACAATATAGACTTTGCTATAATAATAGTATATTTATTTAATTCATTAATTTTTTTTAATTCATCTTATTATGTGTATAGTCTAAGTTTATAAATTATATGTCATTTAAATATATCTATACTACTAATTTATAAGGTTTTACCATTTGGGGGAGCTAAATTTTAAATTTTAATTATAAAACTAATTTTTCTTATCATTTTGCAGTTATATGTTTGATGGAGTATGGCTGGAAATTAAATTACAAAAAAAATAATTTTATTTTTTATATTGTAATGTAACATAATATGTATTATAATGTTTGTATTTAGTACATTTATTAATATTTTTTATAACTTTGATTGATTATTCAATTCATAATGGAATAAAAAAATAATAATATATAGTTTCTGCACACAATAATGACTGTCACATTTATATATATAAATGAAAATAAGAAACATAAATGTGAGATTAATTAAAAGAAACCTTTTTAATTTAGCCATTAACTAATTAGATTTAACTAAAAGAAACCTTCTTAAATGTGGGATTAGTGAGTAATTAATTAAAAAAAGTGTAACTCATTTTGGAGAGAAAGTGAAAATATTTTTATTAAATATTTTATTAAATGGGATTAGCTAGTAATTATATATATATAGATTGTTGTTATTTCTGAAAATTAGACCATCAAATATTACATTAAGAAAAAAAACAAAATACCAATTTGACACAGCGTTCTGAAATGCGTATCTATGTTGGATGCCACTTTAGCACTTTGTTAAATCAGAAGTCGTATGATGATTAAGTGATAGTTGATGCACCATTTCACTAAACTCTAAAAATACATGCCGTAACACTTTTCAATTTTGGACGAAATTTAGAGATAAGCCAAAATTATCTTTAAACGTAATTTTTTTTAAAAAAAAAATGGATTTATGGTTAAATTTATTTTAAAATGGATAATTTAAAAACAATGAAAGAAATGATTTTTTTTTTCTTTTGTCAAAACAACAATTATTTTAATAACTAAAAAACTCAAAAGAGTACAATTGATGTATCAACTGACACGAAAGAAATCAGAAAATCAGGACCTACCTAATTAGTAATACACATGAATCTAAGGAGGTAAAACTCCATCGAGGAGATAACCGAACACACAAAACCCAACTTCATAAAGGAGACTAGACGATGGACTTAAAAAAAGAAAGATAAAAAACAACCCACACCTAATAAACAAAATAGAATAAATCTTCTCATAAACCTAGCATCACTTAAATTGCCGCCAATTAAACTGCCTGGACGGATTTTCAGTTAAGATACATCGACGTCTGGGAAGGAAATGAGAGCCGCCAAGAACTCATCGGAGGGGCACATAGTAATTATTAGACTTTTATGGGAGTGCACTCTCATTATTTTTGAAAAATTCCCCAAATTTTAGCAACTAGAGCATGTATCCGTGGATTTTGTAATAAAAACATTTAAGATAATCTAGATATTTATTTATTTATGTTACCTAGTCATGATGTAATAATATTCAATCAGTGTTTATGTTTACTAGTACGTAACCCGTGCGATGCACGGAATGTAAAATTTGGAAGAATAATATAACCTCACGTGCATTAGGATCGAAATTGAAATCATTAAAATACATAGGAACATTGTTGCATCATAAAAAGTTCGGTAACAATCATATATTATTAAAATCCTCCTTGTACACAACATTATGAGTTTGATTATTTGGTAACTCCTCATTATCACAAACTAATATTTTCAAAAGAGACAAATCCTAAAAATCAAACTAATATTTTTGGTGAACAAACTAATATTTTAGGATTGGTGAACAAACTAATATTTTAGGATTTCTAGGATTTGTCTCTTTTTGGTGAACAAACTAATATTTTAGGATTCGTTATATGAATAAGGCTACCTGTTTTTTGTGTTCTTTTCATTCATTTTCATTCAAACAATCCGATGACTTGTATAATGAAATCCGAATCTTAAGCCGAAATATTTAAAAAAAGAGTTTTTAAAAATTGAAAAGTCAAGGCAATCAGTTCAGATTAATTAAAGGTCAAAGAATATCCGCTTCTTGAAATAAAGACGTGTGCTATCATTTACCAAATATCCGGTTATTGATATAGAGTGGTCACCAAAAAATAAACGCGATAAGGACGTTTCATGGAAATATCAATGGGATAAGGTCATAACAGATCGTTATACATTTTAACGATAAAAGCTCAGATGGAATGATTTATGATAATTATGTCGTAATTAATGAATTAATGAGAAGTGTGAAAAGGACATAATTAATGAGAAGTGTGAAAATGACATAATTAATGAGAAGTGTGAAAAGGACAAAAACTTACCAGTTTTGGAAAATATTTAATGCAAATCCGACATTGACCATAATTTGACATACTATTTTGGATAAATGTTAATTCTTATTATATAAGTATAGATAACATTTTAAAGTTTAAACAAATTTCAAGGTTATTTACAACTTTTGATAAATTATTAATTAACTTATTCATATTTATCAATTACTAGTACGACACCCGTATACTACACGGGTTGTTTGAAAAAAAAAAACATAAAATCATAGAAAAAACACATGTTGTCGTATAAAAGTGCAAAAATAAAAATTACTAAAGTCGATATTATTTCAAATTTTGAAAAATTTCTTTGTACACAACATTAATAGTTTTATTTACAATTTTTCCATCTTTATCCAAACACATAATTTTCAAGTCTCTTCCACTTTTAACTGTAGATAATGCAACATAAAGTTGACTATGATAGATTATTTGATAAATTATTACTTAACTTATTCATATTTATCAATTATTTGATGATAGATCAATCTAAATATTTTTTCAAAAAAATTAAAAAAATGATTTACAGATTTATTAATAAAATAATTTAATTGATTTATTTATGTTTTTAAATTTGGTTTGATAAAATTTTTATAAATATATATCTAAATATTTTTATTTTCTATGTGGAATATGAATGTCAAATCAAAACACTCTAAAAGACGATTAATTTGATATTTTTATGTTAAATACAAAATACAAATAAAAAGGTTTATCTATCTACAAATCTCAAATTTTATTGTTACAACTAAAACTTCGTATTTATTTAATAAAGAATGCTAATTTCGGAAACTAATTTTTATATTTCGGATTATTCAACTTAATTGGTGATTTTTTTGTCCATAATCTAACTACAAAATCTTTTACAGTTTAAAAAGAATATGTAGATTCTTGGTACCTATTTTTTTGTAGATATCCAATGAATAATTAGCTAGGATAAATATTGGAAAAGGAAACGAATCATACTCCCTCTGTTTGACAATGTGTCATTTAGTTTTTTAAGAAAAAGCAAAAATTATAAATTTAACGAGAATTGTTATTTTATCATTATATAAGACTTTTCTAAATTTCTTATATTCGATTTTAATTATTTTATATATATACTCTCTCTTTCTCTCCTTGCGTGGAAATCATCTGTATTGTTATGTCATTTTTCTGTTTTCTTTTACATGAATTTTTTTTTTTACCAATAGGAACCGAAAATGAGATTTTTTAGGATTTATGATAATGATAAAACAAAAAAAAAATAAAAATAAATGCATAAATACATCTAAAACGACATTTAAAAAAACCACAAAGATTACAATCTCAAACAACATATATTCTTAAATGGAGGGAGTAAGAAGATAATAAAAAGTAAATATCATACAATTAATATTGGAAAAGAAAAAAATTTGATAAGCCGATATCACACAACATATTTACAAATTGGCGAGATTTAAATTTGAATATAAAATCTATGCCACACAACAAATTTGATGATATTTAATTTTGAATATAAAATGATATTTAATTTTGAATATAAAATCAATCTATGACTTATTTGAATATAAAATCTAATTATACAACAACGTTAATGAATAGTTATATATATACCACTTTTTTTAACTCAACTTTAACTCAACCCCAATATTATTAATATAATTAAATAATATCAATCAATCATTCATACACACAACATCAACCTTAATTCACTATTCATCCACTCACATTATTTTAACTAACCATCACTTCAACCATCTCTCTCCTACTTTCACATCAAATCAATTTTAGTTATTTTATTTTAAATATTATTTTAATATATCCACTAACAATTAACCATACAACTTTTTAAAAAAATTAACCAAACCAAAATAAAAAACCCAAACAATACTAAAAATTTCCATAAACAAACATGCTCTAACTAGTTAGGAAAGGAAACACGCCATATATAATAACCTCAGCTTTTACGCGTGACAGCATTTTCTTCAACTGCCTATACATCTCCATTAATACATACCAACTTTTAGAGCATTTTCTTCAACTACCTCACCCTCACCGGGCTCCGGCGCTTCCCGTCATTTTCCGCACAGGTTTGCTTCATTTTTCTTCTCATAGACAGAGGTCAACAGTCACTGACTGTGAATTTCACCGGAAGTCGACTTGCTTGCTTTCGAAAGTGAAAATGTGAGTGGTAATCGCGAATCTGTATTTGGAATTTCGTAAGTTGTTGAGTTATCACTTGTTCCTTTTCTTCGTTGATTGGAAGAGATTTCTTTTTTTCTTTTTTTTTTTTTTACCGATAAGAGATTTGTTACCATTTCCATTCGGACAAAGTTTCTTATGTTTTTTGTCCATGCAGTTTACAACTGAAGCAATTCTTGGTCACGTGGAAAAATTGCTCAATATAAAAGGATCGAGAGTNATTTTACGTTTTTGTTTCCCTATTATTTTATATTTGCAAACTTGAGTCTTAAATGTTATTAGATTCTCAATGCTTGTAGATGCTGAGGAATACAGTGATACCAGAGGCACCAATGTTCAAACCTGAGTTTCCACCTCAAGGTGTATTTTCATACTCCTGTATATATGAATTTTCAAAGCTTTTAAAGCACTAATATACTTTAATAGCAAACAGTATATCCATATTGTTGATTGCATATTAATTCCGGATACTGGGGAAAGAAGGAAAATAGAAGGAAGTGAGGCTGTTTTCCTGAACTAGCTTAAATAATATTTGGAACTTAGCCTGTCATAGACTAGTTTTCCAAGGTTTATGTCCTAGAAATGACTACCTGGTATTCCTTCTATTAGAGAGTAGATACAGTTAAGGAAATCCTATCTACCTGCTGGGCGTCCTTTTAAGTCTCATTGGAAGGGCCTTTGATCTTTGCCTCTGTAAATACGGAAACTAAAAATGGCCTAAATTTTAGCTTTAGGCTGTGCTGAGTTAGCCGTTACAGTTGAGTAAAGTTTGGTAGAATGTCTTTAACTTCTCACAACTATTATTCTCATTGATTGAATTGGATACACTATCCAATTCAGAACCAGAAGCTGAAGTTGTTCTCGTGAATGAGGATGGGAAGGCTGAAGAAAGAGTTGAATTAGCGTTGAAGCTTCTTCCAGACTACGACCCCTCCAAGAGTTGGAGTGCTGATTCTTTTTCACCTTTCCACTATTGGAGAATTCGAGATTATGCGTATGCATACAAATCTAAGCTCGTGACCCCATCTATAGTAAGCTGATGTAAAGTGACATCTCTTATTATCAATAGGAATTAATTCATTGATCGAATTCTCTCTCTCTCTCTCTCTCATAATGAAGGTTGCAGAAAGGTTTATTTCAGCTATGGATGAGTTCAACAATAAGAAGCCTCCAATGCCATTGTTGATTTCCTATGATCCTGAGCTAATAAGAAAGCAAGCTGCAGCTTCCACCCGAAGGTTTGAGGAAGGTAAAAGTCTTTCTGGTTTAGACGCATTGTGTTTGCTTAACCAAAATTAATTACTAGATGATTGTGTCATGCAGGAAACCCGATATCAGTCCTTGATGGAATATTTGTTGCAATCAAGGACGATATTGATTGTTGTCCTCATCCCTCAAAAGGTATTTAGCTGCATCATTGGACTCTTATAAAGCAATCAGAAAAATTGATGAGCGCTTCATGACCAACAGGAGGAACAACTTTCTTTCACGAGGTTCGTCCTGTGAAAGAGGATGCAGCGACCGTTGCAAGGTTACGTAGCTGTGGTGTGATCTTGGTCGGAAAGGCGAATATGCATGAATTAGGCCTGGGAACAAGTGGAAATAATCCTAATCATGGGTAACCTTGCATACATCCTTATGATGGGATAACACTGCTCTGCTTATATGATGTATGACAGCTATAAAAAATTACTATCTTATTGTTATTCTCGTTCAATCATTTGAACATTCTTTATGGTCAAATCATTAATGATCTGAAATATTTTAAGTAGCTTGTCACAAGTGTTTAATGTGGAAGTATGTCATATAGAGATTTTATGTGACAGGCACGGTGATGAAATCTCCCTCGATGTTTTGATGTCAAAGACATGATAGTTGGATTTTCCCAGTCCATTGTGATATTTTCAAAGAGTTAACGTAAAGCTCAAGTGCATATTTGAAGTTGGCCTCTCATTACTTAACGTAACCTGTTCTTAGAAGAGAATTTCTTCACCTTTTCTTCTGTAGTACCACTCCATGTATGCCTTTCCAAGTGATGACATGTCAACTTAGAGAAGTTTGTGACAGTTTGTTTTACGTATTCAACTGAATTTATTCATAGTGTTATGTATCCTAAGGCTGATATGCATATTTACGATTGGAGAATTGGAAAATGACACGACCATAGATGAGATTCATAAGTCAAATACTTCTTCATTCTTGGTGGAGTCTGAGGAGTCCACAACCACTAATTCCTATAAATTAAGAATTCATTTTCCTGCATGCAGTACAACAAGAAATCCACATGCTCCTGAAAGATATACTGGTGGATCATCTTCAGGCCCAGCTGCAATTGTTGCTTCTGGATTGTGTTCAGCTGCATTAGGAACAGATGGGGGAGGTTGTGAATTTGCTATACAACAGACATGTAAATTATTTTCAAGTAGCCATTACTATTTTCTGACGTGTTAATTATTTCACAGGTTCTGTACGTATTCCATCCTCTCTGTGCGGTGTAGTGGGGCTGAAATCGACATATGGAAGAACTGATATGAAAGGGTTAGCAACTAAAATGTTGATGTTACTTTCCATCTCATTGTTGAGACACCACCACATAGTACCCTGCTTCAGAATATTATCACATCTAGTTCAGTAACATGTCAATCAAGTATTAATTAGTATGATAAATCTTTACATACATAGACAATTGTCTAAGACATTGTTCGTCTGTTATTGCTTTTAAGCAAAAAAAGCAAACTGGTAAGGTGTGTATACTCAAGCTTAAATCCCTTATTTTCATCATATGTGAATGAATAGTTCCTCTCCCGAGAGTAATGGAAGTTGTAAATAGTTTTGAGTGCTGGCATACGTTTTACATTTGAGGAACAAGTGTACTCACTATAAACAATGAATCAATTCTAATGTAGGGTTTTAGAGCTGTGATTCAGAGAGTACTTGAACAGCACATGACAATTTGTTTAATATTTGGTCTTAAACATGAATACAGTTAGTTCATCTTTCTCTTTAATTCATAAGAGATTCGCATGGCATGATTCATCTGTAGCCGGCATTAACCTCAACATCCCCGCTACAGATATATATATATATATATATATATATATATATATATAATGTTGTTTCAGATGTTCTGGTTCTCATTACATCATGTGATTTATCAGAATACCATCAATTTTTTTATTTTTTATTTTTTGGTTTATTTAAGCCAGAATTCTTTCATTGTTGGGCAACTCACTTTTGACCCCTGTAAATTTCTTTTTGGCAGGTCAATATGTGATTCAGGAACAGTAGAGATTATTGGTCCCATTGCATCTAGTGTTGAGGATGCATTACTCGTGTAAGTAGTTGTGCTTTACATATCCTATGCCACTTTCTTTTTTATTTTATTTTTTTTCTTTTAATCCTGTCTTCACTTGTTTTCATGGAACACTTTCTGTTCCGGTTTTAACTATTTTCTAGTAGCTGTTACCTTTTTGGTTTCTCTTTCATGACTTCTTGATTATCCATAGTGCGCATCAATGTGCATGAAGTTACTTGTCAAGTGTGATATTTATATATTGTAGCTCTTTGTTTTGCCACTTTATTCTTACTTCAATACTGCAAACCACATCCTACAAACGGGAATATCTATATATGTTTCTGCATATTTCAATTCTTGGAATGCACCCTATCAGAAACAAACGGTGTTTGAGCTCTCGTAATCTATATGACTTAATTCAATTTCCCTAAATGCCCACTGCCTGTGTTCCAGTTTTCCGTTGTGAACTGATGGGGTGATCTGTTTAA
>BKCP01006538.1:82849-99315 GCA_008636005.1 Striga asiatica
AAAAAAAAAAAACTCATAGAAATTGATTTTAGTAACAGTGTCAAAATTTAAAAATACATTTATAAATCGATGGATTAGTGATTAGAAAAATCTAAAAAACGAACCATGAAAAGTCACAGCCCAAATAAATGACACTGGAAATTTGGCCGAAAAGATTTCCAGTTTGATTTACAATTTTGCAAACACTAACCTTCAAGCCTTTACAGGTATTCTTTCATGTGAGCTTTTACAGTTTGATGTCTGCGTATGAAAACATCTACAAGAGTACATGAACTCCAATGGCATTATCTAAGCTAACCCCCAAGCTCATAACATGGCTAATCCTTCCTTCGTGCTTGCTCATCTTCTTCTATTCCAATGTCCTGCCTCTGTACACCACCAATCGCGCCCTACAATCGCCGATTTCCGAAAACCCTAATTACTCTCAAGATCACTGTAACCTCTTCAGAGGGCGTTGGGTTTTCGATCCAACCCGCAAACCCATGTACGATTCGACCTGCCCATTTCACAGGAACGCTTGGAACTGCATTCGAAACCAGAGAGAGAAGATGGGCCGGATCAATTCATGGAAATGGGTGCCCGAAGGCTGCCACTTGGACCGGATCGACCCGGTTCGGTTCCTCAGTCGGATGAGGAATAGGAATGTTGGGTTCGTGGGGGACTCTTTGAACGAGAATTTCCTGGTGTCGTTTCTGTGTGTGCTGAGAGTGGCTGATGATGGTGCTAAGAAGTGGAAGAGAAAGGGGGCTTGGAGAGGTGCTTATTTTCCCAAGTTCAATGTTACAGTCGCGTATCATCGTGCGGTTTTGCTGGCGAAATATGAGTAGGTGTTGCTGCTTTAAGTTTGAGAAATTGATCTTATTTATAGGATTCTTGGTTTGACATTTATTGATATGATAATTAATCATTCATGTCTGATAGGACTGATATTTGCTTGTGTGTTGTGATTTGGTACAGTGGGTTGTTTTGCATTGTTAGATGTTGCTTGTGATTTTTACAAGGATTTTTTTTTGACGATTTATATATCAAGTACCTAAACTAGTTGCGTTTCTTGATTATACTTGAGGTTGTTTGCAGGAAGAAAGTCTTTACAGTGGAATCTGTGTGGATAAGCTTTTACTGGAAAATATAAGTAGAACTATGCGGAAAATAAAACATCTATCATCTACCTTGGTTCAATAAGGCTGATTCTATCGACTGTTGTTAATGTATCACTTAATAATGATTATATCACTTCTTTAGGTATTTTGTATGGCCTGTCATTTAACCATCCCATATGATATTTTTAGCTTCCTCGTTTGCTGCCATTCTTGTGTATTTGACACAGATCTCAACGAAATGTTTATCTACATGTTTATTCATTTGTGTGGTGAAGTTAAAAACAGATTACTTTCTCTTTTATATAATCTTGGACTGAGTGTCTTCCTACATAGTGTTTTTCCACCTGTTTAATCAGTCTTCTTGATTGTGAAATCTGAATGCAATTTATACTTTGTTATTTTAGGATGTTTTTGTGTTTCATTTTTGTCTTTTTCTTTCTCTCTTCTTCTTTTTGGGAGATGGGTGCCTCACAAGCTCATTACTGATATACTTAAGGTGGCAGACTAAACAGGCCGCGTTATCTGGCCAAGATGGAGTGAAGGGAATATATCGTGTAGATGTTGATGTTCCAGCAAATGATTGGGTTAATATTGCTGATTTCTATGATGTGCTGGTCTTCAACACTGGTCACTGGTGAGCTGAATTTAGGTCATGCAATCAATATAATGTTTCATGCTATCAATACAATGTTGCAGTTATTATTTTTCTTGATGCTACTGTCCAGAGGATGGTTTAACAACCCTCTGAATCCTTCTTCAATTTTTTCCCTTGTTCGTCTTCTTTATTTTCATCTAAAAGTAAAAAAGATAGATTAGTATGTACATATCTATGGATTATGATATGAACCTTCAGATTAAACCCTTTGTCCTGTTCAAACTGTGCAGTTTCTTATCAAGTTTATAGCTAATACCAGGTTGATTTGATTTTTTTATTTTTTATTGAATCATATAGATACTTTTCCCATTTGCTTTGCCAAAACCTGTAGGGGACAAACCTTTTCTTGAGATTATACACAAAGGCTGAGACAATTAAAATATTCTCTCCCTGTTCCATTCTTACTCGATTCGAGTTTTAGCAGCTTTTATGTTTGATTATATTTTGGATGCTGTACATGACATGTGTTTCCTGTTCTTTGTTCTTGATGATAACATGTTGCAAGAATGAGTTCTCTTCTTTACTCTTTTTCCATCAGGTGGGGCTATGATAAATTCCCAAAAGAGTCCCCTCTTGTTTTCTTCAAGAACGGGCAACCAATAAATCCTTCTTTGGAAATATCGGATGGGCTCAAAGTTGTTCTGGAGCATATGGTAGCTCACATTGAGAGAGTATTCCCCACAAAGGTACTCAAGTTCTGGCGGCTACAGTCACCGAGGCACTTTCATGGTGGTGATTGGAATCAAAACGGAAGTTGCTTGTTTGATAACCCACTTGACGAATCTCAGGTAAACCGAATATTTTAGTCCCCTACCTTTTTTTCTCCCGTTTTCCTCTCGAAAATAATCTAGCTAACCAGTATCTAAGTTGTGCACAGTTAGTTCTGTTAGGCACATGCACATAATGATAGAAAGTAGAAACCAGCTGTGAATTCACAAAATTACTCGACATTCCCAATCGAAAACCTGGCTCTAATACCACTATGTAGCGCCCTCTTACTTATCTTTCGAAAACTCTAAGTTGTCACAAGATATTTGATTTTTCAAAAACATATAAACTCTTCTAGGCACTACGGTGAAACCTCTTCTTCTAAAAGCGGAACTGCTTTACTTTTAAAACTTAACTTAAGCCTCTCACTTAAGCTTGTGGGAACTCACTTCTCAAGTCTCAATCTCAAACATGCTCAATTTATAAATCAAGTGTAAAACAAAAACATATTATCTCAACTTAAGCATCTCAAGTTTTTTTAGACAAATATACCCAAACCACATTGTAAAACAACAAGTCTGAAAAACAGTTCAACTCATAATTCGAATGTCTTAAAAAGTCATAAAATCATAATTATTCATCGGCGACAACTTCACCATCCTGTGTCCAGTCACCAACTCGATCAACCTGAAATGTTAATAATAAGGGGTGTGCAGTATTGAGACCATCAATTTATTCATATTCATGCTATTGTTGTAATATCTGCTTTTGTCTTGAATAAATGCGCAGTATGTCTTCCTCACTGAGCGCCACTACCAATAACCAATTGAGATTATTTTGCTTTCCAATAAAAAAACAGACAAATAGTAGACGATTGTAAGAGTAGTTTTTGTACTGCAGTACCCTAATCCCTGTAATCTTCTCAAACATTGTCTCAAGTGTTTTCTGTGGAGCTGCTATTATTTAATTAAATCCGTGATGTGATGCTTGCACAGCTTGATCTATGGTTCGACCTGAGTAATAATGGAGTGAACAAAGAAGCTAGAGAACTTAATCATCTGATTGAGGAGACACTGAAAGAGACGAGCATAAAACCACTCGATTTGACTCGTTTGAGCGAGTATAGAGCTGATGCTCATCCAGCCATTTGGCTCGGCAAGAAGGATGCAGTGTCAGTATGGGGACAGGATTGTATGCATTGGTGCCTTCCAGGTGTTCCCGATACTTGGGTCGATATTTTAACCCAATTGATCAGCTACAATTTGGAAAGCAGTTGATTAACGAAAAACTAAAGGGATGCTCCCTAAGTTGATTAGAGTACTGTTTTTTTTTTTTCCTCAAATAGCGAGTATGAGATGTATGTTTTTTTTATTAGAGTTTGTTGTTAAATGATCATATTGAAACATTTATTACTTTTTCTTTTTTTTTGATGTTTTCATTTTTTGTATGGCTACATTCAAGGTACAATGAAAAGTTGAATCTTGTTAGATGCTAGAGAGACAGTAGCTACATTCAAGGTACAAGAAACATTACTGAGCCATTTTTCGTGGAAGGCCATTTCTCTTTTTAGTCGTCTGTGAAATTAACAATTCGAAATCATATGGTTCTCTTTTGCTTATTGCTGATAATTATCCATAGTTTTAATATAAAGTACAATACAGAGTAAGGGACAATGGATTCTATACCTCGATTGGTAACATGCTAATTAAAGTGAGTTAAAAGAACAGTCGTAAGTAAATGATTTTTGTCGATTAAACCACCTCTCAAGCGCTTTCATAAGCCATATTGAACAAAGTAGAATTACTTTAGTTTGTCCAGGAATACAATTTGTACCCGACAAAGTATCTTCTACGAATCTAAAAGCTAATAACCAATTTTTTAACTACTCTAAGACCTACTTAATCTCATTTTCCTCAACTGGGATGTAAGATCAATGAACAAATCTTCACTGCACGGAATAGTTAGGCCTCCCGTTGGATGATCGAAACCGAATTCTTCTTCGGCTTGAAAAAGCAACTCTTGAAATGAAGGATGGTTCAAATACGAAACCGGAATAACAAATCTCTTCTTTTCATTTTCCCCAACATAAACAGCAAAATGTCCTTTTGGGACCTCGACTCCTTTTCCGTTCGATCTTTTCTCGGACGATAAAGAGCGTCTAAGAATGCGTTGAATGGCCATGGATTTTTTAAATGCAGTAATTAAAGCTAAATGTGAAACAAATGAAAGGTTTTGAGAATTTCAAGGATTTGTTTTTGTTGTTGTTGTTTGTGAGCTTAGAAATGTGTTTGGATGTGTGTGTATATATAGATGAGCTTGTGAGTATCATATCTCTTTAGCATATAGATTGAGTGGTTGTGGATTCAAGTCATTATTGTTCTTGTTTTTCTGTTTCTTTACCAAACCAATTTTCACATTTGGTAAATCAAATTTAGTACATTATTTATGATTAGATGACAAAACCATGTGATCCTTCATGTGCTAATGCTTTGATATAATGTACTTTTCACCAGTACTCTTTAAAAGGTTTCACTGTGGCCCAGCTCAGGACTTCATTATCTTGATTATATTCAATAAATAGATTTTTTTTTTTTTTTTTTTTTTTTTTTTTTTTTTTTTTTTTATTTATAACAGATCATATTCGATGATTGGGCGACAAATCCATTTGTGAATGCTCATTATTGTATTCTACACTCACCACAAAATCTATGTATGTTAGTTTTATTGCAGTAGGGTCGTTATGAAGGCTATGTTGCTATAGTTGGTAGGACACAATTTTTTTCCATCACTCAAATTGTTGTTGTGCCTTAAAATCTTTATAATGTTTGAAAGACAAACACATGTTAGTCCTTGTGTTCTTGCATGCATATTCACTTTCTGTTATCCTCTATACATATATAACCACAAAATCTTTATAATGTTAGAAAGACAAATGCAAGTTTTGAATCAGATAATGCTTTTTGCATCAGATTTAAAATAGTATCATGTTACATGTATGTGTTATAAAGGGGTAAAACTGGAAATGAGGAAGAGCTTTTAGTCTCAGAAGAACCTAATTTACAAAAACAAGCAAGTGCAAGCTCACATGGATTTGTCGACCGATCATTGAATATCATACAAAAACAATAAATATAATCTGATGTACTATTATTCCACCATTCGTTCTGTTTTGTTTTTCAGACATGTTCTCAAACATCACGGTCCCACAGACGATGAAAAATCGAGTTTGGTGAGCTGGCATTGTGAAAAATATATTTTTTCAAGTTTGACAACATTGTTTAGATCGACATTGTTCTTTAAAAGAACACAGTTCTTTTATATTCAACTTCAGTAAAGAACAATTTTTTTTTTTTCCTTCCATTTTTATTGATTTTTATAGTAGTAATGATGCATTAGCAGTATCTGTTTATGAGTTGATCATGAAATTATATGTGGACTCAGCTTAACTCTGTAAGATTCATTACATAGATTTACTATATTCCAGAGCACAGTTAAAAACCATAACAGAAGTAAAAGGCTTCAAAGCCATGTTAAACCGAGTGTCACGAAAAGCAGCAAATAACTTTTTTTGTTATTCTCAAGAAAAATGCACATTGCTACTATACTTACGATAGACTGAGTAATAACATTATGGCTCTATACACGAAAAAAGGATCAAAATTTCGTTCGAGTATAAAGAATTGTGTCAGGCTGACTAACAACAACTTATAGAATAATTAATTGCAGCAAACAAATCAAATTAGACAATGCTTTTGCTGAAAAATTGGTGTAACTTTTCATGTAGATTCACAACACCATTTCTATAAATCATTGGTACATCTAACCTAAAATTTACAAAAACGTGTCCTAAAAAAAAAGAAAAGGATATTATATACAAATCACACTCATCTCATGCAAGAAGTTAGATCAACGAACAAATCCTCACGGCACGGAATTGTAAGGCCGCCCATTGGATGATGAAACCCGAATTCTTCTTCAGTTTGAAATAGTAATACTTGAAACAAAGGATGGTTCAAATGCGAAACCGGAATAACAAATCTCTTCTTCTCGTTTTCCCCAACATAAACCGCAAAATGACCCTTTGGGACTTCAGATGATCTTTTTTCGCTGGATAAAGATCGTCCCACATTTGATGGATGGCCATTTTACGTATAAAATTAGGTAAAAAAAAATCTCTTATGAGTGAAAGTGGAAAATTTTCTGGAAAGTAAATCAAAGCAGAGAAGCTTAAGATATGGTTTCTGAGCATTTTTTACTTTGGTGTCGTTTGAAAAATACGAGCGGTACGTTTATAGAGGTTTATTGAAAGATAATCAAAAATTCTATGGAGTCATTGGATGGTTTTCTTATAGAGCCATCCACCACTTAATGTATTGACACATGTCCAAAGTGTATTTATTGCAGGACACGTGTCAATACACTATTGGTGAATAAGTGTGGATGGCTCCATAAGCCGAGTCATCCGATGGCTCCATAGCAAAATTGGAAAGATAATATGCATGGAAGAACCACGATGAATCACATGCACTTGTCTTTAGGAGTTCATATAGAATTTATGGCACATCAACAATTTGTGTGATAGAGAAAACATTGTATCCTACCAACTATAACAACATAGCACACGAACGACCTACTGCAATAAACGCAACATACATATAATTTGTGGTGAACGACAAGAATTTATTTTCAAATCTTGATAAGAATTTCAAATGATTTTGTCATTTTGGGAACATACATTCCCTGCCACAATGAAGTAAATATGATCAAGAATAACAGCTAGATGTTTTGTCAACTGTATCCAAGGCGACAAAATCATTCATTGTGATAACACGTTTTACCAAAATTTTAAAGACTTTGAAGGACAAGTTCATGTGATTTGTCTTTCAAACATTATAATGATTTGAAGGCACAACAACAATTTGAGTGATGGGGAAAAAATTGTATCCTACCAACTATAGCAACATAACTTTCGAAGGACCCTACTGCAATAAACGAAACATACGTATAATTTGTGGTGACCGGACAAAAACCGTATAAAGCGTCAACAAGAAAAATCAACTAGAAAACGAGAATTCACATGTACTTGTCCTCCGATTATCGAATATGATCTGTCATAAGTTGGTTTCTTCTGTTTGCTACCTAAAGTTGCAGGGTCTTAAGCTCTTAAAAAAAAAAAGCTATTTATTATCAAAGCATTAGCACATGAAAGATCACATGGTGCAACAGGTAACAAGTGCATTGTAGGGATAAAGGAGAACGAAATATTGCGTTACAGATTTTATTTACTTGAACTATTTGAACAAAAGCTGGTCCTTACACAGAATTTCAAAACCGTATATGTAGTCCATTTTTTTTACTTTAAATTGATGTGTATTGTGCTTGAAACTTATAAAAAGTTGTGCTAACAATGCTTAATCCTAAATTTATAATTACTCGTTGGACATAGCTTATGAAACTCTAGAGGCACAAGAGGGGTTTTACCTTTGTTCTTTTAACTGTGCAATCAAACTTCAAGAAGATCAATGAAACCAAGTTTTAGACTAAAAGTGTGTTTGGTAAGTAATAAACTAACTTATAGCTAATTTTATTAGCTTATAAACTTTCTATATATAATGAGTTTAGTTTGATAGGACGAGTTTTTTTATTTTTTAAAGCTCGATCTTATCTAGTAAACTTGTTTGAATACCAATTCAAATAAGTTCGTTGAAATTTTTATTTCAACTGACTTAACAACTAATTTTACCAAACACTTTCATTATATCAACTAGCTTTGAAAATATAAGTCATAGTAAACTATCAGTTATAACCTCAAAATTCACTTATAAGCTATCAACTTACTAATCAGTTAGTTTTACCAAACACAACATAAGTCTCAGAGGTGTTCAAGTAGGTTTAAATAATTTTATGAGACCAGACACAGAGGAAAAAAAAAAAGAAAAAAAAAAATGTATCATTTTGTATTATGAAAACAAAAGTTATTTGATTTTGTATGAAAACAAGTCATCTAATTTTGTAATTCGCCAAATAGTTGTGAATTTTAGGAACAATTTGGCTTTCGGTATATGGCCAAACACAACGTCAACAATAATCATTAATAAATCGCACACGAGCAAGAAAAAATGAAGTAAACAAAAGCTTGCTAAAAATTTTACACGAGCAAGAACAGTGAAGTCTACTCACTAACATGAAGAATGGGATGAGATCATGAGATCCTACCTAATACACACAACCCCAAATAAGCTGATGCCCAAAAATATTTCACATGCAAGAAACCACAACAAAAGCAAAGTATCATTCCATAATACTAATAAAAACCATAGTTTTTAAACCCGGCCCGGTGATCGACCTGGGCAGGTCCTCGGGTCACCGGTTCAACCGTCGGGTCACCGGGTCAATTGCTGAACCGGATAATTAATTTTAAAATTTTTAAAATTATATATAGAGTATTTCTATTATATAAATATACATAAAAGTAACAAAATTAAATGTTTTGTGTATAAAATTTGTATATTAAAGTGTTAATAATATGTATCTCATGATAAATATTTACCATTTAAACATATATACATATTTTTATTTTTAAAAAATAAAAAAAAAATATAAAAAATATATATGGACCGGGTCAATCGGGTTGACCCGGCCGGGTCAATGCCCCGGGTCGGCCGGGTTTAACCGGGTCCTTGGTTGCCCAGTCCAAATACTCCACCCGGACAGGTTCCGGCTCCGGGTCGACCGGGTCCCGGGTCGACCCGCCGGGCCGGTCCGGGTCTCAAAACAGTGATAAAAACTACAAGTCACAACAACACAAGACACAGAATAAATCACACCAGGTTCTATATAAATTACCAAGAAAACAAGAGTATTGAATTAAACACAGAAATGGTTAGCATATAAATAAGCAAATGTGGTTAGGTACTAACTGCTCCAGCTGCTGTTTTGCGTAACACTTTGCTATTTCAGCCAATTCTATTTCTTCAGGAAGAAAAGGATCGTAGCCCCCACGTAGCTGAGTTTGGGTATCAACAAAGATTTGCTTAAGCGCGACACAGTTCTCCAACAAGTAGTTGACTAATTCAAAATCACTCGGGCAAGCATAATAACCTAAAAACCGAAAAACATTCAGGTGCTGGTGCAGTGGGAAGTGTTTAAATCCCTTCTGAATTTCGTTGTTTGACCTTTCAGCTTTAAACCACCTTTGCTGCATATATACAAGTGAAAAATAAAATAAGTTCATATACTAAGTTAACACCTATAAATAATATAAGACAACAAATACAGGTAGTAAAGCCATTCAATGATGACGAGATAGCATGGATAATGTTTACAAAGACCAACCTGTATCTCAAATTCTCGCAGGTTGGGCGATGCACTGATAAAATTAGCTAGGCCAAGAAGACTCGTGTCCACACCAACTAAACCTTCAATGATGACCAACTTCTTAAGTTTAGGCATCATGGGGAATTTGAGCATCCATAGAAACTCCTGCAATAACAAATAAATGAAGTTCAAAATAATTGATTTGACAATCATTTGAGTATTATATGACCCACCAAATTTAACCACGTGATGATTGTCAAATCAACGATAGGGCTCCATTATCAAGTTTCATATTTACTTTACAATCACAAAGCTCCATTAAGTGAAAATTAAACCAATGCAGAAAGACAACTTACCCTCTTACGACAAATGTTCAAGGTGAGAATCTCCAATTGGGAAAGACAGCAAAGCAATGTAGAAATTAATCTCTCTGAAGAAGAAGGCCGAGTGTCCGCCAAGGTCACATGAACACTAGTAAGCATTGGAACGTCCTCAAGCAAGAGGCCTTCTATTTTATAAAGTATAAGTGAAGTTAGTTTCGGAGCAGAAATTCTTAAGGATTTTAAATAAAGGCACTGCCATATCTCCAAATGCTTTAATACAAGGGATGGTCCACAAACTTTAAGACGTGTCAAATATTTGGAAGAACGGACAATTAACTGCTCGAGCAATGGGCAGCCACGTAAGAGAAACTCAATAGTTTCACCAGAGACTTGAACACTGCCCAAGAACAACATTTTTATGGGCTTAAAGTTGAAAAGACGGTCTGAACTGCATAACTCTTGAGGAAACACGTACGTTTCATCTGGGCTATGACCACAGTCACCTTCTGAAAGGTTCAACTCCAACTTTTCAGTGTGCCTCTCAAAAGCAAATTCAAGCCACTTCGTAATTGACTTTGTGGCTGATTTGACTAAACTAAAGCATATTCTTAATTCTTTCACGGTGGACCCTCGGTGTGATTGGAGAACCGAATCCACCCACTTTACATACTTTTCCCTCTCAACGCTGACACTGTGAAATGTGGGATCCCGCATAACCTTCTCCATCGAGCTATGGTCATCAAAGTTGAGATGTGAGATGTAACTCCACAGGTTTCTCCAACGAGATGAAAGAACACTTGTTCGCCCAGCTTCTTTCAATGGGAGGAAAGATAGGATAATAAGGAGAATGTCATCGGGTAATTGACTTATAAGATTATCACCATGGTATCTCTCAACACACTGTCAAGCAAACACACAATAACAAGTTGCACGTGATTTTTCACACCAAGGACTGGTTGGACCAAGAATAGGTCTGTCGAACAATTCAATTTGTTGGAATGAAATGGTTGCCAATGAAACGGTAACCGGTAGGACCGGCAGGTTGAACCAGATTTTTTTTTAATAAATTTTAATAGATTTGAAAGTATTTTTAATAAAAATAAAAATAATACATAATCAAATATAATGGATATGTATGAATTATTTATCAATTAGTTTAAGCATTGTAAAATGCAACTTGAACTTCATTAACATTCATAATTTGCACAATCGCCTACTTCTTGACCACACGATCATCCGCAAAAATGGACACATATATGGTCAAGATGTAGGCAAGTTTAAATGTTCATGAAGTTCAAGTTGAAAAATACTGTGGTTGCTAAATCCAAAAGCATGTATAGTACAGGGTGGAAAAAATTATTTACCCGTAATTTTATTACAAAAATTTGCATAATTCAATTTCTAATTATAACTAAATCTTTTTGGATAACTGATGCCTAGTTTTAATAGTTACATCATATATATAATTAAATGATATTTGACAATAAAATAAATTTAAAAATAAGTAGAATAAAATACGAAACTTGATATCATTTTATTCTCATGATAATATCAAAATATAATTTAGATCAATACATTATTTTACACATGTTTAATTATTCAAGTAATCATGATATAATTTAATTTAAGGTTTATTTATAAAATTATTTAACCAAATAAATAATTAAATACATCTCTAAAAATATTTATACAATATAAGCACGCCCAGCACTGGAGCGATATTTTGCATCATCTCTCTAGCGATACACACACACCCACTCTTCTACTATATAAAATCTCCATGTTTTGAAATTTGTAATAAAGTTGAGTTATTTTTTTTCTCTTAATCAAGAAATGAAATCCCAAAATCATTTTTTTTTCTTTTTATCAAGATAGAATAAAGTTCCAATCTATTCATAAAATTTTCTCATGATAGAGTATTCCCAAAAATAAACTTAAACTATTGTGTTGGATGCACTCTTGAATAAACTGTACGCTATTGTAGGGTTTAAACTAAAAAACTGCAAACATGGCATCATTACACAATTAGACTTTAGACAAAAGTCAATTAATTAAAGCAATCTTCCATATTCAGTTGAGAAGCTATCCAAATACAAACGAGTTTCTGAACAATTTATAATTTTGAATTATAGTTATTATACAGAGTCAATATGAATTATCAATCTTATTTTATTCTTTTCAAAAGTATGAAATCTATAAACTTGTGAAATTCATATGAGCAACTCAGCTGATAATAAACATATAAGTAGAACTCACACAATTCCGGCAGGCTGGATAAATTGTATTAACAAAATCTAAAATAATTAAAAAAATGGATAAAGGAAAAAGAAAAGAAGTCCAAAATTTAAAAACTGTTAATTCTTAAAGTTACCTCTTGCAAGCCCTTTTCGCTGCAAAAGAGATTTATCTCCATCTTTGAATTTGTAAACAGTTTTGTTACCCTAAATCAGAGGATTGGCTTGCTCCTTTTGAAATGGCTGATTTTTGGTATCAATTGCCCGATGAATTCGGTCCCAGCCAAAGAAAGGAATTAAAAAACAGTGATCTGTGCCTTTATCCACTGAAGAGAAAAGCCTAGTTTTCTGTAAAAACGATCATCAAAGTCGATTGAAAACCATAAAAGAAAAGGTAGCAGAAGCAGTATAGAGGTTAGTTTACTCAGAGAGGATCTAGATTGTAAAACTTCAAAATGAGGAAAAGAAAACTATGGGATTGCGGCTATGCTTCATATATTAATAAGTCACAACCAAATGCACAAGTTACAACCATATAAATCAAATTAGAATTCACAGCCAAGTCACAAACTCACATTAGAATACACAACTTTACAAGTGCAGGGAATTCTCAGACTCACATTAGAATTCACAAGTCCCAGCCAAAATCATATTCCAAAGCCAACTTGAAGCCAAATCACAACCAATTCTACAGTAAAATCACATCTATTTATTTAGGAGTCCCACCATCAACCAACAATATGGATAGGCAATTAATTTTCCAAAACCAGATCAAATTCCAGAATCAGTTATATATGAGCCTGAAATTTAACAAATCCAATTTCTAGGTCAACATTGCAAAACCTCCTAAAATTATCTTCTGTCATCCATCAATAACCATAATAGAACAGAAAAATCATCAAAATACAAAGTGTTCAGATAACACATGTCAGAGACCATAGGAAGGAGTGTGAAAGTCACAAGTCACCGAGTACCTTGCAAGCTGCCGGTAAACTCGTCTAACTAGAGGAATGTAGATCTTCGAGTCGTCTGAAATGGCAAAGGCACGGTGCGGCCGAGATAGGTCTGAAATCCCGCCGCGATGAACCCGTTCGAAATGGCAAAGGGCCGGCGACTGAGAGACTGAGAGTTTCGGAGGTGAGGCGCGACTGAAATTAGCGCGGGGTCCGGCGAGTGAGTGTCCGACGGCGGCACACGACGAGGGCAGAGGGAGGAGAGCGGGCGGAGCAATTTTTGGTTTGTTGGAGTTTGGGCGATTAGTGAATGAGAATGAGTTGGGGAATTTGGTATTCTATATATTTTTAATAATTTGGGAATTTGGGTTGGCCCGCGATGCCCTGCGCAAGACAGCCTGGCATGACTTGAGGAGCAAGCCGACAGATTTCCTATTTCTTTTTTAGCTTTGTTTAGTTATTTGGAGATTTCTTTAAAACTCTGTTGTCTTCTTTTTGGATCATTCGAGCATCAAAATCATCATTGGTGCTTTCATTCATTGAGGGAGTCGAACAGTGAAAGGATTGATCAGTTGGAAGAGAGTGTACATTCAATCAACAACGATGTACAATCAACCAATCATTTCGGGGTTAATAGGCACTCACTGGTACATCTATCTCGTGTTTATAGCTTCCTCGTTTGCTGCAAAAAATGAATGAACCAAGTCAGAAAACATAATCGACAAGAAACTGTTCATTGTCTGCACATGCATTCACCCACTGAATATGCCACAACATCTCTCTTTCCCATTTCTCACTCCCATAATCAGGTTGCCCCATTGAGTGTCAGGTTGCACAAGGGTCTACTGTATATCTTATTTCCTTTTAATTTGTGAATTTATATATGGTATGTATTTTTTTTTTCTGACACATCTATGTCATAGTTACAAAATTAATACTTGGATAGTTGGATTTTTCAAACAACAATCCATAGATATAGATGTTAAAAGTCTGCCTTAAGTCTCTTTTTCTCGTTTTAGTTCATTTTCTTGTTCTGTTTTGGAATTTGACTTCGTTTTCAGAACCCCATCTACTGTGCCTAACAAACTTAACTTATAGAATTAATTGCAGCAAACGAATCAAATTAGATAATGCTTTGCTCAAATTGGTGTAACTTTCATATAGATTCACAATACTATTTTTGTAAAAAACCTTGGTACATCTCTTTCCCAATGAACCTATTTTTTTTTAAAAAAAAAATGTGTCCTGCTAAAAAGAAAAAGAAATCGTATACAAATGACAAAAATCAGCTCATGCGAGAGGTTAGATCAATGAATAAATCCTCACTGCACGGTATTGTAAGGCCACCCATTGGATGATAAAACCCGAATTCTTCTTCAGCTTGGAGAAGAAGTTCTTGAAATAAAGGATGGTTCAAATGCGAAACCGGGATAACAAATCTCTTCTTCTCGTTTTCCCCAACATAAACGGCAAAGTGTCCTTTTGGAACGTCAGCTGATCTTTTTTCGCTGGATAAAGATCGTCTCAACATTTTACCGATAGCCATTTTTGGTATAATTAAATCCTTTTCTGAGTAGAAATGGGAAGTTTTCTTGATAGTACTGGGAGGATGAATGAATGAAAGCAGAGAGAAGCTTGAATGATTCTTAAGGACTTGTTGCTTGGTGTAATCGAAAAAAACGAGTTGGTTATATATATAGAGAATAACAGAAAGTCAGAAAGTGAATATGCATGCAAGAACACAAGGACTAACATTCATTTGTCTTTCAAAACATTATAAAGATTTCAAGGCACAACAACAATTTGAGTGATGGAAAAACATTGTACCCTACCAACTATAGCAACATAGCCTTCGAACGACCCTACTGCAATAACTAACATCCATATAATTTGTGGTGACCGGACAAAAACCGTATAAATTGTTACCAAGAAAAATCAACTACAGAACAAGAATGCACATGTATTTGTCCTCCGATTATCGAACATGATCTGTCATAAGTTGGTTTCTGCTGTTTGCTACCTAAAGTTCTGGGGTCTTAAGCTCTTTTTGAAAACAAATAACTATTTAATGATTATAATCAAGATATAAAGTCCTGAGCTGGGCCATACTAGAATTTTGGTGAAGAGTACACTAAATCAAAGCATTAGCACATGAAAGATCACATGCTTTTTGTCATCTCTAATCATAAAAAAGTTGTACTAATTTGATTTACCAAATGTGAAAATTGGCAAAGAAATAGAAACCTGCCATTTAGATGGTATACAACAGGTAACAAGTGGATTGTACGGAGAAATGAGCACAAAATATTGCGTTACAGATTTTATTTACTTGAACTGTTGAACGAAAGCTGGTCCTTTACACAGAATTTCGAAACTGTGTATTCCATTTGTTTTTCTCTTATTGAGGTGTATTGTGCTTGAAACTTAATAGAAAGTTGTGCTAACAATGCTTAATCCTAAATTTATAATTACTCATTCGACATATCCTATGAAACTCTAGAGGCACAAGATGCATTCAAACTTATAAGACTTACCAAGTTAACAATTAACAGAAAAATGGTAACAAAACTAGAACAGGAAAATGCATTTTAATTGTGTAAGTCCATAGATAATTTTTACTGACATTCCAAAAACAAAGATTATATATATAGTTTTTTTGCACCATAAAATGGCTCAGTAAATTTCTCATGTATTCATTGACTGTAATTTTGTCCTAGGGATACAATTTTCCGTGACAAAAGCACCCTTTGTCTCGACAAGAATGACAAAAGCAAAAAGAGAAATAACTATGTACAAAGCTACATATCCTTATATACACAGCATCGACTTAACTCAAGCGAGAGATTAGATCAACTAATAAATCCTCGCTGCAAGTAATTGTGAGGCCACCCATCGGATGATGAAACCTGAATTCCTCTTCAACTCGGCATAACTCAAGCGAGATGTTAGATCAACTAATAAACATTGTGTATTGTTGCATATTACTTTGAATTTTTTTTTGGCCAGTTGATAACATGAGAAAACATTAACACATGAGAGATCACATGCATCTGTTTTTCAATCATTTACAGAGATTTTAAAGCACCAAAATGGATTGAAAGACAATAGTCCCTACAAGTTATGCAAAACATACCATCAAAACTACCTTACATACAGAAATTTGATACCTCTTGTTT
>BKCP01006538.1:105780-130123 GCA_008636005.1 Striga asiatica
GTGCATGTGATACTTCATGTGATTTTGTTTATCAAAAGAGAAAAAAGAAAAAAGAAAAATAATTACAGCCACATATCATTTTGCATCCACAACCACTCAATCTATATGCTAAAGGATTATGATACTCACAAGGTCATCTATATATACACACAGACACACAAAACATATTTCTAAGCTCACAAACAACACTAACAACAAATCCTTTCATCTGTTTCACAAAAAGATTCCACATACTCATTCCTGTACTCTCATTTTCAGCTTTAGTTTACCACATTTAACAAATCCATGGCCATTCAACGCATTCTTAGACGCTCTTTATCATCTCAGAAAATATCGAACGAAAAAGTAGTCGAAGTCCCAAAAGGACATTTTGCTGTTTATGTCGGGGAAAATGAAAAGAAGAGATTTGTTATCCCGGTTTCGTATTTGAACCATCCTTCGTTTCAAGAGTTGCTTTTTCAAGCCGAAGAAGAATTTGGTTTCGATCATCCAATGGGAGGCCTATCTATTCCGTGCAGTCAAGATTTGTTCATTGATCTTACATCGCAGTTGAGGAAGATGAGATTAAATAGGTCTTAGAGCAGTAAAAGCACTTTCTTATTAGCTTTTAGTTTCAGGACAGGCGATCGTTTTTTCTTACAAAGTGTAGAAGATAATCTGTCGGATACAAATTGTATTAATTCCTGGATAAACTAAGTGTCATATTAGCTCTGAAGATTTTAGTATACACAGTGCCATTTTTCTCGAATGATTTACTTTGTTATTCTTCACTGGCAGAAACAAGTACACTATGCATATCACAAGTGATGTTAATTCAAGCTGTACTATATAAATATGGCAATCGGTGTAGAATTTTGTTAATTTGAATGGCAAAGCAGAGGAATTTTTTTCTTGAACAAAATTTGGTAACTTTCAAGTGAATGTGTGAGCTCTAAGAGCCATGCATGTGTATTTTGCATGGTTTTAATGACAATAGGTAATTCGGCTTTGTTCAATATGGCTTATGAAAGCACTTGAGAGGTGGTTTAATCGACAAAAATCATTTACTGAGTATTGTACTTTATATTAAAACTATAGATAATTATCAGTAATAAGCAAAAGAGAACCATATGATATCCGAACTGCTGAGTTCACAGTCAACTAAACAAGAAAAGGCCTTCCACAAAAATTGGCTCACTAATGTTTCTTGTAATAATATATCCATCTAATGTAATCCATCGAATGTAATTTGTTGCAGACACTAATTTACAAAACTGTGTTCCTAAAAATCCTCACTGCAAAGAATTGTAAGGACTCCCATTGGATGATAAATCCCGAATTCTTCTTCAGCTTGGAGTAGCAGTTCTTGAAATAAAAGATTGTTCAAATACAAAACCGGAATTAACAATTTCTTTATCTCATTTTCCCCAACATAAACAGCAAAATGGCCCTTTGGGACTTCAGCTGATCTTTTTTTGCTTGATAAAGATCGGCTTAGCATTCGACGGATGGCCATATTTACGTAGACAATAACTAAATCAAAAAGAATCTCTTGTGAGTAGAAATGGAAAGTTTTATTGAAAGTACTGTGAGAATTCACATGTATTTCTCCTCCGATTATAGAATATGATCTGTCATAAAACAAATAAATATATAATTACTCATTCGACATAGCTTACAAAAGTTTAAGACTTACCAAGTTAACACTTAACAGAAAAATGGTAACAAAACTAGAACAGAAAATGCATTTTAATTATGTAAGTCCATTGATAATTTTTACTGATATTCCAAAAACAAAGATTATATAGTTTTTTGCACCATAAAATGGCTTTGTAAATTTTTCATGTATTCATTGACTGTAATTTTGTCCGAGGATACAATTTTCCGTGACAAAAGCATCCTTTGTCTCGACAAGAACAACAAAAGCAAAAAAAGAAAACACTAATGTACAAAGCTACATATCCTTATATAAACAGCATCGACTTACCTCAAGCGAGAGATTATATCAACTAATAAATCCTCGCTGCAAGAAATTGTGAGGCCACCCATCGGATGATTAAACCCGAATTCCTCTTCAACTCCACATAACTCAAGCGAGAGGTTAGATCAAATAATAAACATTGTGTATTGCTGTATATTACTTTGATTTTATTTTTTTTTATTTTTTTTTTGCCACTTGATAACATGAGAAAAACACAAACACATGAGAGATCACATGCATCTGTCTTTCAATCATTTACAGAGATTTTAAAGCAGCAAAATGGATTGAAAGACAATAGTCCCTACAAGTTATGTAATCAATTTGATAATGAAATGTGATATCTCTTGTTTACTTCAAAAATAAAAAATAAAAAATAAAAAATAAAAATCAGATGATTACAGAACTTAGCCCCAAAGACCCCTTTACAGAAAAGTATTACTGTTATCCCCTTCATGTTTACTGTTATTTCAAAATTGAACCCGAATACTTTAGATTTGAAACTTCTTTGATATCAAACATAATGGCACAATGCCGACCCCTCCGAATTCTAACTACCTTTGCCATTATGCGATAATCTTTACCATACAGTACTTAGTACTAAACACGAAACCAAACACAGAAATGGTTAGCATATAAATAAGCTAATGTGGTTAGGTACTAACTGCTCCAGCTGCTGTTTTGCGTAACCCTTTGCTATTTCAGCCAATTCTATTTCTTCAGGAAGAAAAGGATCGTAGCCCCCACGTAGCTGAGTTTGGGTATCAACAAAGATTTGCTTAAGCGCGACACAGTTCTCCAACAAGTAGTTGACTAATTCAAAATCACTCGGGCAAGCATAATAACCTAAAAACCGAAAAACATTCAGGTGCTGGTGCAGTGGGAAGTGTTTAAATCCCTTCTGAATTTCGTTGTTTGACCTTTCAGCTTTAAACCACCTTTGCTGCATATATACAAGTGAAAAATAAATTAAGTTCATATACTAAGTTAACACCTATAAATAATATAAGACAACAAATACAGGTAGTAAAGCCATTCAATGATGATGAGATAGCATGAATAATATTTACAAAGACCAACCTGTATCTCAAATTCTTGCAGGTTGGGCGATGCACTGATAAAATTAGCTAGGCCAAGAAGACTCGAGTCCACACCACTTAAACCTTCAATGATGACCAACTTCTTAAGTTTAGGCATCATGGGGAATTTGAGCATCCATAAAAGCTCCTGCATTAACAATTAAATGAAGTTCAAAATAATTGATTTGACAATCATTTGTGTATTATATGACCCACAAAATTTAACCACGTGATGATTGTCAAATCAACAATAGGGCTCCATTATCAAGTTTCATATTTACTTTACAATCACAAGGCTCCATTAAGTGAAAATTAAACCAATGCAGAAAGACAACTTACCCTCTTACAACAAATGTTCAAGGTGAGAATCTCCAATTGGGAAAGACAGCAAAGCAATGTAGAAATTAATCTCTCTGAAGTAGAAGGCCGAGTGTCCGCAAATGTCACATGAACACTAGTAAGCATTGGAACGTCCTCAAGCAAGAGGCCTTCTATTTTATAAAGTATAAGTGAAGTTAGTTTCGGAGCAGAAATTCTTAAGGATTTTAAATTGCACATCCATATCTCCAAATGCTTTAATACAAGGGATGGTCCACAAACTTCAAGACGTGTCAAATAATCGGAGGAACGGACAATTAACTGCTCGAGCAATGGGCAGCCACGTAAGAGAAACTCAATAGTTTCACCAGAGACTTGAACACTGCCCAAGAACAACATTTTTATGGGCTTAAAGTTGAAAAGACGGTCTGAACTGCATATCTCTTGAGGAAACACGTACGTTTCATCTGGGGGATGACCACAGTCACCATCTGAAAGGTTCAACTCCAATTTTTCAGTGTGCCTCTCAAAAGCAAACTCAAGCCACTTCGTAATTGACTTTGTGGCTGATTTGACTAAACTAAAGCATATTCTTAATTCTTTCACGGTAGACCCTCGGTGTAATTGGAGAACCGAATCCACCCACTTTACATACTTTTCCCTCTCAACACTGACACTGTGAAATGTTGGATCCAGCATAACCTTCTCCATCGAGCTATAGTCATCAAAGTTGAGATGTAAGATGTAACTCCACAGGTTTCTCCAACGAGAAGAAAGAACACTTGTTCGCCCAGCTTCTTTCAATGGGAGGAAAGATAGGATAATAAGGAGAATGTCATCGGGTAATTGACTTATAAGATTATCACCATGGTATCTCTCAACACACTGTCAAGCAAACACACAATAACAAGTTGCACGTGATTTTTCACACCAAGGACTGGTTGGACCAAGAATAGGTCTGTCGAACAATTCAATTTGTTGGAATGAAATGGTTGCCAATGAAACGGTAACCGGTAGGACCGGCAGGTTGAACCAGATTTTTTTTTTAATAAATTTTAATAGATTTGAAAGTATTTTTAATAAAAATAAAAATAATACATAATCAAATATAATGGATATGTATGAATTATTTATCAATTAGTTTAAGCATTGTAAAATGCAACTTGAACTTCATTAACATTCATAATTTGCACAATCGCCTACTTCTTGACCACACGATCATCCGCAAAAATGGACACATATATGGTCAAGATGTAGGCAAGTTTAAATGTTCATGAAGTTCAAGTTGAAAAATACTGTGGTTGCTAAATCCAAAAGCATGTATAGTACAGGGTGGAAAAAATTATTTACCCGTAATTTTATTACAAAAATTTGCATAATTCAATTTCTAATTATAACTAAATCTTTTTGGATAACTGATGCCTAGTTTTAATAGTTACATCATATATATAATTAAATGATATTTGACAATAAAATAAATTTAAAAATAAGTAGAATAAAATACGAAACTTGATATCATTTTATTCTCATGATAATATCAAAATATAATTTAGATCAATACATTATTTTACACATGTTTAATTATTCAAGTAATCATGATATAATTTAATTTAAGGTTTATTTATAAAATTATTTAACCAAATAAATAATTAAATACATCTCTAAAAATATTTATACAATATAAGCACGCCCAGCACTGGAGCGATATTTTGCATCATCTCTCTAGCGATACACACACACCCACTCTTCTACTATATAAAATCTCCATGTTTTGAAATTTGTAATAAAGTTGAGTTATTTTTTTTCTCTTAATCAAGAAATGAAATCCCAAAATCATTTTTTTTTCTTTTTATCAAGATAGAATAAAGTTCCAATCTATTCATAAAATTTTCTCATGATAGAGTATTCCCAAAAATAAACTTAAACTATTGTGTTGGATGCACTCTTGAATAAACTGTACGCTATTGTAGGGTTTAAACTAAAAAACTGCAAACATGGCATCATTACACAATTAGACTTTAGACAAAAGTCAATTAATTAAAGCAATCTTCCATATTCAGTTGAGAAGCTATCCAAATACAAACGAGTTTCTGAACAATTTATAATTTTGAATTATAGTTATTATACAGAGTCAATATGAATTATCAATCTTATTTTATTCTTTTCAAAAGTATGAAATCTATAAACTTGTGAAATTCATATGAGCAACTCAGCTGATAATAAACATATAAGTAGAACTCACACAATTCCGGCAGGCTGGATAAATTGTATTAACAAAATCTAAAATAATTAAAAAAAATGGATAAAGGAAAAAGAAAAGAAGTCCAAAATATAAAAACTGTTAATTCTTAAAGTTACCTCTTGCAAGCCCTTTTCGCTGCAAAAGAGATTTATCTCCATCTTTGAATTTGTAAACAGCTTTGTTACCCTAAAGCAGAGGATTGGCTTGCTCCTTTTGAAATGGCTGATTTTTGGTATCAGTTGCCCGATGAATTCGGTCCCAGCCAAAGAAAGGAATTAAAAAACAGTGATCTGTGCCTTTATCCACTGAAGAGAAAAGCCTAGTTTTCTGTAAAAACGATCATCAAAGTCGACTGAAAACCATAAAAGAAAAGGTAGCAGAAGCAGTATAGAGGTTAGTTTACTTAGAGAAGATCTAGATTGTGAAACTTCAAAAGAAGAAAAAGAAAACTAGGGGATTGCGGCTGTGCTTCATATATTAATAAGTCACAACCAAATGCACAAGTTACAACCTTACAATCACATTAGAATTCATAGCCAAGTCACAGACTCACATTAGAATTCAAAACTTTACAAGTGCAGGGAATTCTCAGGCTCACATTAGAATTAACAAGTCCCAGTCAAATCATATTCCAAAGCTAACTTGAAGCGAAATCACAACCAATTCTACCGCAAAATCACACGCAACATCTATTTATTTAGGAGTCCCACCATCAACCAACAATATGGATAGGCAATTAACCTTCCAAAACCAGATCTAATTCCAGAATCAGTTATACATGAGACTGAAATTTAACAAATCCAATTTCTAGGTCAAATTTGCAAAACCTCCTAAAATAATCTTCTGTCATCCATCAATAACCATAATAGAACAGAAAAATCATCAAAATACAAAGTGTTCAGATAACACATGTCAGAGACCATAGGAAGGAGTGTGAAAGTCACAAGTCACCGAGTACCTTGCAAGCTGCCGGTAAACTAGTCTACGAGAGGAATGTAAACCTTCGAGTCGTCTAAAATGGAAAAGGCGCGGTGTGGCATAGATAAGTCTGAAATCCCGCCGCGATGAACCCGTTCAAAATGGCAAAGGGCCGGCGACTGAGAAACTGAGAGTTGTGGAGGCGGGAAGCGACTGAGATTAGCGCGGGGTCCGGCGAGTGAGTGTCCGACGGCGGCACACGACGAGGGCACAGGGAGGAGAACGGGCGGAGCAATTTTTGGTTTGGTGGAGTTTGGGCGATTAGGGAATGAGAATGAGGAGTTGGGGTAATTTGGTATTTTATATACTTTTTCTTTAGTTTTTATTTTTAATAATTGACGGGCCACCCGCCCTAGCCCGTGGCCCGCTTGGGTTGGCCCACAATGTCCGTCGCAAGAAAGCCTGACAAGACCCTAGTAACTATAATATTTTATTTAATTACTAATATTATATTTGCACATATATAAATAAAATATTATAAATTATTTATATATATATATTCAAATTATAAGTTAAAATATTTATAAATAAAATATTTTATTTTTATGTATTTACTAATATGTGTATTGCAGGACCATTTTGCATGATGGTTTTTTTTTCATGTGATTTGATTTTTCAAAATACTTGATATATCTTTATAATACCAAAAAAATATTTTTTATTATTGTATGACTGCAAAAGAAAATAGAGATATTTGTAGTTATTCTTAATTGGTTGTCAAATATGAATTTATATAATATCAAAATAAAAATAAAAATATTTTGTATTTCAAGACATAAAAAAACGTTACAAAAATGTGTACCATCCAAAATGAGAAATGTCAAAGTAAATCGTGTAACTAGAAGTTACAATTTTTTTATTAAATGGTAAACACATCTATACTTATATTTAAGGGAGTCTTATTTACCAAATTTAGTAGTTAGAAAAGTCAACAGCATTTATTGTCATTACTATTTCCGTATTATACAGTTTTATTTAATATTTGTTTTTCTGTTACGTTTTTTAAAAACAGATATGGTCAAATTCTCTCATCATTAATTACTTTCCATTAATTAAAATTTATTTATTTATTATTTTCTTAGCAAAAACGGACCAACATTAATTGATTTTCTTAAAATGTGGAAGTTGTTGCTTTATTTTTGTACAGAAAATCGGGCTTCATTATAGAAATTTGTTCAATTACACAATGAATTTGCTATGATATAATTATTTTTTATGAGAACTTTTTTTTTAACAGAAAAATATGGCATTTCAATAAGATTTTCTCTCTCCCGATAAGAAAACCCTTATCCCCGAAAATCCCTAATCCCCTCGCCGTTTTTCTGTGATTATTCCATCGTCTTCCCCGGTTGGGCCGGCGAGCTCACGGTGGTCGCTCCCCTGGACTTCGCGGCCCTTTTCTGTGAAGATGCTCTGATCGGAGGGTGCTTTTTCGCCGGGAAGGAGGTCGCGCCGCGCTTCTGGTTCTCGCCTCGGAACTGGCAGCTAATGGCGGGCGACTATTCCTCCTCCGGTATCTCCGCCGCGGCGGCCTCGGACGCTCTTCCGGAGAGGGCTGCGGCCCCGATTTCCCAATCTAGGGTTTGGGGTGGAGACTTGTTCGTCCATTTTGTACTTCAAGGCTGATCGAAGTCGCGGTTGTTGACTCTGGTTTGGGGCTTTGGTCGGCTCAGGTATCGGTCGCAGGGTGGCTCTGGTTTCGGCTGTCGATTTCGTGGTTGATGTCCCTAATTTGGTGCTCGATTATGCTGCTGAAAGGCAGGGGGGTGTCGGTTTGGGGTGTCGGTTTATTGTCGACTAGCCTGGTTCCGGATGTTGGTCGGCGCCTACGGGGCCGGTCAAATTTGTTCGAGGTTCGGACCATTGTTGATGACTGCTTTGGATGGTGCGTTTTGGTCTCCGGGTGCTAGTGGAGTTTGTTCGTATGGACAAGGGTTGTGCCCGATGTTTCCTGACTCAGTTAGGCGCTCTCTTGCAGTTTCTGGGTCGGGATTTTGGGTCACTCGGCCATTGTTGTGCTTGGCGTGTTATACCGATTGGGGAGGGGCTTTCTAATTGTCATTTCAGTGTTTGTTTGTTTGTTTCAGTGTTCTTTGTGTGGTTTTGTCGAGTCTTGGTTAGTGTGTTCGTTTGCTTTTGTTTGGGAGATGAATTCAGGCTAGGCATTGTGCAGTGGCTCTGTGTTTCATTTTCCTTTTTTTCTTTTTGTTGAGTTCTCTAGGCCGCCATGTGCGTGTCCTCTCAGTTTGATATTTATGTGGTTTTTAGGAGTGTTTTTGGTTTGGGCTGGTGGCCCCTGTCTCATTACCCTGTTGGGGTCTTAGGTATTACCCTATTGGGGTCTTGTATTTTGTACTTTTTGCACTTTTTGTGCTTTTATATATTACCTCTATCGTTCCGGAAAAAAAAAAATAAGATTTTCGATTTTTTAAGACTGATTGTTATCAAGCTATGAAATTGAACATTCCAATATACCTTAACAAAATATACACGTGGTGTATACATCAGTTAATATAAATATAGAATCCACATATTTTTATATATATGTATGTAATTTTTCTATTACCAAATTTAATTGATAGTTGTTGTGTTATGGGTTTTTTCATAATTATTACTTGGTTGTTGTGATATTTAGTTTGGTTGGTGTCGCAAAAATTCTAATCTATATATATAATAAGAATAATCATTACAATGCAAATTAGAAAAATATTGATATTAGAAGAGATTGAGTTCATGGCTTTTCTTAAATCAAAGTTGTTTAATTAGTCTACAAAATTAAATTCTAAAAAAATATATGTGTATATTTTGTACATTATTTATACACTATTTAATTTTAAATTTATTTACATATTTTAAATTGATTACTTATATAAATAATACCAACGTGCATTAAATATATTTCATTGCATAAAATAAAAAGAACAAGAAGACGTGCAACTTGTATAACTTTATAAATTATAATGATATTATATGGCAACAGAGTTTAATAATTAACTATTATATAGTGAATAAGAATAAGTATAATTGTTATTTTCTCTTATATCAAGGAATAAATATATATAATAAAATTAAATTTATATTAGTATAAATGTTTTAGTGAGATAATATATTAATTATTTTACAAGTTAGCACTAATATGCTCACGTTTAATGTTCTGACTAATAAAACAACACTGATTAAAAGATGTGAAAAATAGATTACAACCCTATTTTTATAGACTTAGCGGTGATTAAAAGAGGTGGAAAATAGATGATAACTCTTTTCAAACTTAAACGAGACTTAACGGTGATTAAAATAGGTGGGAAATGGATAATAACCCTTCTCAGACTTAAACGGACAGAGCCTGTGGAAAAAATTTATTTAATATCTATGAACACCTATTCTTATTAAATGAACTACAATTAATATTAATTGCTAGATGAATAAAAATTATTGAAACTTGCCAATATATTGGAGATTCCTGTAACCTTATTTGCAATTTATGTATTTTCCTCTCTTTAAAACTTTGTTGTTCTTCTTTTTGGATTGTTCAAGAACCAAATCTTGTGTTAATTGACGACAATCACTACGGGTTTTCGCACTTTCGAATTCACGATATACAATCTCCATCATTGGTAAGGGAGTATCGAAAGGATCGATCGGTTGGTTGGAAGAGAGTGTACTTTCAATCAACAACGATGTAGAATCAACCATAGAGTATTAAACACGAAACCAAACACAAAAATGGTTAGCATATAAATAACCTAATGTGGTTAGGTACAAGCGGCTCCAGCTGCTGTTTGGCGTAACCCTTTGCTATTTCAGCCAATTTTAATTGTTCAGAATCAAGTGGTTCGTAGGCCTCGCGTAGCTGAGTTTGGGTATCAACAATGATTTCCTTAAGCGCGACACAGTTCTCCAACAAGTAGTTGACTAATTCAACGTCACTCGGGCAAGCATAATAACCTAAAAAACGAAAAGCATTCAGATGCTGGTGCAGTGGGAAGTGCTTCAATCCCTTCTGAATTTCATTGTTTGACCTTTCAGCTTTAAACCACCTTTGCTGCCCATACCAAGTGAAAAATAAAATAAATTCATATACTAAGTTAACACCTATAAATAATATAAGACGACAAATACAGGTAGTAAAGCCATTCAATGATGACGAGATTGTAGGGATAATATTTACAAGGAAAAAGCTATTTGTACAACTTTTTTTGTACAACATTCAATGACAATATGATGTGGCATGATGTGGGTGGTTGAGATGCAAATAAATGTATGTTTGAGATTTGAGTTAACGATACTTTTAACTAAATTGTCAACCAATGTTGTAAACTACAATTGTACATGTAGTATTGTCCTAAGTTGTAAACTACAATTGTACATGTATGCAAATAAATGTATGTTTGAGATTTGAGTTAATGATACTTTTAACCAAGTTGTCAACCAATGTTGTAAACTACAATTGTAACCTGTATCTCGAATTCTCGCAGGATGGGAGATGCACTGATAAAATGAGATAGGCCAAGAAGACTCGAGTCCACACCACGTAAAGCTTCAATGATGACCAACTTCTTAAGTTTAGGCATCATGGGGAATTTGAGCATCGATAGAAGCTCCTGTAATATCAAATAAATAAAGTTTTTTTCTTTATTTTTATTTAAAAAAAAAAAAAGAAACTTCCAATAAATATTATTTTCCAAATAATTTCATGTTAGTACTGGTGATTTGACAATCATTTGTGTATTATATGACCCACCAAATTTAACCACGTGATGATTGTCAAATCAACAATAGGGCTCCATTATCAAGTTTTATATGTACTTTACAATCACATTAAGTGAAAATTAGACCAATGTAGAAAGACACCTTACCCTTTTACGACAAATATCAAAGGTGAGAATCTCCAATTGGGAAAGACAGCAAAGCAATGTAGGAATTAATCTCTCTACATACATAGAAGAAGGCCAAGAGTCCGCAAATGTCACATTAACACTAGTAAGCATTGGAACATCCTCAAGCAATAGGCCTTCTATTTTATACAGCATAAGTGAAGTTAGATTCGGAGCAGAAATTCTTAAGGATTTTAAATAGTTGCACATCCATCTATCTATCTATCTATCTATCTATATCTATATCTATATCTATATCTATCTATCTATTTATCTATCTATCTATCTATACTACTCTAAAAGGACGAGTGTTTTTGTAAAAATATGAACTACCTAAAAAACCCTTACTTTGACATATTTTTAATGGCAAATTAGTAATACACTAATACACATCATATTTTATATTTTTAAATATTAAAATGAATTACCTAATAAGCCTTTACTTTGACATGTTTTAAATGGCAAATTAGTAATATATTAATGTCCATCATATCTTATATTTTTAATTATAACTAATATTTAATTAATTAAATACAAATACACGAACAAATCATTCCACACTCCTAAAATCAACTACAGTATGTTGGTTTGGCACTATTATTTCTCACGAATTTGTTTTCTTCCACATATCTCTAAAACTGTTTGATAGGATATAGAATTGTTGTTTTGAAAAACGTCATTATTTTTAATATAATTTTAATGGTAATATTGTAATCACATTTCATAACTCTAATATATAAAAGTTCCTTAAAGAAATTAAAATTGATCCAACAAAAAAAGCATAATAAACACTTATAAAACTAGAAATCGATATTGTTTTTTTCTCATAACGACCACAAAGTATAGAAACATTATTTTCAAAATAACCTATACAAAATGTGTAATAGTATGCGAGATTAATTGTTGAATGATTGTTCTGCAACCTAAACTTCTAATCAATTCAATTTCTTCGATACATAAGACCAGAATAATTTTATGAAATTGTATAATACTAAAACTTAATTTATTTGTTTTCACGTTAAATGAGATACCACTTTAGCAACATGGATTAATTTTAACCATATAATTATCTACAAATAAATTAAAAATATCTCGAGAATCATAATATGATTTACATGTTGAAAATTAATTATTTTAATCAAATAATTATATTCATATATTATCATTACTCATCTATCTATTAATATGTGTTATTATAATAAAATGGTTTTTAAGAAAACAATGTACGAAATAAAAAATTTATATATTTGAGTATAAATGAGAAGATTATAATTATATATAATATAATATAAAGATATAAAATTAATTGATATAAATAAGACATATGATTCAAAAAAGTGCTATACTTTAATTTTATGTATTTTTTAAAAAACCTAAAAGTTATACACACACACACACATATATATATATATATTAAAATACATTTGAAAGAACATTTTAAAGTTAAAAAAACAATAAATCTAATAAATAATATTAAATTTATAACTAAGTTAGTAATACTTACTAATAACTATGAAAAAAAGTAATAAATAAAAATATAATAATTAGTAAAAGCATTTGTAGAACTTTTAAATTTGTATTTATCGATGTAAATGAACCAAATTGTTTACCACATGTTAAATTTTTGCGCTTATTAGTTCAATGTATAAATGTTAGACGATAAACAATAGTTATTTATACTTTATCCATGTAGGTTAGAAATTTATTTTTATTTTTTTAAATAAACTTTGATAATTTTGATTTTAAATAATGTTTTATTTGCTATTATTTTTTTAATATAATATATAAATACCATATTATATATATACAATAATACTTTATATTATTTGACATTTAATGTGCAAGAAATGTAACTCAATTGATAAGTTAATAGGTAGTCTTGCGATAAAATAATGAGCGATTTCTAAAAAATATATGGATTAAAAAGTTTATGTGTTTAATATATTTTTAATAGAAAAATTATAAATACATCTAATTAATAACAAAAACTTCTACATAAAAAAATATAATTTATAAAGGAATAAAAAAATGGTACATTGCAATGAAAAATCCAATGGTAAGACATCCACTGAAAATCTCAAATGATATTTTATTCATATAGCTGTCATTGTAAAATTCCATTGACTATTCCGAGATCAAATTACATTATATTCAAATTTTAGTGGATTTAATTAATCCAGTTATCATTATTTGTTATTGTGTGAATTTCCGTTTGAATTTTTTTTCGGGTCATTTTTCAACAGTTGGAAAAAATGTCACTGGAAATGTAAGAATTTCAATGGAAGTTCTATTCGAAATCTACCTGCAGTGGTAGATACAAAATAATTTCATACTTGAGACATTATTTAGATAATAGAAAAGGTATACCAGTAAAATAACATAATGTCATTATAATTTATAAAATTATATTTTTCATAATTTGTCATCTTTCTCATCTATAATATATGTTACACATCAATACAGTTACAATTAAAAAAAAATAACTTTTCTTAATTTGACATAAGCATATAATTGAAAATAATTATGTTTTTCAAAATTTTATGAACAAAAGTTGACTCGACAATATTATTGATGAATTTATGAATTATAAATATTTAATTGTAGTATAAATTAAAAAAAAATTGTAATTAAATATAATATAATATAAGATATACAAATAATTGATATATAATGAGACAGATGGTCGAAACAATTCTAGACTTTATATAATGCATTTTTTGACAAATCTACAGTTAAGAACATGTAAAAGAACAAGATAAAAATTTTAAAAAAATATTAAATATGATAAATAATATTAAAAATAAATAAGTTGTGACACGTACTAATAAATATGAAACAAAGTAATAAATAAAAATGTTATAATTAATAGAAGAAATATAAACCTTTTATAAATATACTTATCAACGTAAACGAGCTGAGTTGTTAAACGCTTGTTAGTTTTTTCTCCTTATAATTTTATGTGTAAATTTGATGTGATAGACAATAGTTATTTGTACATTTATTCATGTAAGTTACCAAAAAAAAATCTTTATTATTCTAATTCTAAATAACATTTTATTTGCTATATTAGTTTTTTTTAATATAATATATATATATATATATATCATATTGAACATATAAAATAGGAAATATTCTAATTTTTAAATATTTAATATGTAAGAAATGTAACTGAATTGGTAAATCAATAGGTAATCTTGAGATAAAATAATGAGTAATTTTTGAAAAAAAAAATATAGGAACTAAAAAGTTCATGTGTTTAATATATTTTTAATAGAAAAATTGTAAGCATAATTAATCAATAAATACTACATAAAAAATTAATGTTTAAGAGGACTACAACAAATTGCTATATTGCAATGAAAAAATCAATGGTAAGGTAATCTACAGAAAATTCCAACGAATATTTCATAAATATTGCTTTTATTGGAAAATTTCATTGGCTATTCCAACAAAGTTAAAATTAAATTACTTGAACTTTAGTAGATTTAAAGATTTCAATTACTTGAATTTCCATTGGATTTTTTTTGGACCATATTTCAATCGTTGGAAAAACTGTCATTGGAATTGTGCAAAAATTCAATGGAAATTCCATTGGAAAGCTAATTGCAGTGATAGATCTAAAATAGTTTCATATTGGGGGCATTATTTAGTTAATAGAAAAAATATACCATCAAAATAACATGTCATTGTAATTTATAAATTAATATATCACCTTTCTCATTTTGTAATACATTTTAATAAATCAATACAGTCACAATAAGGTAAAATGTATTAAGAAACCAAAAGACATGATTTTTCTCAATTCAACTTAAGATCGTTATATTCTTGTTGTAATTTTCGTTGGAATTTTCTCATTTTCTTGTATTATATAATATTGTGTGCAACTATTATTATAAAAATTTTGATATGATAGAAAATATAACACATTCAATGTAATTGTCGTTTAATTTATGATAATAAGTAATTTTTGTTTCAAAACAAACAAGATACTTTGAAAGGTCCTTAATTATTTTATTAGTATTATAATAACTAAATAAGAGGTAAGAATAATGAGAAAACTTATTGCTCTCATTAAATCAAAGAGTAAAAATACTGATAAAATTACTTAATGTATAATATCAATTGGAGCTGGCTAATGAGAAATATAAAACATACTTAAGATACACATATATTTTAACTAGAACTTTTAGGTATACATTTCTTTAAAATTGGGTATGTTAATCTTAAAATTTTTTAATTAAAAATTTAATTACTTTCTCTCATTAAATTTTTTAATTTTGAGACACTTCATACTTTTTATTTGTTACTCTTTTTATATGTAATATATCACATTATTTCTTTTCAATAATGTTTGAGTTGACCAATATATTGCAAATAAAAAAAAAATAATATAATTATTTATATCGATATATATATATATCAGTAATAATTTTAAAATAATAAATTGACCTAAAATTATAGTATATATTAATTTATTTATTCAAGTTAAATCAATTTTATTAAGTATAAAATAACATAAGATAAACTTGTGATATATTTTTCTTACATAGATTTGAAACAATTCATATTAAAAATAATATAAAAAAAATGGAGGTAAACTTACAACTATTCCCACATTTTGGCTAGAGCGCTCATTCCCGATATATATTTGACACTGGTTTGCCGTAATGCTGAAACTATGGCGAATGCACCTTAGGTACAAACGAAGCGAAGCGAAGTGAAATCATAGATAAAAGAAGGAAGAGACTAGGCCAGAGAAAGGAAATGAGAGAACATTAGCTATGTGAATTAAAAAGACAAATAAATGAGTTGTACGTTAAACTATTATTCAATTACTGCTTGAAAAAGAACCCTATAAAGGTGGTACCATATATGTATTCAGTGATTATGAAAATGACTTAGTTACCTAATATTTTTATCAAACATTGGTAAAAATTGTAAATATTTTAATCTAATAATTCATATAAAAAGTACATTTTTATCAAATATATTAAATTTACATTATATCTTATGTGATTATAGTAGTTGCAGCCTAATAAAAAAAGATAATTTGAAAACATCATTATATAAAACACATACAAAAAATAACGCAATACATATAAATGTGCTTTAATTATGTAGCAAATAAAATATTATTTATCTATAGAATAAGAAATAAATAATATAATAGTAACACAATCAGAAAAAGAATACGTGTGAATTTTCTTAGAGAAGTATGAATACCAATATTTACGAACAAAAAGTCTTTGAAAATTACTACTTTCTTTTTTTTTTCCCGAAACGATAGAATAATTATATAAAAGGCGCACAAAAGTGCGGAATTACAAACTGGGAGGCTAGACCGAAGTCCGCCTAGAATCGCTGGCAACGCCAGAAAAAACCTAACTCGAACAACCAACAACTACAAACTGGCTCCCCACGGGAGAAAAACACAACTAAAGAACAATCACAAAACTAAAAGCTCCCCTGAGAGAGAATGCCTAGGTGTTGGCTCCCAACAGGAGAATAAGAAAATTACTACTTTCTTGCTGCTAGCGTTTAAATATAGGGACTCTGTAAGAAATTGGTTTTCATAAATAATGATCCTATATTATTTATTTTTAATTTTAAATAATTAAAAAATCAAAAAATTTGTAATACATAATGTATATTTTAATCATGACTCAATAATAATAAACTTTGCAGATGACTAAGAGTATCGCAATATAATAGAATTGTAACTCTTCTCCTATCAAATAATTTAACAAATGATATGTTTCTCAATATTTTCTCATTGTTTTAATTGTTTTGTTTTGTCATTGTTGGAGAATAAGGAAATGATCTTTATCTTGAATTTTATAATCATTTTGTATGATGAATAATGTTGGAAAATAAAGGCATCAAAGAAGTTATTAGGCACACAAATATTGCATATTCAAACGAATGTGAAAGATATTATGATAAACAATTCTAAAATCATTCCAACAGCCATGATGGTCAATAATTTTCAAATAATAGGTTATGTTGTTCGTCTATATTCTAAATAAATAACAATGTCGGAGTATCAAAACAATTTTGAATGTTCGAATGAAGTTGTTACTTTATATAGAAATATTTATAATCTCATTGGTATATTGTACTCGAACATATGTGCAATTATTTTAGAGGTACTTTCAGGTAATGTATGATGATTTCAAAAAATAATTTAGCACCTCGGGAGAAGTACATGTAACCAAAATTTTGGAAAGTCAACTTCTATTTGGAGATAAAATTCATTCCCACCTCGTGGGGCGATGCATCAATGGGGTGGCACCAATATGTCTAGAGACAAAGGAATATAGTAGTTAATACAATGATAAAAAAATACCGACAATTTTAATGACACAATTAGTTATTTTATAGAGATATTTATGCATCGTTAGTAGAAGTACCTTATTATAATGATTATACGATCATGAAGTTTGACTATATGTTCAGTCAGAATGTTTCTTAAGTGTTTTAATAAAATTAGTGTTTTGCCAAATGAATTAAGAGAAATTTTGCAATAGTATTGATGTATTAGACTCCAGCGAGTATGAATGTTTCTTATAAGAAAGATGAAAGAAAATCTTAATGGTTTTTGTATTAAGGATTTGTTTTTTATATATTTTAGCTGGGGGTTGTAAAACGTTATTTCACTCTTTTTATATTAGGACATCATTACGCTAATTATAAATAAAAAAATCACATATGAATTCATTTGTTCTATATTTTATTTCATTCCTGCAATGATATGTTTAATAAATAAATTAATTTATTTTACAAACTTACTCAGCAAAAATCATTCGATACCACGTGCATCGCACGTGCACTTTACTAGTATCTCCAAATGCTTTAATACAAGGGATGGTCCACAAACTTCAAGACGTGTCAAACATTTGGAGGCACGGACAATTAACTGCTCGAGCAATGGGCAGCCACGTAAGAGAAACTCAATAGTTTCACCAGAGATTAATACAGCCCAAGGACAACATTTTTATGGACTTACAGTTGAAAAGTCTACTATATTTGTAAGGACCGTCTGAACTGCATAACTCTTGAGGAAACACATACATTTCATGTAGGTGATGAACAAAGTCACCATCTGAAAGGTTCAATTCCAACTTTTCAGTGTGCCTCTCAAAAGCAAATTCAAGCCACTTGGTAATTGACTTTGTGGCTGATTTGACTAAACTAAAGCATATTCTTAATTCTTTCACGGTGGAGCCTCGGTGTGATTGGAGAACCGAATCCACCCACTTTACATACTTTTCCCTCTCAACAATCCGACAGTCTGCATCCCATACAACCTTCTCCATCGAACTATAGTCATCAAAGTTGAGATGTGAGATGTAACTCCATAGGTTTCTCCAACGAGAAGAAAGAACACTTGTTCGGCCAGCTTCTTCCAATGGGAGGAAAGATAGGATAATAAGGAGAATGTCATCGAGTAATGGACTTATAAGATTGTCACCATGGTATCTCTCAACACACTGTCAAGCAAACACATAATCAAATATTATGGATATATTATAAATTTTAGTAGATTTGGAAGTATTTTTTATAAATTTTAGTAGATTTTTTTTTTAATAAATTTTAGTAGATTTGGAAGTATTTTTAATATAAAAAAAATAATACATAATCAAATATTATGGATATATTATATAATGGATATGTATGAACTATTTATCAAATAGTAGGTTGAATGAATTTGAGTTTTCTGATATTGTGAGTTCTTCACGAAAGAGTATCTCGTATCTTTCCCGTTCTTATTCACGTTCTACATCATTATTGCTGATAATTTATCCATAGTTCTAATATAAAGTACAATACTCTTACATTCACTTGAAAGTTACCAAATTTTGTTCAAGAAAATAATTCCTCTGCTTTGCCATTCAAAGTTACAAAATTCTATATCGATTACCATATTTACATAGTATAGCTTGAATTAGCATCACTTGTGATATGCCTAGTGTACTTGTTCTGCCAGTGAAGAATATCAAAGTAAATCATTCGAGAAAAATGGCACTTGTGTATACTAAAATCTTCAGAACTAATAGATATTAGTTTGTCCAGGAATACAATATTTTGTACCCGACAACGTATCTTCTACACTTTGTAAGAAAAAGACGATTGCCTGTCCTGAAACTAAAAGCTAATAACATAGTTCTTTTACTGCTCCAAGACCTACTTAAATCTCATTTTTCCCAACTGGGTTGTAAGATCAATGAACAAATCTTCACTGCACGGAATAGTTAGGCCTCCCGTTGGATGATCGAAACCGAATTCTTCTTCGGCTTGAAAAAGCAACTCTTGAAATGAAGGATGGTTCAAATACGAAACCGGAATAACAAATCTCTTCTTTTCATTTTCCCCAACATAAACAGCAAAATGTCCTTTTGGGACCTCGATTCCTTTTCCGTTCGATCTTTTCTCGGACGATAAAGAGCGTTTAAGAATGCGTTGAATGGCCATGGATTTTTTAAATGCAGTAATTAAAGCTAAATGTGAAACAAATGAAAGGTTTTGAGAATTTCAAGGATTTGTTTTTGTTGTTGTTGTTTGTGAGCTTAGAAATGTGTTTGGATGTGTGTGTATATATAGATGAGCTTGTGAGTATCATATCTCTTTAGCATTTAGATTGAGTGGTTGTGGATTCAAGTCATTATTGTTCTTGTTTTTCTGTTTCTTTACCAAACCAATTTTCACATTTGGTAAAATCAGATTTAGTACATTATTTATGATTAGATGACAAAACCATGTGATCCTTCATGTGCTAATGCTTTGATATAAAATACTCTTCACCACTCTTTACAAGATTTAACTATGGCCCAGTCTTGGTTATATTCATTAAATAGAATTCTTTTTTATTACAAATCATATTCAATGATCGGGCGACAAATCCATGTGAAATGCTCATTATTGTATTCTACACTCACCACAAAATCTATGTATGTTAGTTTTATTGCAGTAGGGTCGTTCGAAGTCTATGTTGCTATAGTTGGTAGGATACAATTTTTTTTCTATCACTCAAATTGTTGTTGTGCCTTAAAATCCTTATAATGTTTGAAAGACAAACAATGTACCCTCTCAAATATATCAACAGGGCCGTCAAATGCCTCTACTGCAATAAAATCCAGTATTAACATTTACTTACGTATGCTTTCTAGCTGAACCTTAAGGATTACGTATTATGAAAAGATTAAATTGACATCATTATCGGCTTAAATTGTTAAAGCCGGTCTGTGCTGTTTGTTAAAGCGGGTCTGTGCTTAGACGCAATTTATTATATGAGATGAAAAGATCGAACGAAAAAGGAGTCGAAGTCCCAAAAGGATATTTTGCTGTTTATGTTGGGCAAAATGAAAAGAAGAGATTTGTTATTCCAGTTTCGTACTTGAATTTTCCTTCGTTTCAAGAGTTGCTTTTTCAAGCCGAAGAAGAATTTGGTTTCGGTCATCCTATGGGAGGCCAAACTATTCCGTGCAGTAAAGATTTGTTCATTGATCTTACATCTCAGTTGGGGAAGATGGGATTTAAGTAGGCCTTGTTATTAGCTTTTAGTTTCAGGACAGGCAATCGTTTTTTTTTTTATTACAAAGTGTAGAAGATACTTCGTCGGGTACAATTGTATCAAGGACAAAATAATATCATATTAGTTCTTCAGTACAATTGTATCAAGGACAAAATAATACCATATTAGTTCTTCAGTACAATTGTATCAAGGACAAAATAATACCATATTAGTTTTTTCTGAAGATTTTAGTATACACAGTACCATTTTTCAAATGATTTTTCTTTGATATTCATCACTGGAAGAACAAGTATACAAATATACAATGCATATTGTGTATAATAATATGACTAGAAGAAAACTTGTTGATTTTTGCAATATTTAATTGATTTTTTTATCAAATTGGCAAATGGAATAGTTTCCTTTTTTTTTTAATAAAAAATGTCCCATATACTTTTAATACAAAGTTATGTCTTCTCAACAGCCACAAATCTTCTCGTTCAACAGGGCTTATCAAGCTTTGTGTGCACACAAAATGATTTTTTCTCTGTACAAGGATCTACTGTATATCTTATGTCCTTTTAATTTGTAAATTTATATAATAATTTCTAAGTTCTAACATAATAACATTCAATTTTATAAGATAATCAATTCTAATTTATAACGTATTTTAAGTTCTAACATAATAATAATAAAATTCTATAAGATAATAAATTTTAAAAATTGTTACAAAATTAATACTTGGGTTTTACAAACAAATCCATAGATATAGATGTTAAAAGTCTGCCTTATTAAGTCCCTCTTCTTTCTTGTTTTTAGTTCATTTTCTTGTTCTGTTTTGGAATTTGACTTTGTCTTAAGAACCCCATTTACTGTTCCTAGCAAACTTATAGAATAACAAATCAAATTAGATAATGCTTTCCTGAAATTGGTGTAACTTTTCATATAGATTCACAATACTATTTCTGTAAAACTCCTTTGTACAGTTCTCTTTCCCAATGAACCTAAATTTAAAAAATAAAAATAAAAAAAATGTGTCCTGCTAAAAAGAAAAATAAATGATATACAGATCACAAAAATCAGCTCATGCGAGAGGTTAGATCTATGAATAAATCCTCACTGCACGGAATTGTAAGGCCTCCCATTGGATGATAAAACCCGAATTCTTCTTCAGCTTGGAGAAGAAGTTCTTGAAATAAAGGATGGTTCAAATGCAAAACCGGGATAACAAATCTCTTCTTCTCGTTTTCCCCAACATAAACGGCAAAATGTCCTTTTGGAACTTCAGCTGATCTTTTTTCGCTGGATAAGGAACGTCTCAACATTTGACGGATGGCCATTTTTACGTAGACAATAACTAAATCAAAAATCTCTTATGAGTATAAATGGGAAGTTTTCTTGAAAATACTGTGAGAATGAACTAAAGCAGAGAGATTTTTTAGGACTTATTGCTTGGTATAGTCCAAAAAAAAAATTAAGAGCGGTGTATTTATAGAGGTTTATTGAAAGAGAATATGCATGGAAGAGCCATGAGGAATCACATGCACTTGTCTTTAGAACTTCATATAGAATTTAAGGCAAAATCAACAATTTGTGTGATGGAAAATCATTGTATCCTACCAACTATAGCAACATAGCCCTCGAACGACCCTACTGCACACATATCATTTGTGGTGACCGGACAAAAACCGTATAAATCGTTAACAAGAAAAATCAACTAGAAAACGAGAATTCACATGTATTTGTCATCCAATTATTGAATATGATCTGTCATAAAGCAAATGGATATTTGTATGCAAGGTTGGTTTCTGCTGTTTGCTACCTAAAGTTGTAGGGTCTTAAGCTCTTAAACAAATAAATAAAAAATAAAAAATAAAAACTATGTAATGCTTATATAANATCCGTGACCCACCCATTGGTCACGGGAATAAGACAAAAAAAAAATAAAAATAAAAATAAAATAAAAGGTCACAACTTTCAGCAACCCAAGTCACATGATGACCTCGGGTCGTGACCGGTTATTGTATAGGAATGGGACACTTGTCTCATTTTTATTGTATAAGTGTATTTTTTTTGTTTCTAAAAAAAATAAAAAAAATACTAAAATTCGTATTTTTTCATTCTCTACAAATAGAGACCACACTTGATATATTTTAGAACACAATTGTAACATTTAAATAAATTAAAATAAAATAAATATTTAAGTTGGGTTGGGTTGGGGATAAAGATAAATTGGATTGGAAGATTGAGTTGTGTAGATGGAGGAGAGAGAAATAATCTATATATATCTAAAAAGGTTGATGTAAAAATCATTTTTAGAAACTTAAAATAAATTGAGTTGACTTTTGACTTTCTATTTATGTAATCTCAATCAAATTTTGAAAAAAAAATCGTGAATAAGATTTTGTAATTGGTATTCCCGTTAATTAAGTATCAGATCCCATTAATTAAGCAAATCTGTTACGAAAATACACAAATCCCGCCAATTAAGGCATTATATATTTCCCTTTTTTTAGGGATGGATATACCTTTAACGTGATAAGATATATACATGTGATTGCATATTTTGTTGTTGCATCCCAAAAATCATGGAATTTAATATCGATCCAAATACAATCCATAATTATCTTATCACTTTTGTTAATAAAAAATTGTATAAAAGGATATTAACTACCACCATTACAACTCATCATTCACGAGTTCAGAGAAAAAAAAAAAAAAGAGAATAATTTTTCATCGCATATACAATATAATGCTTCCAGGCTGGGGTACACTTGATATATAATGCTTCCAGACTGGGGTACGTTAACAAAAGAAACAAACCTTTTTTTGCGTCTGAGAGCAGTCCGCATTATTGAAACCCATCACGAACGGGGGAGCTATAACGCATTTTCATGATGAACAGGTAATATTTACCTTTGTTATTTCAATTTTATATAATTTAGAAAATTATTTTAATTAATATTTATAACAAACCTTTTTTGCGTCTGAGAGCAGTCGGCATTATTGAAACCCATCACGGAGAGTTGTAACGCATTTTCATGATGAACAGGTAATATTTACCTTTATTATTTCAATTTTATATAATTTAGAAAATTATTTTAATTAATAGTTATAACAAACATTTTTTGCGTCTGAGAGCAGTCCGCATTATTGAAACCCAAGGCTGGGGTACACTTGATATATAATGCTTCCAGACTGGAGTACGTTAACAAAAGAAACAAACCTTTTTTTTGCGTCCGCATTATTGAAACCCATCACGAACGGGAGAGCTATAACGCATTTTCATGATGAACAGGTAATATTTACCTTTGTTATTTCAATTTTATATAATTTAGAAAATTATTTTAATTAATATTTATAACAAACCTTTTTTGCGTCTGA
>BKCP01006538.1:131936-152064 GCA_008636005.1 Striga asiatica
AAAAAAAAAAAAAAATAGATGATTACAAAACTTGAACCCCAACGACCCCTTTACAGAAAAATATTATTGTTATCCCTTTCATGTTTACTGTTATTTCAAAATCGAACCCGAATACTTTAGTTTTGAAACTTCTTTGATATCAAACATATTGGCACAATGCCGACCCATCCGAATTCTATCTAGCATGGTTTACCTTTGCCATTATACTATAATCTTTACCATATAGTATTAAACACGAAACCAAACACAGAAATGGTTAGCATATAAATAACCTAATGTGCTTAGGTACTAGCGGTTCAAGCTGCTGTTTGGCGTAACCCTTTGCTATTTCAGCCAATTCTAATTGCTTAGAATCAAGTGAAAAGTAGGCCAAACATAGCTGAGTTTGGGTATCAACAATGATTTCCTTAAGCGCAACACAGTTCTCCAACAAGTAGTTGACTAATTCAATGTCACTCGGGCAACCATAATAACCTAAAAACCGAAAAACATTCAGATGCTGGTGCAGTGGGAAGTGCTTCAATCCCTTCTGAATTTCGTTGTTCGACCTTTCATCAGCTTTTAACCACCTTTGCTGCCCATACCAAGTGAAAATTAAAATAAGTTCATATACTAAGTTAACACCTGTAAATAATATACGACAACAAATACAGGTAGTAAAGCCATTCAATGATGACGAGATAGCAGGGATAATATTTACACAGACCAACCTTTAACTCAAATTCTTGCAGGTTGGGAGATACACTGATAAAATTAGCTAGGCCAAGAAGACTCGAGTCCACACCACGTAAACCTTCAATGATGACCAACTTCTTAAGTTTAGGCATCATGGGGAATTTGAGCATCGATAGAAGCTCCTGCAATAACAAATAAATAAAGTTTTTTTTTAAAAAAATATTCCAATATATAACCTTTTCAAAATAATTTCATCTTAGTACTGTTAATTTGACAATCATTTGTGTATTATATGACCCACCAAATTTAACCACGTGATGATTGTCAAATCAACAATAGGGCTCCATTATCAAGTTTTATATCTACTTTACAATCACTAAGCTTCATTAATTGAAAAATAAACCAATGTAGAAAGACACCTTACCTTCCTACAATAAATGTCAAAGGTGAGAATCTCCAATTGGGAAAGACGGCAAAGTAATGTAGAAATTAATCTCTCTACATACATAGAAGGAAGCAAAAAGTCCGCATAGGTCACATAAACACTAGTAAGCATTGGAACGTCCTCAAGCAAGAGGCCTTCTATTTTATCAAGTCTAAGTGAAGTTAGTTTCGGAGCAGAAATTCTTAAGGATTTTAAATAATTGCAATCCCATATCTCCAAATGCTTTAATACAAGGGATGGTCCGCAAACTTCAAGACGTGTCAAATATTTGGAGGCACGGACATTTAACTGCTCGAGCAATGGGCAGCCACGTAAGAAAAACTCAATAGTTTCACCAGAGACTTGAATACAGCCCAAGGACAACATTTTTATGGACTTACAGTTGAAAAGTCTACTAGATTTGCAAGGACCGTCTGAACTGCATAACTCTGGAGGAAACACGTACGTTTCATCTGTGGCATGAATCAAGTCACCATCTGAAAGGTTCAACTCCAACTTTTCGGTGTGCCTCTCAAAAGCAAATTCAAGCCACTTTGTAATTGACTTTCCTGCTGATTTGAGTAAACTAAAGCATATTCTTAATTCTTTCACGGTGGAACCTCGGTGTGATTGGAGAACCGAATCCACCCACTTTACATACTTTTCCCTCTCAACACTGACAATGTGAAATTCTGAAGCCCGCATAATCTTCTCCATCGAACTAGAGTCATCAAAGTTGAGATGTGAGGTATAACTCCATAGGTTTCTCCAACGAGAAGAAAGAACACTTGTTCGCCCAGCTTCTTTCAACGGGAGGAAAGATAGGATAATAAGGAGAATGTCATCGGGTAATTGACTTATAAGATTATCACCATGGTATCTCTCAACACACTGCCAAGCAAACACACGATAACCCATCAAGAATGAAATAATCAACAAGTTGCACGTGATTTTTCACATTAAGTGCTCCAACACGTGTAGCCAAAGTAGAGTTTTCAATAGTAGGACTGTATTGTATTGTTGGACGATCCAATTTGCTGTAATGAACTAGTTGCCTGTGAAACGGTCAACGGGCGGTCAAACCGATCAGAACCAGCGGGTTGATCCAGTCCAGATTTTTTTGAATAAATTTTAGTATAATATAAATAGAAATAATACATAATCAAATATAATGGTTACATTATATAATGGGATATGTATGAACTATTTATCAATTAGTTTAAGCATTTGAAAGTTCTAAATTGTCAAAATAGTGTATATATAATGTTTAAATGTATAAAGTTATTACATAAAGTATATATATATATATATAAAAACATTATTAAATTAAATACCGATTCGACTGGTCACTAATCTGAATGTAAACCAATGGACTAGTAGCTTAGTCGGTCCAGTTTTGAAAACCTTGATATCGCCACAATTTGTCTTTTGTTTCTTTTTATGTAGGTTATTTTATAATAAATTCCATTTATTAAACAATATTATAAATTGACTTTTTGTGGCATATAAATCTTTTAAATTCATGAAAACAATTCTATATAAAAATTACTAAAATTTTTTAAATATGATAGAGTTCCAATATCTCTACTGAATCCAATTTCTACAAATTTCCTGAAAATATAAACAAAGAAGTTTAATATTGTTAGCTATGAAATTTAATATTCAAATAAATTTAATTCGTGTTTTTTATTAGTGATCACATTTTTTTTCATTATTAGTATTTTGACATATGAGTATTTGATAAGTATAAATTCTAGGATAAACAATGGATACAACATGTACTACACATGCTTTTGTGATTTGCAATCTACAGTATTTTTCGTTGTAAAATGCAACCTGAACTTCTGAAACATTCATAATTTGCACACTCGCCTACTTCTTGACCATACGACCATCTGCAAAAATTGACACATGCATGGTCAAGATGTAGGCAACTATGCAAATCATAACTGTTCATGAAGTTTAGGTTGCACTTTAACACAAAAAATAATGTAGGTTACTAAATATAAAAGCACGTATAGTACATGGTGAAAAAAATGATTTACCCATAATTTTATTACATAAATTTGTATAATCTAACTTCTAGTTATGGCCCCGTTTGGTAGATAGCGGATTGGACTTAATTGAGACCGTCAAATCCGCTATTGAGCCTGTTTGGTAAATAGCTTATTTGATAAGCTTTTTGGGCCCAAAACTCTAATTTAGAAAAAGCTCATTAGAGCAGCGTTTTGGGGATAGAGGATTCACAAAATCATTTACTTTGAACTTTTTAATTTGTATTATTTATTTTACAATCTACATTGGTTTATGCTGCTAATAAATAATAATATGTCATCCATATGATTAATTTATCTAGAAAAATGTAAAATTCATAACTTCTTCATCAAGTGTTAGTAAATTTAAAATATATATATATATATTTTTATAAATTACCAACTAAAGAATATTAAATGTTTTAATATATTATTATTAAAAGAATACACCCTAAATAATAAAATGTCCTTATTGGTCAATTTGCAATGTCAAACAGTCATAAGCTTTCAGTTAATTTACCAAACACTTATTTAAAAACCGCTAATGCAATCCACTGGTCAAATCAGCTAATATAATCCGCTATCCGCTACGCTGATCACCAAACAAGGCCATCTAAATCTTTTTGAATAATTGATGTCTAGTTTTTAATAGTTATATAATATATACGATTACATGATACTTGACAATAAAATCAATTTAAAAATAACTAGAATAAAATACGAAACTTCATTTGTACTTAGGGCATCATCTCTACTCTCTACTCTAGACTCTGCTCTAGAGTAGAAATTGCTCAATTCTATAAATTCTATAGTATAACTATAGTAAACCAAAATTTTTAAATTTCGTGAGCAACATTTTACTCCACGTTAAATATTCTCATTATAATACCAAAGTATAATTGAGATAAATATATTATTTTACACATGTTTAATTATTTAAGTAATCATGATATTGTTTAATTTAAGGTTAATTTATAAAAGTATTTAACCAAATAAATAATTAAGTACATCTCTAAAAATATTTATACAATTATAGAAAGAAGCACGCCCAGCATTGGAGCGATATTTTGCCATCATCTCTCAAGCGATACATGCACACCCACTCTTCTACTATATAAAATCTCCATGTTTTGATTGTAATAAAATTGAATGACTTTTCTTTTCTATTAATGAAGAATAGTGAAATCCCAAAATCAAGATTTTTTTTAATGAAGATAGAGAGGATAAAGTCATTTTTTTATGCATACCCAAGTTCCAATCTATTCATAAAGTTTTCTCATGCTAGAGTATTCCGAAAAATAAACTTAAACTATTGTGTTGGATGCACTCTCAAAAGTAAATTGCACACTATATTACGGTTCAAACTAAAAAACTACAAACACGTTTCTGAACAATTTAAAATTTTGAATTATAGTTATTATGTAGTCAATATGAATTATTAATCTTATTTTATTTTTCGAATAGTATGAAATCTATATAAACTTGTGAAATTCATATGAGCAACACAGCTAACAATCAACATATCCAAGTAGTAGAAGAACTCACAGAATTGTATCAACAAAATATAAAATAATTAAATGATTTGAATCAAGGAAAAAGAAAAGGAGTCCAAAATTTGAAAATTGTTAAAACTCTTAAAGTTACCTCTTGCAAGCCCTTTTCGCTGCAAAAGAGATTTATCATCTCTCTTTTTGAATTGTATTAAACAGTTTTGTTACGCTAAAGCAGAAGATTGGCTTGCTCCCTTTGAAAAGGCCGATTTTCGGTATCAATTGCGCCAAGAATTCAGTGACAGCCAAAGAAAGGAAATAAAAACCAGTTATCTCTGCCTTTATCCAATGAAGAGAAAAGCCTAGTTCTCTGTAATAACTAAAAACAATAATCAAAGAACAATCATCAAAGGCGATTGAAAACCATAGAAAAAAGGGCAGCTGAAGCAGTATAGAGGTTAGTTTGTTTAGAGAAGATCTAGATTGTAAAACTTCAAAATTAAAAAAATAAAACTACGGGATTGCGGCTGTGATTTATATATTAATAAGTCACAACCAAATGAACAAGACACAACCTTACAAATCAAATTAGAATTCACAGCCAAATCACAGACTCGCATTAGAATTCAATTCACAAGTTTACACATGTGGGGAATTCTCACTCACATTAGAATTCACAAGTCACAGCCAAATCATATTCCACAGCCAACTTGAAACCAAATCACACCCAATTCTACAATAAAATCACACTTAACTTCTATTTATTTAGGAGTTCCACCATCAATCAGGAATATGGATAGGCAATTAACCTTCCAAAACCAGATCAAATTCCAGAGTCAGTTATATATGAGCCTGAAAATTAACAAATCCAATTTCTAGGTCAACATTGCGAAAACTCCTAAAATTATCTTTTGTCATCCATCAATAACCATAATATAACGGCAAAATCATCAAAATACGAAGGATTCAGATAACACATGTAAGAGAGCAAAGGAAGGAGTGCGAAAGTCACAAGTCACCGAGTACCTTTAAAGCTGCCGGTAAACTCGTCTAACGAGAGGAATAAGGACCTTCGAGTCGTCTGATATGCCAAAGGCGCGGTGCGCCGGTCTGAAATCCCGCCTCGATGAACCCGTCCGAACTGGCAAAGGGCCGGCGACTGAGAGACTGAGAGTTGTGGAGGTGGGGCGCGACTGAGACTAGCGCGAGGGCCGGCGAGTGAGTGTCCGACGGCGGCGCACGAAGAGGGCGGAGGTAGGAGAACGGACGGATCAACTTTTGGTTTGGTGGAGTTTGGGCGATTAGGGAATGAGAATAGTCGGGGAATTCGGTATTATATATATAGGGACTACTTGTCTAACGGTTAAACGATAATATAATCTATACTTATATAAAAAGAATTACTATTTATTAAATATATCAAGCAAAACAAATTTCAAAATTTCTAAATAAAAGGGATAGAAGTTTAAATAAAATATGGTTGCTTTAACAAATTTAATAGGGAAAAAAAAAATCTTTAATTCAAATTCAATTGTTAACAATTTCCTAATAATTTTCATGCAAATTTTTAATTCAAATTCAAATGTTAACAATTTCCTAATAACTTTCCTACAAAATTGCCCGCATAAATAATGATAGATATGAAATTTAGCAGTATTCAAAAGTTAAAGAGTAATTCAAATTGTGGAGAATTTAAAATGGTACGAGTTTGCATCATTCATTTTAGTAAAAAAAAAAAAAAAACTTAAAATGAATTTTATTAAAAAATTAATTTCATTTAATTAACTTGCACTAATTATACCGTCCATGCAAAGAAAAAAAAACACAATTATATTTATGCAATTAAAAAAAATGTATGCTACAACATTGGATATTAATCCATACATAATAGGTACTCACTTAATAAATCTTCACCACATCATTTGTTGGAATAAAAAACTTAATAACGGAAAAAAAAAAATTGGGACTATGTTTACTTGAAAGACTATCAACAAGTGTACAGATTTTTAAATTTATTTTCAAATTGAAACTTTAAATTCGTACTCAAATGGAATTAATATAATTTAATTAGAAATGTAGGAATTTCTTAGAAAAAAAACTATCAACCAATTTGCATTGATTTTCAAAAACACATAAATACTGATTTCTAAAATTATGGGGATTGTTTACTTGATATAGATTATGACCACGTGTATAGATTTTAAAACCATCATGAAATTCAAATTGGAATAATATGATTTAATTAGAATTGTAGGAGTTTGTTAAGAACAAAAACTCTCTGTGAGTTTGCATGGATTTTCAAAAACAAATAAATACGGATTTCTTTTATAAAAAATTCATTTATTCGTATTTCATCATAAATCTCAAAGATGTGTACTTTGTTGATACGTGTTTGAATAAAAATCTTAATAACAACGAGATTTTAAAATCATTACATAAAATTGATAAATGAAGTATATGCAGCGTAGAATTGTTAAGTCTCCGTTTATTTTATACATTTGAATACAAATTTTGATAATGAGAATTTAAAATTATTATATAAAATTGATAAATGAAGCATATGCATAAAGCATGGAGTTATTAAGCCTCTGTTTATTTTATACTCAAATTGATGACGAAATAATTTTCGGTATCATCTCAATATTTATTTTATATATATAATATGTAAATCTTTTCTCAATTTTAATATTTTAGACATAAATTTTTTTATGTTCTTTATATAAGATAATTTTATATTGTTACAATAGACTATATAAAGTAAATTTTATCACATGTAACCCCACATCTTTAATTTATAATTATAGTTAATATTGTTTATCCTAATATTTAGTTTATAATTAATATTAGTATTATTATTATTTTTTTTGGTACAATGAAAGAGGCCATAAGCCTATATTAGGACTCGACGAGGATACGATACTCCAATAATATCATGCTCTAACCAAACTCCTAGAACCGAAGGCGGGGAACCTACTCGCTGAAGGTTGGGATTATTAGTATAATTTACTGTGCATAGCACGGGCTACACACTAGTGGTGTTGACCAGCGCTCCATCCCTTTCAATTTTTCTAGGGTGTTACTATTTATCGCTCCCCATTTTACTAGTCACCGTCCTTCTTGGATAATTTTATCCTTCTCATTTTTTCTAAACATCTCAGAGAAAAGTGTACGGTGAAATGTCGTCAAATTCGGAGGTACGAAAAATTTGGTGTGATGTGTAAATACAAGTGTCTCATGACGTGACACAAGCTATTTAATTTGATTGCCACGTCAATTTTTCGATCGGCCGCGTCAGCGGACCTTTGCCGGAAGTCAACTTTGAGACAAGATTGCAAAAAATCAAAAAGGTTTGTATTTTGGTGCAAAATTAAAAAGCTGAGTTTTATGTGCAATTTAATAAAAGGTTATGGTTTTTTTTTTTTGTCAATTAACCCTTTTCTTTTTTAACTAAAGTCCACAGCAGTAGGAACGACTAACGAGCGCTCCCAATTTACTCTCGAGTAGAGCACAATTGAGCAGAGAAAGAGTATGGTTAGCGTTCTCCCTTTCTCTGATACTATCACACTCGTGTTACGTAGGCACTATGTTCCAGGTGTGGCTGTTCATTTGTAATCTATGGTGGAAATTCCCAGCTTAATTTGTGGAATGGTTACTATCTTGCAGGATTTATTCAGGAAGGCACTTTTGCAAGCGGGGCCGCCTCAAGATTTTGCTCTTCAGACTGTGCAACAAGCTATAAAACCTCAGGTTTGTCAAAATATATCTGCATATGTATATTAGATTAGGAACATAAAAAGCCTTAGTCTTTTGGAGTTCGCGTTTTCTTTTAGGTTCGGATCAGCCCTACGAAGGAGAAAGCGTTGGTTTGCTTATAAAGTGTTTGTTGCTTTATAATTTGAAATTCGGCGTGCTGTTTTATCTTTTGAATTTCTGTTATTGTTGTTCGTAGTACTTTTTAGACGATTTCTTTTGTTTAAATATTTGGTTTATATTCTTTACTGTATTTGCAGAAGCTAGTGAAACTTGTTCAAGATGAAAATCAGTTGTTGGAAAATATTCTGCGGGCCTTGTTACAGGAGCTGGTGGTAATGTTCTGTCACATTCTTGCTTTTGTACTTTTGGTTTCACTCTCAATTCAACTATTTTGGATGTAAAAGACTTGAGAATCCTAGAAGTGCAATTATAATGTTTGGTTATTTGCTCCTGAGTTTGGCAAAATTTGGGCCAACTGCTGGATAAACTTATACAGAACAATAATTGTTATCTGTTGTTGAAATCAACAAATCATAGGCAATGGAAGCTAGCTCAATCTTTGGTGACTGCTACTTCTGACAGTGTATTGTTGACAGTGTTGACCATTTGCCTCGTGCTTTTGTTGCTTGATGATATTGGTGTTTATATCTAGTTTGTAAATGTTCAATGAATAATTAAAAATTTTTAGTTGATTCATAAAAGAATGTATATGTTGTCGCTTTGTGCGTTCAGAACATTGCATTTTTTTGCTCAGGCTCGGCAGCCTGCCAGATTGATCTCTATGGTTGCAATTGCCTCGATATAAAAATTTATTTCAGTTCTACTTATGCGGTATTATATTTGAAAAGGTCAAACTTTGTATGATTTGATATTCTATGAGGCAGTGAACTTTCTTATCTACGTACATCAATGCATATCAGTCCAATTTATTAGTTGTGTATTTAGTGAGTTTTATTTGGTTTTACTCTTCGATGACCCGCATGTAGCTAGATGTTAAAAACTTTACTTAGTAGATTGTATATTTACTTGCTATCTTGTCGCAGTCAGCTGCTGTGCAGTCAGGTGAGGGAATCATGCAATACGGTCAATCAATTGCTGATAAGGAAACTCTTCCTGGACAAATTCCTCGTCTTCTTGGTGAGTGCAAAGTTTAAGTAACACCTCTAGCATTTTATTTTTTCTTCATGGACTGTGCAAAGCTTTTTGCGTTCTGGATGGTTTATTGAAATTCAAGGGATATTTTATGCATTTTACAAAAGGAATTCTTTTGACGAAATTTCTGCTTCTGGTACTAGATAAATAATGTTACTTCAAAGCAGACAAGCTAAGTGAAGACCTTCACTTGTTCACTCACCAGTTACCGATGTGATTCAATATTTCTATTTTGAATAGATTAGATTTGGATTTTGTAATAATCAGAGTTATTCTGGCGAATGGGGAACATTTTGCATCGATTTTACAAATTTTCTCTGACACATTCCTTGAAATGTGTAGGTGGAAAAATACAAAGTTCTAAATGTTGCTAATTTATTATTATTTTGACGTTCCTTTTGATGTTACTAGAAGTGAAGTTAGATGGACCTCTTCATATGTTAGTAGCTTGAAAAAGTTGATCACTCAGAATATCATTGCGGAACAGGGATGTCCAAGTTTGCTGTCAAATTGAATCAAATATGGTCATGATGGTAGTGAGGTTGTGGCACTTGGCTTGAAATGTAAACATACCTGCCTGCCAGGAAATCTCACCTCCTCCATATTCTATTCTAGTACCTTGTCAACTTTTTTCAATATAATCATTCTGTTTCTTCTTAAAAAAGAACAAAAATGTAAAAATGCTGAATGTACGGTTTAAAGAGTGTTTATTCAAAACCATCTCTGGAACTATCAGAAACTACTTTTGCACTCCTGCTGATATTTCTCGTAGATGTGATGACAAAAATCTGTAACATCTGATTCGGTTTTTGTCAACACTTCATTATCAGACACATTAGGCACGTTATACTGTTGTATTCTCATCCTTTTTTTATGCAATCCATTTGATTATCTTTCATTTCGTTTGCCATGATTTTTCCATATAAGTCCATGGCTAGTTTTTATCCGAACTTCAACTAGCTGAACAAACTAGGAGCCATATTAGAGATAAGAAAAAATTGACTACTAGTTTGACAAGCTCAAAGGTCGGTTTTCCGCTCTTAAATGCTGAATTATATCGAAAGGTAGCTGAGGTGGTTTATGTAGTTGACTGTCCTCTCTTTCATGCCCTTACTACTTTTACTGCAGAGATTGTTTTGTACCTATGTGAGAGAGAGCATATTGAAGGCGGCATGATTTTTCAGCTTTTGGAAGATTTGACAGAAATGTCTACAATGAGAAATTGTAAAGATATTTTCGGCTACATAGAGAGCAAGCAAGATATTCTTGGCAAGGTACGTTACATTGTTTACAATGCTTCTATGTTTTTTAATGCATCCACATTGCATTTTGACACATATTCACATCTTCCTTTGATGAGTTTTCTATTGTTCTTTGCCAATTTTTTAACCTTTTGTTTTTTTCTTTCTTCAAATGATGTTTACATAGCCAGAGCTTTTCGCGAGAGGAAAACTTGTGATGTTGAGGACATGCAATCAACTTCTTCGTCGTTTATCAAAGGTTCGATTCTGGAATGTTCGTATAATCTAGTATCTACTTTTCACAACTCTATTTTCATGTTGTGCACCTTATCTTATCATTGTCATTCCACATCAGTCATCCCACTATCACTATAACTTTGAACAGTCAAGAAAATATTATGTTAATTACAAGATGAAGCTTGTGTTTACTTTCTATTGTTAATAAATTGGTCCTTGATACTGACTGGTTTGTAATGGTTACATTAATTTATGCTTCCCTGTATAGGTTCCTGCCATATATCATAGATCTTCTCCAGTTACGCTGTTACGACTAAACTAAAATTTCTTCTACAGAATCTTACTTTGTAATGTACTACTGCTTATTTTGAGTACTTTTTCTTGCTGACCTTTGATCTTGGATTGCTGTTGCATATTCAGCTCCTGTTGCAGCTGCTACAGCTGTTTTCTTCACTAATTGGTTTTACTATATTTCACTGTATGAGAGATCAATTAAAGGGGAGTTGGCATACGGATTTGATGTGAAGCAAATTGAATTTATATTTGGTTTCTCAAAGCACTAGGCTTTCTTGTAACTTGTTTTATCTGCTTTGAATATTTGTAGAAAACAGAAAAGGGCATTAATCCACTCAATTTCTGCTGGGTTCTTCTATAGGAAGTCCTTGTGTGAAAATCTAACAAAATTAAATACCTTTCTGAATTGTATTCTTACTGAGAATAAATAAAGACTGCAAAATCTAAGTTGCATCAAATCCAACAAACTTCCTACTTGCAGAAAACATAAGTTGTGTCAGTCGATATAGCTATTTTTTGCAACATAACAATAGCGATCTTATTTATGCATATAATCTTGTACTTCAGGCCAACGATGTCGTGTTCTGCGGACGAGTTATAATGTTCCTTGCTCACTTTTTTCCACTATCAGAACGTTCTGGTACTTTTTCCCGCTTTATATGATATATCCTATTGAATCATCTTATACTTAAAATAGCATTTACTTTATCAGTTAATCGTTGTACCTTTTCTGTCAGCTGTCAATATCAAAGGAGTTTTCAATACATCAAATCAGACAAAATATGAGAAAGACACCCCAGAATGTAATTCTGTTTAACTTCTAACCATTTATATCTTCTCTCTCTCTCTCTCTCTCTCTCTCTCTCTCTCTCTCTGCTGTTTGAACTAATGTCAGGTTATGCACAACCCGATATAACTGTATTGTTTTGGTTTCAGGTAGTACTATTGATTTCAACTTTTACAAAACCTTTTGGAGTTTACAGGTCAGTATAAAAGAAAGATTACTTGTCTACAATATTTCCCTTTTCTAAAAATTTTCGACCAGTCTAGCAGAGAAGTTTGGTTTATCATTATAGTAACTTTTAGTTTTAACATTATCTATGTCTGGTATGATGTGATGGCTGTTTAAGCTTTCCTTACATAAGCACTGGCTGCAACTGAAAACATTTACTGTTTTTCAGGGTTCATTGGTTTTGTCTTTTATGTCTTGTACGCCCTGGAAAAGGATATATGAAAAACAAAAAGTAGCTATTTGATATAAATTAAGTATAGAAGAAACGGAAACCTGGAAGCTGATTAGCAACACTTAACAGTCAGCTCGTTAGCTGTATTTCTCTTGGTTATTTCCAGGAATCAATATATTGTCCATTGCAAATGGAGCTGGAACAGTCATTGTTAACAATTCTCCTGGCATAGTGCTAATAATGGACTAGATCAAAATGGCTCAATTAAATTCTAGTGCTTCTTCTATTAGTGAAGTTTCTAGAAAAAAAAATATATATCAAATGGCACAATGCACACCTTGGGTCGCTACGAAAACATCCTCCTTGTATAATTACAAGGGTAAGGTCTGCGTACAACTGACCCCCCAGACCCCAACCTGTTGGGAATATACTGGGTATGTTGTATTTCCAGGAATCAATATTGAATTATTGGTATTGTTACTCTTATCTCCTGCTGTTAATTATAGTTGTTTCTTGTGAGTTGATTTAAATTCATTACATGGTTGGCTGGAGATTTTATTCGGACATGTATTCTAGAGTATTTAGTATTTCCTGTCCCAAAAATATGAGTCACAAATCCTACCAAACATGTAGATATGCTGTCATATTTAGTAAGTAAATAGTTTTACTTTTCTTGCATACGCCTAGGATCAATTGTGCTATTGGAAATAAAGAACCTTGGAAAACGAGTACAAACAATTTTGGATTGGGATATCCAAAGGAAAGTAGAGTTTTAACCAACTTTGTCTCAACTCTATGCCTGTCTTTTTGCTGGCATGGAGCCATGGAGGGAGTACATAATTAGGAGAAACTTTCTTGACCAATGTTTTTGAGTAGAGACAGACTTCACCGCAGTTACTAATGTTTCAAAAGAGATAAGTCTGAATTGAGTTATGTATAGGACAACCAGGGCTTCATGTGCTACCTTGCAATGTGTACTTAAGCATGAGATATAAATTTGCAAGACATGTGCTTGTATCTAGATGATGTTTATCTCAGATTCTTTTTGGTTGGATGACTATTTTGTGATATACAATTAGAATTCTAAAGCAGAAAACTAATATAAATTAAATAGTAATGGTGATACTCAAGTATAGACTGACAAATGCATTCTTATTGGAAGTCATTGTATCTCTTTCCTCATTGATGTCCCGATATTGACTTTAGTGATGCCTATTACTTATCCTACCTTTGTCTGGTTTCAGGAATTCTTTTCTAATCCTGCCTTGCTTGCTCCTGCTCCTGCACCTGCTCCTGCGAAGTGGACTAAATTTACTTCCAGTTTAGCGGTAAATATTTAATTTCTAATCTTCAAAAAACTTCTGAATCATGCAGAACTGGTCATCATCCTTTTTCTTGGAACTGGATATAATAGGTTGTGTTGAATACGTTTGAGGCTCAGCCTTTGAGTGATGAAGAGGGCAGTGCTATTAACCTTGAGGATGAAGGGTCAAACTTTAGTATAAAGTATCTCACAAGCAGTAATCTAATGGGTCTGGAGGTAAGCATTATAGTGTGTAAAAAGTTCATTCACTAAAGCAATTTGCTTCAAGCGTTTCTCTTGATTCTATATACATCTTATTCACCATATCTTGCAGTTGAAGGACCCTAGTTTTCGTCGACATGTTCTGGTTCAATGCCTTATTTTGTTCAATTATTTGAAGGTATTTCTGTTTAGTACGTTTAGTTTTTAATTAATCGTTAATTATAAATGCTTCTTTCGGAGTCTTTGCATTAAATATTCATTTTCTTTCTTTTATTAATTATCTATCTTTCTTTTCCTTTTTCCTTTTCCCTGTGAATGATTTATATATTGTAAGTATGCAGGCTAACTGTCTGCTTGATGCATTTTCGTCTTTTCTTAATTGGGAAGTATTAAAATCCTTGTATAGTTGTATTCTATCTTTAATTGGACTAAGAGTAATTTGGTCAGGATCAGAGTAATGGTCTAGGGTGTAGGTCAAGGCATAATTTGTTCCCTCTTCCATCAAGCTAACTTATATTTTGCAAATATATTTTTGTTAGAATTCTCGTGTTTGAGGTATATCTTTAATTGAGACTGAATGGTTTGATGAAGATCTTGCTCTGCGGTTTAAGATCTAAGTCAAGACATAATTGTTATCTCCCCTGTCAAGTCATCTTTTAGTAAATATGTTCTATGCAATGATGCAGACTGAGTTTTATTTTATTGGTATCTAAAGTCAATAATGTTTCAAGTTCAGTTATAATTTTCTCTCTACTTATTTTATGAAATAATTGACCACTATTGTACAAACCGTAGGCCCCTGGGAAAAATGACAAAGACCTGCCATCTGACACAATGGTTAGTTCTGAATTTGTAATTTAGTTAACAGTTTTTTTGGATCGATAGAAGCTCCTTGTTTTACCCCTTTCCACCATTCTGTTCGTTTATTTCCTCGAATTTGTCTTGTGTTTGTTAGTTTGTTCTAGAAATTGTTGTTCTCTTCTGTTTCCTGAAAGTTTGAATAATTTCTTTATGTTGTGTTATGCGGAAGGATGAAATAATATCATATGAAGAACGAGTCAAGAATATTCTAGAAACGACACCTCCTGAAGGGAAAGAATTTCTTCACAGCATTGAGCATATTTTGGAGCGTGAAAAGAACTGGGTGAGAGCTATTGCTAATTGTGGCAAATCATCCCATTTTTGGTATATTTACATGAAAATTTCCATCTTTTGTATTCGTGATGACCTTTTTCCCCTTTTCCAGGTTTGGTGGAAGCGCGATGGTTGCCCTCCATTTGAGAAACAACCAATAGAAAAAAAGCTTGCTCAAGAAGGTGGCAGAAAGCGGTAATCAACTGAATATTATTATTAAGATATTGATGAATATCACATTACATGGTAGAAGTTCATTCATTTCTAATTCTCCTCGTCTATTTTAACGAGGTTAAGCAGGTTCGTAATATCATATTAATCTTTGGACGTCCATGTTTTGGAAATTCCACGTTGATAAGTTTCTTGTCAATATGTCATTTGGTTTTAGAAAATTGTTGAACCTATATAATTGATTTAATAGGAGGCTAAAAAGTGAGTTATTTAAAGGTGGTTACCATGTGTTGAAGATGATGAGTGCTGATATTGTTGACTATTGCTGTGCTGTAAGTTATCTGATTGGAGAAGTAGGTATAGGTCTAACTTCTGAGCCTGAAGGACGCATCACATGCACTAGCAAAATGGAAATTTAAGAGGCTAAAGTACTAGTTTTACTTGACTTGGTGCGTACTGGATTGTTTCACTCATTTTGCTTTTCTATTGTGTAATATTGTAGTCGACCTAGGTGGAGATTGGGAAGTAAGGAACTATCTCAGCTGTGGAAATGGGCAGACCAGAACCCAGTGCGTTTCACACCCCCTCTATTGTATTTGTTTCTAAAATGTGTTGATTTTTTTATCTTTTTGTTGATTAAGGAAATCTGTTAAGTGTTGAATTGTTATTGTTTTTGCTATGATTATAACTAGTTAGTTATCTTGAAACAGATAAGTATTAAAACTAGTGCCTATCCGCTCATTGATATAATATTAGCTCGTAATGAACTTTTTCAAAATCTATTGCAACTTTTTATCATCTATTGACCCATGTTGATCAGTGCACTACTGATATGTTAGTTTATGGTGTTAGATGAAATTGGTTTCAGTTTGATTGCAAATCTAAGTGTGTCTGCACACATCTTTAGCTGCTATAGTCTGTTATATCTCCGTTAAGCTGATACTTTATTATGGTACACAGTATAGATATATGTAGGGTGCCCATATAGTTCAAAAGTAAACCCAAGAGACACCGGTAACCCGTGAACACTGGTGTTTGTAATTCATCCCCATTTTCATATCCAGAATTAGGTAAATCAAGAAGTATTTATGTTCTTAAAACTGAAGAGCGCGTTGTTAGAGAAGAAATTCCCAGTAAACTATAAGATCTAGGAATCTGACTAAAATATATAGAATATCTTCTATATATTCTCCTGTTTCTTCACTCCATTTTCTGTTATCACTTGATGCCTTAGTTCTATGTACTACTTATGGCTCTTCAATATGTACTTATAAAGTTCTTTCTTTTATTCTATGACATTGCATCTTGAACATATTTGAAGCTTAATAATGCTAGCTTAATATTTTCAGGCTTTCTATAACATTCGGTTAAATCGTATCCAGCACATGTAATAACAATTGATAAATTCTTCTCAGAAAATATGGTTCAAGTGAAATCTAGTTTTCTGCTAATTTCAACCATGTTGAATATAATTGCCTTCTAATACTATTACAATTGATTGTTTTATTGCTTCAGAATGCGTTAACAGATCCTCAACGTGTTCGTATTCCTGCCATCATGGATTACTGGAAACCATTGGCTGAAGACGTGAGATCAATTATATAGCCCCTTTCCTTTCGAACTATTTTCTACAGTGTTTTGGTTTGCTCTGTTTTTTATGATTTGCAAATAGTAGCTGCAAAATGAACATTCTATAGCAATAATTTGTTTGTGCATGAAATGACAGATGGATGAATCTGCTGGAATAGAGGAGGAATATCATCACAAAAATAATCGAGTCAGTATTAATTTCACTTTTGTTCATTTTTTTTTTATTATTTCTTGATTTATTATTCTTCTGCATGACTTTTAAAGTTCATCTTTGTCATTTGACCAATTGTAACCCTTAAAAAGTCTTGTTACTGTGCCCAACATTTGGCACTATTATCCAAGTACTTAGGGGGTGATTGGATGTGAATTCAACTAGTAAAAAACTAGTTTTTTTTTTTAACTATAGTTAAGTTTGAAAAAAAATAGTATGGTTAGTTGTTAGTGGATATATTAAAATAATATTGAAATTAAAATAATTAAAGTTGATTTGATGTTTGTCCATTGCAAATGGAGCTGGAAGAGTCATTGTTGACAATTCTCGTGGCATAGTGCTAATAATGGACTAGATCAAAATGGCTTAATTAAATTCTAGTGCTTCTTCTATTATGAATAGAAAAGTTTCTAGAAAAAAAAATATATATCAAACGGCGCAATGCACCTTGGGTCGCTACAGAAACAACCTTCTTGTATAATTACAAGGGTAAGGTCTGCGTACAACTGACCCCCCAGACCCCAACCTGTTGGGAATATACTGGGAATATACTGGGTATGTTGTTGTTGTTGTTGTAAAGTTGATTTGATGTAAAAGTAGGAGAAAATGATTGGAAGTGATGGTTAGTTAAAATTATGTGAGTGGGTGAATAGTGAATTAAAGTTGATGTGATGGGTAATAATGATTGGTTGATATTATTTAATTATATTGATAATATTGGAGATAGTGGAGTTGAGTTAAATTTGAGTTTTGAGTGGGATATTTACTGTACAAATTATATACAATCACGCCCTTAGTAATTATCATTATCTTCATGACATCTTATGCGCTAAGCTGCTAAGGGCAAATGCTTTAGTCGTGAGAAAGGCATGCAAGTATTGTGGAATAGCATACAAGTTTTAACTATTGAATTTTCAGTTCTTATAAAAACAAAGTGTTGCTGATGCTGCCTACTGCAGGTGTACTGCTGGAAAGGTTTGAGATTTTCAGCTCGACAAGATTTGGAGGGATTTTCTAGAGTAAGTCAAATTTCATGGAAATATGAGTAAAGTCAAATTTCATGGAAATATGAGTATCTAAAGCTTTTAAAGAAACGGCATTTGAATGTCACGTAAATAATTGTGTTTGCAGTTCACTGAACATGGGATTGAAGGAGTGGTTCCGTTGGAACTTTTGCCATCGGACCTGCGGTCCAAATATCAATCCAAGCTGGCTGATCGGTCCAAACGTGCCAAGAAGGATGAGGCAAAAGGTTCCATGCAGCAACATGAAGAATCGCAGGTATTTAAAAGTGCTTTTTACGTATCTTGATATACCTTCTCTGTGGATATTGTTTAACAAAGTAAGGCGAGTCTTGTCATTGTTTGGCATATGTTGATTGGTCAAAATGAATTTTGCAAGAATTATGTAATGGACTACATAGATACTGATTACTGTATGACTTGGCGATTTAAGGGAACTAGGAAAATGCACGTGTGTTGCGCGTTGTTACTAATATTTTTTTTTTGGTTTAAAAGTTATTTTTATCGAACGTATACTGAAGTATTGAAAAATTACCATTAGCTTAATAAAAAATCTGTGTATAAACTAATTATATAAATTTACTGGGCACTAAAATGTAATCTATAATGGTATTACTTTAAAGCTATGATTAAATAAAGCTAAATAAATAAATAAATAAGTTATTGTTAAAAATCCAAAAATGAAATCAACAGTGATTGTTGATTGTTGGCAATGTTTCCTTTATCTTTCATTTTTATTCTCTTGTATTAAAAGTTATATTTTAAATCTTAATGACCAAATTGATAACTAATGTAAATATAAAATATTATTGAATAATGTAACTGAGAAAAAACTTAAAACTTAAATTTGTATCAAATTTTTAAAAAGAGTATTTGAGGTTATAATTATTCTGTTGATAATTGAATGTTGAATGTAAATATTAATAATTGTAACTCCTTAACATTAATGATAATATTACATTAATAACCTTAGAAAGTGGCCATAGTGTGGGGTATTTTTGGCAATTCAAAAATTTTCAAGAAACAACTCTCCCTTTTAAGACTCTTCCTTCAAGAGACTTATAGATAGATATAGAAAATAATAAGTTAAATAGTGCAAGTGTCCTTGCTAGTCGAAATACGAATATTCAATGTGTCGCTAGGTTCTTTTCTTTTTCTCGTGATATGACGCTTGATAGCCTAGCCTTTGATTTCGACAGTTAAGGATAAGGGTGATAGACGGTCACTAGCGGATAGAAAAGATTTTATTCCATCCATTATTTTGATGCAGATCTATATCATATCCCGAGTTCTTGGAGATAAAGCATAAGGCTTACAATGTAGTCTTTTCTGGTGATACTCTTATCGTTTTTCTGAGCATGCCAGCACTTGTTTGGTGTACCACCAGCATCTTCTATACGTCAGCGTATCACATGTGTTTCCTTCTACGATTGTCAATCACTTTCAATGTACATACGCATTCTAAATTTTCTAACTTCACCAACCGTGACATATTGCAGATACTTTTGACCAGTGTTCTAAAAATCGGTTGCCTAGATGGCCTTAGGGGTTCATCCTAGGCATTAGGGCAATTAGGTGTCTAGGCGGGCTAGGCAGCACCCACAGTTTTTCCTTCACTTTTTTAATTTACTTTTGAGATATAATTTGAAATACACATTAGTTAATGCGATAAAAAAATGGTAATCATGTAAAACTTGATAAAATAGTTATAAAAATATTATATTTTGCACAATGGTTGAATTTGACCATGTTAATTATTTATATTCTATATAAATATAATATACCTTGTGAATTAATTAAAATGATGAATATGAATACATCTATTCATATTTTTACGACCCCACCTAGAGCCCTATCCGGTCGCCTAGCGAGTGCCTACCGACTTTTACAACATTGGTTTTGACATTAGACCTCTACCGTAAAACTACATAAATGAAAAGTGAGTTATGCTGAAAATATAGAAAATCTTTTAGAAACTAAAAGGTCTAAAGA
>BKCP01006538.1:186578-204566 GCA_008636005.1 Striga asiatica
TCCACCTATCCGTTGTTTATTAGAAATTGTCTGTGGTCTATGTGTTATTGGGATTTTACTGATCGGAGTTCATTAGAATTTGCAACACCAGGAGCTTTAACAATCTGAATTCTCTTGTCATTTTAGTAAATTGCTGATTTTACTTGCTGAGGTTTGTTAAAGTTTGCTAGCCCATGAGCTTTAATACTTATAAGTCATGTTCCAATGAACCTTAAATTAGCCCTGAAGTCTGCTATTCCTTTTTGTAAATTGAGGATTTTAGATTTAGCTTATAGAAATGCTATGTTTTCTCCTGAGAGACCATGCAACTGTGGGACATTTGATTAAAGGCCAAGTGTGGTGCTAATGATTTCTGATTGAACATTAGCAGTCAAGAATCAGAATCCCCTTTTTAAAGAACGTTAAATGTTACATAATGTAAATATGCTAGCCAAATACTCAATTTACTCGGTGTCCTAAACACAGATTTGCCGATGTATCATTTTGTTTCCTGTATCGTAAAAACTGATCCAATCAACGGTCAAGGAAGTGCTTATGGGCAGTTTTTGTAGAGCCTTTAGTAGCTCGTTATGTTAACCTTGAGACTTAGAAAAAGGTGTCCCCAACTTCTTTCATCTTAAGAAGTAAACAAGTGATAAAATTGAAGATGATTGCAACATAATAATGCATCAGGAGCTAAAGGTATTAAGGTAGACTATTTTGTGCTCTTATGATGATGGAATCAAAGGAACTATTCCTAGCAATATGAGCCATGCTCTTGATTCAGCTGATGGGGTTTGAACTCAATACTTTTTATAGATCTTAGTGCTCTCATTGGCTCTTTGATATGCTAAATACAGCTTCGAATTGGTTGTAACATTTTATTACTTCTTATTACTAAGCATAAGAAGAGCAGGAAGAAATCAGAACTTACAACTTTACTTCAACATCCAATGTCTGCAAGTTTTGACAATAGGAGACCTTAAGGTCTTGGGGTTTAGAAAAATAAACCCCTACCACAAATGAAGACTTCAAAAGTAAATGAAATAAAACTTTGCCAAGAATGACGAAGTGGATCTCATTGCCATCATAACTTCAATTAAAAAAATAGAAAAATGCTACTGCAATGATCGAGGATATATCTCTTTTGAGTTCCAAATAATTGTTTAAACATGAGATTTGATTATGGGCCTCAATGCATTTAGGTATCCAGGCACTGGGGAATACAACAAGTTCTATGAGGAGGGCATTTACAAATGTGCGGGATGTGGTACTCCACTGTACAAGTCGACCACTAAGTTTAACTCTGGCTGCGGATGGCCTGCTTTTTACGAGGGTCTCCCTGGGGCCATTAACCGAACAGTAAAGTTCCTTCATCCATACTATTTTCCCTTCATTTTCACATGCATTTATTGTTTAGTATCTAGAATTCTTGGAGGAATAATGTTTTTTATTTTTTTCAAAATAATTAGTATTTTTTTTTTTGTTTTTGGTGCTACATATTCTTTTTGTATAGGCTGATCCGGATGGAAGGAGGGTTGAAATCACATGTGCAGCTTGTGGGGGCCACCTCGGCCATGTGTTTAAAGGCGAAGGTTTTCCTACGCCCACAGACGAGCGTCATTGTGTCAATAGTGTTNAACTGGGTTTGTGTACTTTTCTTGAGCCTCTTATATGTATTGCTGAGTTAAACATGCTTCTTTAGGCCGTTTCCTTTTGTTGGGTTCATTGTGTTTGGATGGTGAATCCAATTTCTTTTGCTGATTCTCTCAATATGATGTGTGAATGACTTCGAAAAATTAAATTACCGATTCTTCAATGTGGAAAATTTAAATTGTCATGCCATAAGTTACCAATCGTACAAAGTAACGCTATAAAATTAGTAACAATTACACCCTTCTTCAACTTGTACCAGTGGAGTAACATGAAGAAGATAAAGCTCATGAGATCTAGAGAGAGAGATGGGCGGCATTATTCACGTGTGAATAGGATTGGGATTCTCTTCTCATTAATAGGATTGAGATTCTCATGATTCACGTGTGAATAGGATTGGGATTCTCTTCTCATTAATAGGATTGAGATTCTCTTCTCATGAGCTTAATTCACGTGTGAATAGGATTGGGATTCTCTTCTCATTAATAGGATTGAGATTCTCATGAGCTTAATGATGTATATATAGAGCTACAGTAGAAGATCTGTAGGTAAATCGAGACGAAATAGATTTTGACCTACAGAACTAACCGGAAGTCCGATTGAGACGTACAGTATACCCAGACGACCGTCTCGACGAGAGCTTTCCATCGCCGCCGCGTCGCCGGAATCCGACGCCGCACGCGCCCTCACGCGCCGCCGGAAGGTGTCTGGCAGCAAAATTTCGTTTTGATCTGTTTGCATCCGTTTGATCCAGTTTTGATCTGATCTTGTTCGTGCAACCCAAGACGCGTGTTGCGGTCAATCAATTGCGGCCAACCGTTCGTGGTCAATCAGATCTACATAAATTTTAAGCCGTAAGTTTTCTACGTCAAACCTTTAGATCCGCTGCGCATAGGTTTACGTTTGCTATTGAATTCGTGATTTGTACATAACGAGATCCTCACAGAAATAATTAACTCCACATGGCCTATGTGGCACTATAACATTGGTTTCACATGACCTACGTGGCACTATAACATTAGTGTTTGGCTTCATAAAGGAGCCAACCATTGGCACCATAGCATTTCTGTATGCTTTATATAAAATATTAATATTTCTAACTTTATATTCTAGTGAGGTCTGATAATTGACATTTAATTTTTTATCTCATAAATAGGAACTACATTTAGTTAAATCATTAATTGAAATTTATCATACTTTTTTTATAAAATTTTATTTTTGAAAGTTTACAGAAATTTTTTATTTATATATTTTCTTATAGTTAAAAGTTACTAAATTTTATACCTTTTTGTTTAGAAAATGTGTAGTAGTTGGTTCTTGTATTATCATCCCACATACTATAGTAGAATCTCCAAATCTAAATATACTTCATGAGATTACAAATGATACAATATATAACTATTTTTTAATATACTTTTAAGAGCAATGTCAAAATTTTTCTTTTGCTCATTTAAAGTTAGTATAACATGTATAAACATCAAAACGGAGGAACGTTTAAAAAGTGAGTAATATAATAATGATTTATAATACGAATGACATTATTAATCTTAACCGCGACATGGATTGCACTGAATCCATTATGAATCTTTGTGAAACACTTCAAGTGATCAATTTATGTTGTTAAATGTCAAGTGACATAGAAAAAGAGTTTAAAACAATAATTTATAATCAGAGAAACAAAATATAAAAATAAATAATAAAATATTTAATATGGTTAATTGTATGATTTCTATTTTTTTATGTGTATTACTTTATTTAGAATTTATTAGCTTGGTACCGAAAGATGGGTTAACTATCAATTTTGGGCTTAAACGAATAAATTCTATATTTCGGGACAAAAGATAGTCAACTCTCAATTTTAAGCCTGGAAGATTAAATTTATGAGACTCCAAATATGTAGTTAACAAAGTAAATGAAAACATCTCAATATATATAAAAATTAAAAAACTGGTGAAAAGAAATCATCTTAATATATATGAAAATTAAAAAATGGATGAAAAGCACCGTTAATTTTTTGTATGTCACATCAATTATTAAAATATGAAGTTTATAAATAAAAAACATTATAAATAAAAAAAAAGATGAAAAAAAACAATGTAAAATTTCTTCTCCAGCCATTTACAAAAAGTTTTTTTTTTTTAAAAAAAAAAAAGAAAAAGAAAAACGAGATCAGCTAGAGCAATAATTTAATGAGGTTTTTCAATATTTGTTTTAGTTTATATTCATATGGTGGTATTTTTAATTAACTTCTTGATGGTCATGTCATCACCTATTAAGAAAAGTATGACGATGTTAATATTTAGAATTTTAAATTGATAATTTCATATCTTTCGAGTCACAAATTGATTATTTTTATGTATCAAATCTCGACTTGAAAGTTGATTTATCTTTCGATTCCTTTACTGATAGAAATTAATTTTTTAAATTTATAGTTCGAAATTTCAAGTTATAAATCGATAAAATTTGTGTTTGGACCTAAATTGATAATTGATATCACACGTGATATAAATTAGGGTAAATAATTTTTTCAATCAGTACTATATGTACTTTTGGGATTTTTTTATTTGATCTTTCATTTAATTAGAATCAGAGAAAATAAAAAATACATTCGACCAAAAATCACAATCCAAGCTGCACATTCTATCCGATAGCCATGTTTTTAATCGAATGATATGTATTTTATATTTTGAGTATAGGTGCACCCAAATCCCATTTTCAATTAATAAAAACCTTTATAAACTTAGAGCTGCGGTGATCAGAAGGCCGAGCTCAGTTACGCGGGCTTGTAACCCTTGTGGGGGCTTTAAGATGATTGGATGGTTGGACTTGTCCAGTTGCTGGGCCTGCGATTGCTTATGCGGGTCTGCCCGTTCCAAGTGGGGAGTTGGGTCATGCGGTCCAAGCGAAAGTTTGGGCTACGTGATCCTTAGTGCGGAGGGCACAGCGTCAGGCTGGTTTCACAGAGCAGCGAACACCTCCCGCTCTCTACAGTGGAAGGATAACAGGCCGCCGCTTTCCAGGCCCATTAAAAGCTTCATGGGCTTGTCCCAATTGAACAATCATTTTTTAGTTTACTAAATTTAGTCGGGGCTAATTGAATTCATTTTTTCCTGGGCGGTTTTCTAAGAAAACATGAAAATTCAATCTTTTATACAAAATTGTTGCCAAGCACCACAACGCAGATAATTCGTCAATGGAAAATATTTATTTATTAAATAACCCTTTTAAATTTCTAATTGAAAGAACACTTTTTTTCTTTTCTGATCGTATATGAGCATGTTTGGATACAAAATTTTTCAAAAAAATCCAAACATTTTTAACTCAACCCCACTATCATCAATATTATCAATATAATTAAATAATATGAATCAATCATTCTTACACACCACCTTACCTTAATTCACTATTCATCCACTCACATAATTTTAACTAACCATCACTTCAAATTTTCTCTCACCTACTTTACATCAAAATCAACTTTAATCATTTTATTTTAAATATTATTTAATATACCCACTAACAACTAATTATACCAACTTTTTCAAAATTAACCAAACCAAACAAAAAAATCCAAACAAAACCAAAAATTTTTATATCCAATCATCTTGTTTGGCACTCGCTTTGTTTGTTGTTTCTTCAAAATGCACTCTGACAAAATATAAAGGAATGAGATGAAAAATATAATTTTATATTTTAATGTCCACGGAAATCATGTGCCGAAATACTGATTATAAATAAGTTGTGCTATCATCAAGAAATTATACAACGGTAAGGTTTGTGTTGATTATAGTCGCAATATAGATCATGTGGAAATGAAAAGGATTAAAATTACTTGGATTTGTACGTGTAATTTGAACTAAAACGGAATCTTATTAATTCATCTCCTTATTTTACAACTTAATAAATGCTAGAGTGAACTTCACACGGGCACTCCTCAGAACCAGAAGAAAAGACCCTTTTGTTTTGACAAGAGATGGCTGAAACAACCAGGAATCAAAGAGGAAATCCAAAATGCTTGGAATCAACCAATTACTGGCTCAGCCATGTTTGCCCTCACAGAAAAAATAAAGGCCACCCGAGTGGCACTCCTCAAATGGAGCAGAACTCTGAAGACAAATTCAGCCAAAACCATTGACAAACTGAATGCTGAAATGGCTAGCCTCAGAGAGCAAGGAAGTACAAGGAACTGGGAAAGATGGGCTCACCTCAAAAAACAACTTGATGAAGCATACAGATCTGAAGAACTCTACTGGAAACAAAAATCCCGCGCACTATGGCTTAAGGAGGGTGAAAAAAATACCAAATTTTTCCACGCATTCACCATCCAAAGAAGGAAGCAAAATGCCATTGCCAGGCTGATAAAAGCAGATCACTCTGTCTGTGAAACCAAAGAAAAGATCACTGATTGCCTAACAGAATTCTACCAGAACCTGCTGTCCTCAGAGGGCTCACATGATGTTGGGCATATTCTCAATTATATCCCCAGATCCATTACAGCTGACCAGAACCAAAATCTGTTACACCAAGTGACTGAGGATGAAATAAAGACTGCACTCTTCAGCATGCATCCTGACAAAGCCCCTGGATGGGATGGTATGACTCCTGCCTTTTTCCAATCCTATTGGCATATTGTTAAAACTGATCTGTGCAAAGCTGTAACCTCTTTTTTCACTTCTGGTCACTTACTGAAAAATTGGAACCTTACTCTTCTTACTCTTATCCCCAAATGTCAAACTCCAATAACTGTGGGGGACTATAGACCCATAAGCTTGTGTGAAGTTATCTATAAAGTGATTTCTAAAATTCTTGCTGATAGGCTCAAACCATGCCTTGCCCTATGCATTAGCAATACTCAATCTGCTTTTATTCCTGATAGAAGTCTCCTAGATAATGTGATAATTGCACATGAGGTATTCCATTTCCTCAATAGGCACAGAACAGGCCCTTCTAAATACATGGCTCTAAAGCTTGATATGTCAAAAGCTTTTGACAGAATTGAATGGGATAGCATCAGGAAAATTATGCAAAAAATGGGCTTTCATTTGACTTTTATAAACTGGGTTATGGCGTGTGTCCAATCTGCTACATTTTCATTCAAACTGAATGGCTCTCCTACTGGTTATGTTGTTCCCACAAGAGGAATAAGGCAAGGGGACCCCATCTCTCCATACCTTTTCCTCATAGTCTCTGAATGTTTGTCTTGCCTGATCCAACATGAAATGTCTACTGGTGCTTACAAAGGCTTAAAAATCTCAAGAAAGGGCCCAACTCTCAGTCATTTATTCTTTGCTGATGATTCACTTCTGTTTTGCCAAGCATCCATAAGCTCTGCTAACCTCATTATGGCTATGTTGGAGAAATATAAATGCTTTACAGGTCAACAGGTAAACATGGTGAAATCATCTGTGTTTTTCAGCAAAAACACCCCAGATGCTGTGAAAAATGCCATATGCCACACTCTCCATGGTATCAACCCGCAATATTCTACCAGATATTTGGGGCTGCCACTTGGTATTGGAAGATCAAAAGGGGAAACCTTCAAATATGTTGTTGATACAACCAAGCAGAGGTTGCTGAGTTGGAAAAATAGATTTTTATCAGGAGCTGGTAAGGAAATTCTTATAAAATCTGTGCTCAATGCCCTTCCAGTATTCACCATGTCATGCTTTATGTTGCCTATGGGAACCTGTAAAGAACTATCCCAACTTTTTGCAAAATTCTGGTGGTGCACTAAAAAAGAATCCAACTCAGGTATCCATTGGAAAGCCTGGAATCTATTAACTCTCCCTAAGGCTGCTGGTGGATTAAACTTCCATGATCTCCATATTTTCAATCAAGCACTTATCTTGAAGCAGATTTGGAGACTCATAAACAAACCAGGTCTTTTGATGTCAAGAGTTCTCAGAAATAGATACTTCCCAAGTGGAGATTTTTTTGGTGCTAAGCCTACTCAGAATGCCTCATGGTTATGGAGAACCTGGCTCACTATGCAACAAACCTTCCTCAAAGGCTATCTGATAAAAATTAGCAATGGCAGGAAAACAAAAATATGGGAACACCCATGGGTCCCAGACCTTCCCAGCAAACTTTTGTCTAAAAAACCTTCATCTCCAAACCTCACATGGGTTTCTGAACTGATTGCTGATGATGGCATCTCATGGAACAGGGAGCTAATCAGAAGTGTTTTCACTCAACAGGAGTGTAATGCTATACTTAAAATCAAACCTCTGTGCAGATATACTCCTGACAAAGCTACATGGTCTTTTAATGCCAAGAAGGAATTTACAGTATCCAGCACTTATGCCAAGCTAATCTCAGAAAAACTCCTCAAACTTGATATACCTGAAAGCAGTGCTAATGCTGCTACACTGCGGAGTATGAGAATCAAAAGCTGGAAAATGCCAATCAAAGGGAAAGTCAAATTTTTCATATGGAGGTGTTATAATGGAGTGCTTCCTACTGCAACCAATCTGGCAAGAAGGGGAATCCACATTGATACCACCTGCTCCATTTGTGGGGAAGACCCCGAGACAGCCGAACATATTCTCTTCCATTGCTCCAGAGCCAAAAGAGTTTGGGAAATCTCACCTGTTACCTGGGAGGGACCTGCACAACCTGAAGATAATTTCAAATACTGGTGGGCCTTCCTCTGTTCACTCCCAGGTAATAAGTCCACTAAGGATCGTGTCCAACTCTCAACATACATCTTATGGCAACTCTGGAAAACAAGAAACCTCTGGGTCTTTCAAAAGACCAAAACACCAGAACACATCATTGTGGAGATTGCAGTTAATGAGTGGAGGGAATTTGCATCCCTATCAGCATAATTTTTTCTTTGATTGTGTATTATCATTGTGTTCCCTAGCTAGGCAATTGCAGTGGCTAGGATAGTTTCTTAATAGTTTACTGTCTTATCTAAGTAGGGTGACACAACTAGTTTGACATGTAGCAGGTTTCCGATTATGCCACGGCTGTTACTGTTTTCAAACTAGTTAGTTATTTTGATTGTTTAGGAAGCTGTATGCTCTCCTCCAACCTTTTATGGCTGTGGTCCATTGGGATCCCGTGTATGTTGTAACAAACGTTTTATCTATTAATGAGATTATTTACTATCGTTTCGAAAAAAAAAAAAGAATATGCTTACTTAAATTGCCTTAATAAAAGCAACCTTNGTTGGTTATTATTTATGGGTAGTTGGTTATTATTTTGTTTGAAATATGTATATGTTATGTATATATATTTTTTATAGCTAGTATGTTTTGTGTACAGTCGGGGTCCAATATGGATATTAAAATTGTTTTAATTATGAAGTAGACGTGAGTAATAATATAAGTCATAATTGTTTGTATTTAACTGAAAGAATTGTAAGTAAAAATTTGTTTTGATTAAGAAGTACGTGGATACTATATAAGTCGTAATTGTTTGTATTTAACTGGAGGAATATGAAGGGAATCCTATATACATATCTCGGAAAAACTGTTAGTATACGTGAGGAAAAAAATTCCAAAATTGTTGAATTGACAAATCAGAAAAGATTCTAGAACGCCAAGTAATATAAAATATCGATTATGTTGAATTATTAAATACAATTTTGAAAATAGTCAAAAATCTCAAAAAAAAAGGGGGAGAAAGAGCGTATTCGATAATCAAGTAAAAATTTGTGCGCTATAAATCTTTAAAATTGGTCAAATGGTAAGTGTCACCTAATTGAAACTTAAAATAAGTGTAATTTATAATATTACCATAATTTGTTTTTGATTAATGGAGAAAGACTAGTGCATGATTGTTTAAGATAATTTGTATGTTAGAACATTTGAAAGGGCAGTTTCGACCAAGTTGAACTTTATATTAAGTATGAAATAAACAATCATGGCGGCCACAACCAAAATTACAATCGCGACCACCATTGGAACCGAAACCAGACAATGAAGAATCAACCATGAATTCAATCATGAATGAGTGACTGAATGAATCAGGTTTTTTTTAGTCACACCGCCGCAGGCACAATTGAATTGATAATATAGACTCTTGCTGAGTTGAGTGGTATATAGCAATTACATTTTGCTCTTGATTCAATCACAGTTAACAACAATTAAATTTTGCTCTTAATTCAATTACAATTGTATTGAGTGAACACTTGATTTAATCACAGTGAACACAACACTTGAGTTGCGTGGTAAATAAATCACAATGGTATATAACAATTAAAATTTGCTCTTGGGGCGTGAACAATTAAATAAACCGTAGACTTTGGCTGGACGTGAACAGTAGTACATTTGAAAATATGATCCGCACAAGAACAACAACAAGAAATCTCCTGAAAAGTTTAGTTAAATACCAACAAAATAGTAGTATTTTTTATTTTTATTCCATTTTAATGCAGCAAATAAAAAAGTACTCTAAATAAAATAAAATCCAACAATTAGATCTCCTACAAACAACTGGATTATAAAAAGCCAAAAAAAAGGTAAATAATATAAAAATACATAAATTATTCACCATAGCCACAAGTGGCTAACAACACGAAAGAGGTTAAAAGGGCCAAAAAAAGCAAAAGATAAAACCAAAAACAAAAAATTAAGCCGAAAAAAACAAAAAACACCAAGAAGAAAGGCCGATAACGGCATCCACACGGTGGGTGTTGGGTGGCGTCTTACGGTCAAAGCAATTATTTTTACGCACACTGCATTTATTATAGTGCAGATATTTTCATGGGTGACGAAAAACCAGTGGATCCAAATCCAAATCCAAACCCAAACCCAAAACCGGATCCGAACCCGGTTCAGGAATCTCCATCTGCAGCTGCGCCTTTGGAGCCAGAGAAAGAGGCCGCCATGGCACGAGCTCCTCCATCGTTAGGCACAAATCCTTCATGGTTCACTCCTAAAAGGTACCTTTTTTGTTTGGCACGCTTTTATTGTTTCTTAATTTTTTGTATTTTTTCTGTTGTTATTGGTGCGCAATTTGGTCAAACTAATGACGGCGATGATGGTTAATATGCGTCATGCGTGGTTTTTCTTGGTCAATTCTGGAAGATATGCTGGAGTGGGAAGGGTTGAGTCTTGCGAGTTTTATTTTGGTGGGTTTGTAAAAAGGAAAAAAAGTAGGGCTTTCTTGTTGCAGCCTGAAGAAGGGATTTTTTCTATAGATAATACTATGGATAATTCAGATGACTGCGAATCTCTTGGATGGTTGGAAGGACAGGAAAATTGGAGGTTTTTATTTTTTATTTTACTGAGCTGAGGGTTGACTTGAATGCTACATTGGGTTGTGTTGATTTGGAGAAAAAGGAGCTGTTTCTGGGTTAAATTGTTTCATTTGTGGCATTATGTCTTGCAATTGAATTTTATTTCTCCATTGGTTGTTTTGTTTGCGGTTATCGTCAGGTTGCTTGGGATCTTCTGTGTAATCAACTTAATAAATTACATAGATCGAGGAACTATAGCAAGTAACGGTGTAAATGGGAGACGCAGAACATGCTCCGCTAATAGCACTTGCTCATCTGGTAGTGGAATTCAGTAAGTTCAATACATTTACATTTAATACTTCATTTAATGCGACTTGCAGCATTATTCTCCTTTTATAATTTCATAACTATTTCACATTTTAAGCCCCAACATGGTGTATGTGTGTGTGTGGGTGATTTGAAAAGGAAAAAGGAAAGAAAAAAGGTGCAAATTTTCAAGAACGTGAGTCGATATGAATATATTTAGGGTGACATGTGTTGGTACTGAATGTGAAATGAATTACATTCTTGTTTGGTTAAGAAAGGAAGAGATATGGGAGAACAAAGTGGGGTGATGTTAATATTTCTATTATAATATTTTCAGGGGTGATTTTAACCTGAGTAACTTTGAGGATGGAGTTATATCATCTGCTTTCATGGTCGGGCTCCTAGTGGCATCTCCTATATTTGCATCTTCGGCCAAGAGGTGAGAGATGTTTCACGTTGTGACTCTTGTAAACTTGTGATGTAGTTGTTAGCTGTCTTTTGTTGTGTGGAATATGCTAATAACTGCAGATAAATTGTGGAATATAAATGTCGAAAATGATGTTTATTTCATTAAACTGAAAGCTGAATGCTTTAAGGAAAAAGAAAATCAAGTAGTTGTTCAAGAGTGACACGTAAGGTCAAATAAACATGTAATGGATGGTTTTTTTTAATGCACAACGATGCAAACATGATGATATGACTAGGCAGAAAATTAGAATAACCATAACTTGCGCAATCAGAAATATTTAATGTTAAGTGCTTTGTTGTTGGCTCTTACGTATGAATAACCATTTGGGAGCCGGTCGTTTAAGCATATCCTAGTTTCAAATTATGGTTTTAACTGTTCGTATCTTTCTTGTATTACCAAGGACGTAAAGTGCTGATAAATTAGGTCAATATAATGTATTAAAATGCCCCTTTTACAAAATTGGAGCTTTACAATGCAAAGTGGAAAGGGAATTGAAGTCAGAAATAAATTTTTTATTCTGCTTTACTTGGTATTGTAAAGCTTATTTTCCAAATAGTCCGACTTATTATTGCTTTTGATGAATTTTGCAGTGTCAATCCTTTTAGACTGATTGGAGTTGGTTTGACGGTGTGGACCGTTGCAGTTGCATTTTGTGGATTTTCATTTAATTTTTGGTCCATTGCAATCGCCCGCATGTGAGTAAGAGTATCTAAATTAAACAAAATATATATATATAGTGTGTGTGTGTGTGTGTGTTTTTATGCTATTTATTCTTTGAAAATTTCAGGCTAGTGGGTGTAGGGGAGGCTTCTTTTATTAGTCTGGCTGCTCCATTCATTGATGACAATGCCCCCGTCACTCAGGTCTGATTTCTTTCCTAAAGTCTCATGCTTTAGCTATTTGATTAGTGTACCATCCACACTATTTTTTTTTTTTCCTCAAAACAATGTTCTTTTTGCTACTACGTGAAACTGTTGATCTGTTTGCCATGAACCATAAAGGCCTGCATATTGTCTCTCCAAAGAAAAAATAAGGTGTAGCAAATATTTTTAACCAAGAAAGTACTAAGTAGTACCTTCAGTATCATTTAAGCAGTGTTGGTTGTACCAAGTTCCAAAAATGTCCTCTCAAGCTCTCATGGAATTTGGAGTTTGAATAGGGCACTTGATATCTTCCCTTATTGTATTCAATCACTTGGCAATATCTAGTTTTTTGTCCCCTTTATTTAAAATTTTGCATACAAGTGTGACATTTTTCCTTTATAACAGAGAACAGCATGGCTGGGAGCATTCTACATGTGTATACCGACTGGTATTGCTGTGGGATATGTTTATGGTGGTGTGGTACGTTTTCAATCTTGAAAATTGAATACTTTTTACCTATGAATTTAATTATATCTCTATTGTCTTGAAAATCCTTCAAATTTTATTTTTCGGGCTTGTATTATATTATAGATGGGTAAGTTTGGTTGGCGTTGGGCATTCTGGGTGGAGGCACTTTTGATGCTCCCTTTTGCGGTTTTAGGCTTTGTGATGAAACCATTGCAGTTGAAAGGTCAGCAATTGGTATAGTCAAATGGATATCATTTATTTTATCAATCAAACATTTGCTAATATGCCTATCTTATCCAGGTTTTGGCCCCGTTGGATCTAGAAAAGCATTGGCAACGGTGGATGATGGCTCAGAAGATCAAGGTGCCGAATGATTTTACATTAATCTAAACCATTATGAAGTACAATTAATTTGTTCCAATCTTTTGCGCCAAGTGATCTTCCAAATATTATCATAATTCTACCAATATACCGGCATTGATACCTGCCTTTGCCATTTTATGTGCTTTTCATTAAATTTCCATTTCCAAGTGTAAGTCCTACAAAATTTCAACCTTTTAATTTTTGTTTGGAGATTCTTCGCAAGCTCTTTAGTTTTTTGTTCTATCTTTCTTTGGTCTGTTTTGTAGAAACTATATTTTGTTATCTAATATCTAGTGTTCAAACTCTTAAAGGTGGTGAAATATCCAGAGCAGAAGTTGTTGCAGATGGAAGTTCAAAGCCTTTGAGGTAAGTAATTAATTACCTTTGAGTTAATTCATTCTGAATAGTCCAAAAAAGTTCAGTTTTCAGTTATATAAAGCACTTTCTGGCTAATACGTTTTCTTTCATAAGTACATGTCAGAAGAACCCGGAATTTTTTAAGAACTTGTAAAATCACATATATTTCAGGTCAGGAGCTTTGACAGTATTCGGCAAAGATATGAAAGCTCTCTTAGTCGATAGGATTTATTTGGTGAATGTTTTTGGTAAAATACTCTTCCTCATCAGTTATCTGCGAGTGTGTGTTTGCTGTTATATTTCATCTTTCGAATTTTGTTTTATTTTATGTTTCTATATTTTGTTTGGTTTTTGCAGGTTACATTGCATATAATTTCGTCATAGGTGCCTATTCCTATTGGGGACCTAAGGCGGGTTACAACATATATCACATGGTAAGCTCTTTATGCCACTTAAAAATGGTATTTTTATTAATGGAAGAAATATTTAACACTTCACACAATGAATTTCTTCAATCTTCATTTTAATAATTTTTTATTCTGTAAAAAAAAAATATTAACATAAGCATTCCTTGTGTACAGAGCAATGCTGATTATATGTTTGGAGGTGTCACAGCAGCCTGTGGAATATTAGGCTCACTAGCCGGTGGTTTTATTCTCGACCGAATGACTTCAACAATATCTAATGCTTTCAAGGTTGACCCTTTTTTCAGCATTTGTTGCATTATAATTTCATGATTATTCAAAACCAATTACATAATTTCACCCTTTTCATTTTTGGGTTCTTGACTAAGATTGCTAAAAGAATTGACTGCTGTTTTCAACAAGTTATTTAATTTTATGCAATTGGTTTTCATCTGCTAATTGCTTTTGCTAATTCTGATCTACAGCTTCTATCGTTGGCCACATTTTCTGGAGCTGTATTTTGCTTTGCTGCATTTTGCTTTAAGAGCCTATACGCGTTTTTGGCTCTTTTTGCAATAGGAGAGCTGCTCGTATTTGCTACCCAGGTAATTTTTCTTTTTCCAAAGACATCGAATGTGTACAGATTCAGGACTGTAATAATGTAACTGCAGAAATGACTTTTTATTTATTTATTTATTTATAATTTTCTTAAAAGCTCGAATTGTGCCATAAATGCGTGTTAGAGAAATATTCAAAATATTATAAATTCGACTGTTAATTGAATTACATCTTGAAATTGCAGGCCCCGGTCAATTTTGTTTGCCTGCACTGTGTTAAGCCGAGTCTCAGACCATTATCAATGGCGATATCAACTGTTTCGATTCACATATTTGGTGATGTGCCCTCATCTCCACTTGTTGGGCTTCTCCAGGTTTGTTGCTTTAATTACTCATCAAATAATTAATAATTCAGAAGAAATCTGTAGTATATTTTGTTTCATGTGGAGCTAAATGCTTGTCGTAAAGCTTAATAAAATCTCTAATATGCTGCTTAGATTCCTAGCTAATTACATTCAATTGTTTTTGAGAAATTTTCTGTAAAAATATGGCATCTGCCCATGGAGCTACCAAAAGGTCACCAACAAAAGCTTGTTTGAACTCAAATGAGGGGTTAAGGGTCGTTTTTCCATTATTTGAGCTGAGCTCGAATAAACATTAGGCTCGTTTGTTAATAAAACGAACAGGAGCTTGTTCGCTAACTTATCAACCATTCGTTAACATCAATTGAATACTTAATTTGTTTGTGATCTATACTTTATATGTATAATAATACTTTTAATAGAAAAACTACATTAGAATTATTGGAATGCGAGATTATGTCCAACCATAAAGTTCACAATTTTTGCAGGATCGAATAAACAATTGGAGGGCCACCGCTTTAATTTTAACTTCGATTCTATTTGTGGCGGCCGCAATATGGTTTATTGGTAAAATCTTCTGTTTTTACTATCTTAATTCTATATTGAAAGTTAGTGTCCAAACAGTAGGTAGATTATAACTGCCTTGCTGTACTGGAAAAATAATTTATATGTACATCCAAGATATCTTACAAAACTCCCCCAAGAGGGTAATCAAAATTTTGTTAAAAGAACTCAGTTTCTTCTGTAGTTAGACTAACGTCAAGGGTAGTTTAGTAATTTGATCTCATTTATTTTTGCAGGGGTTTTTCTTCATAGTGTGGATAGATATAACGAGGATAGCGAGCATCAAGTTACTTTGGTCGACAAATCCAATGCGACTCCATTGCTGGCCGAGAAGACTACAGAAACTGCGTAGTTTTCCTTGCAAATCATTGGAATCGGGCTTTCTTCTAACACGCATTTTATGTAAATTCCTTGGCTCGATTTTTCGTCAATCTGTAAATAGTGGTTGTTCTTTTATTTAATCAGGGGAAAAAACATGTTCTTCCTGCTGATATTTTCCATAAGAGTTTTGTTGACTGATTTGAATTGAAGTTTGTACTTTGTAGTAGAGTGAACTGCTCTACTTACCTTTTTCTTGAAGTCTTTGATGGTTTATTTATATAAGTTTTTTTCTTGCTTTTTTATTGCACTATGGGTTTCTTGTATGATTCTATGGGCTCTTTTTAACCAACCTACTTTTTTTAGGTGGATAGAATTATTCAACAAAATGTGCACTGAATTATAATATTTATATGAAAAATATAAATCAAATATTTAACTGCTTATCAAAACTATAATTACGTCATAATACAAATATATGCAAATATTTATTTTAAGGTTGAGTTGATTTATCCAATGTATGCTTTATAGGTATGTGCTTGAGACTCATTAAATTATGGTAAATATACATTGTAGTTATACATGTAAGTATTATGGTTGATCAAAAATTCTATGGAGCTATTGAATGGTTTTCTTATGGAGCAATCTACCACTTAATATATTGACACCTGTCTAAATTGTCTTTATTGTTGGACACGTGCCAAAATACTATTGGTGAATAAGTGTAGGTGGTTCCATAAGTCGAGCCATCCGATAGCTCCATAGCATGCTTCGATAGCTCCATAGCAAAACTGTTGGGTTGATATGATGAATAGAGTAAGGATTTTTAAGCATGCTTGGATACAAAACATCTCAAAAAAAATCCCAACATTTTTAATTCAATCACTTTTTTTAACTACACATTAACTCAACCCCACTATCATTAATTTTATTAAATAATTAAATAATATCAATCAATCATTTTGACACACCACATCAACCTTAGTTCACTATTCATCCACTCACATAGTTTTAACTAACCATCACTTCAAATCTTTTCTCTCCTATTTTACATCAAATCAACTTTAAATATATTATTTTAAATATTATTTTAATATACTCACTACCAACTAACCATACCAACTTTTTCAAAATTAACCAAACCAAACAAAAAAATTCAAATAAAAAAAAAATATTTATATCCAAGCATCTTATTATAAGTACAAAAAATAATAATAATATATCATTTTTTTTACTCTACCCAAATCATATTTTNATAATAATAATAATAATAATAATATATCTTCAAGATAGAACCTTTTAAATTAGTAATTTTAAGATTTTAAACTGCTAGAAAGTAGAAACAGAGGAGTATTCATATTCACATATTTATAATTATCAATCATTATTGTATTAATTTTTATTACATCACAATTAATCATTATTTTATATCACACCATCTTGTCTTAAAAATAATTACTAATTTTCTCTACATTGTTTCATCAATGAAATAATTTCTGTCAAATGAAATCATATCTAATCTCATCCATACTATTTTATTAAAATCTCAAAAAATAAACAGCGTGCTTCCAAAACCAGAAACTATAAACTACAGACCGCCCACAGTTTTTTGTCCTCTTTCTTTCAATTCAACCCTTAATTTCGCCTTCACCAAATCATGCATAAAAACCAGTTTCATATCATTTACACATCACTTCTGAAAAATTCATCTCAAAACTTTCTTACTTGTTTTCTTTTTACCTCTCAAAATGGCTCCAACAGCAGCCATGCTCATGTTAACCCGCCGTACAAGCCCGATGCCGCGTGCAACTCACTCTCTGTCGCCAAAGCCCAATTTCGTTTTCTTGATGGGTTCTTCACTAGCAAAGTTGGTCTCTCATGGGATTCCAGATATTGGGCCTGACGATGAAAAGCCCACGGATGATCTATCCTCTTCGCCCACGAGGAGTCTAGCAATGCCAGTGGTTAAATGATCAATGAAGTTCTTACAACACCACGGACAATTTTGTTTTTTTGTTTTTTCCTTTTCTTTAGTGGTGCTCTTTTTTGTGAAGATGTATATTCGACCGTGTGTAAATTTTAAGGTACCCTTTAGTAAATTTTAAAGACACTTTTTTCTTTTTCTAAAACTAGACTCT
>BKCP01006538.1:204579-225972 GCA_008636005.1 Striga asiatica
TTCTGTAACTAAGCTCAATTTCAAAGACAACTTTTGATTGCTTCATAGTTCATCTTTCCAAGTTCACATTTTTTTTAGATAGGCGTCTTAAACATTAGGCAGATCACATTTGTAATAAAAAATGCATACTTATGTTGAAATGCCATACCTCTATTTATATTTTTTAGTACAAACTACAAACAAAACAAGCACATTTACTGAAAAATTCTCAGTGCTTAAACGTTATAACTGTCTAAAAATAGTGTTATTGTTCCTAAGTTTGTTTGTAAGTAGTTAGAGACTTTAAATTTAGGAGTACGATTAATGGGCGAGTTTAATAAAATACAACCTACTCACAAAGATAATGGGGAATAAAATCTCTTCATACTGATAAAAAATAAAATAAAATAAAATGTTCAGGAATGAGGGCATTCAGCATAGAACCAGTTGCCATGCTAAATTGATACATCTTAGTTATTAAATGAACTTTCTTTTTTTCTCCGTATTCAGACAAGAGAAAGTTCGCCAGCAGGAATCGATCTTTTTACAAGTTTAGCCCACGCCTCATTTGTTTCCGTTATAACCTTTAGAGCAAAATCCTGTATAAAAACAAGATTACAGAGTGACCATAAAATGGAAATCTGCCTCTGAAGCTAATAAGAGAATTTCTCACTATGTTCAACTAAAGTACTATTAATTTATTTATTCTTTTTTTTTTTTTTTGGGGGAATAAGTTGAAAACAATACCTTATTTGCTGGCTTATTGCCAAGACCGAACTTGTTAGCCGGTTTACCATCAGGAATCTTGTAATCTCTAAACCAGTCCCTTATTGCAGTCAGAGTTCCCTTTAACAAGTTGTTGAAACGAGTTCAAGTTGATTAGCAGAAAATTTTCATTGAATAATAATTAACAAGGAAATTTTTTTATTCTATCATGATTCATGAACTAGAATTGCAGTATCTATAAGTAATTTTACCGGAAAATGCTTATCGACATCATCCACGTCATTAACAAGGGAAGCTCTAGGATCGTCCAATGAGATCGCAACAATTTTCCAGTCAAGCTCCCCTTCGTCTATCATAGCCAAAGCAGCCAAAGGCTTCACTCTCAACACTTGCCCGATTTTAGCTCGACTCTCCCCAATCTCAACAACATCAACTATGAAAAAAAAAAAAGTACTAACTATTAAGCTTTTTCTTTGATTTACCTTATTTATGGCTTTTGTTACCTTTATTTGATAAGAAAATACAAGTAAAATAATAAAAATGTATTATCATGTACCTGGATCGTTGTCTCCAAATGCTCCCTCAACTTCGGCATTTGCAAATGACGGGTCTTCCCATGTTTGTGGAAGCAGTCCATAGTTCCAGTTAATGTTGTAGCTACAAAAGAAAAACAAATACAATTTTCGATTGACAGGGAGATAAGATATTGACAGGAATTTTCGATTATCAATTTGAATACCAACTTGTGCTAATATCAACTTGTGCAAAGTCTGCAGAGTAAAAAGTGCATTCAAACTTCTATATTGTTTATACACAAGAAATAAAATATAACTAAGTACAGTATATGCAAAGTCCACTTTTGAGAGGTGATCTGATACCAGTACTATGAAATCCGTATATTAATCCTATGACACAAAAGGATTTTCATTATCCACAAAATACTTGACAACCAAGATTTGGAATCCCTTGATCCAAAAATCAAACAAACTCAGGCTCCAAATAACTAATAAAAGAATGCAAGCCAAAAACCTAATAAACACAATATATACACTAATAAACTATTTGGGAATTATATGAAGGACTAGGAAAGCTAAAAGCCTAGAAGAAAAAATAGTTACGGGTAGTATCGAAGTTTGCCCTTCTTCGTATCTTGTTTAATAGGAGTAAAAACCTCATCTGTAGCAACCTCCATCTTTGCACTTGATTGTTTTGGAATCTCGACAATGAAATTGAATACACCATCTCCCAAATGCAATGGTATATCATGCCATGGGGAAATCTGCACACAGAATAGTGACAGTACTTGGCATTAGCTCACATTCATTGTACAAATACAAAACAATTCCCTTTATCTATATGTCAATGTGCTACCTTTAAATTATATTGTTTTCAACTTTGCCATGTATTAAAAGTTTGATCTTTATTTCTCACTGCCTTTGTAATAGTATATCTTGAACTCATTATTGAATTTCCTAATTCTTAATATTCATGCTTAGCTCTTCACATAACTGATACATACTAATAGCAATTAGAGAAACATCATATATAACTCATACATATAATCCGAGGATCAACGAGACAAGCAACATTATTAACCACAACTATAAATCTTTCAACTAAAAATTGACAAAAAATATACCAAGAATGCAGCTTTCAAATAAATTCAATTATCTGAACCGAATATCAAAATCTCAATTGCCAATTAAAACCTCAATAATAACAACAAAGTAGGATTTTCCCCACCTTTTTTCCAGAATCGTCGAGGAAGAATACGCGGTAGTCTAGGGTTTCGGGAAGGCCCTCTTCCTGAATCCGAATTTGGGGATTGTATATTGCGCTACAACTGAACAGCCGGCTTTTTTGCCCCGACGACCTGTTGTTGCTTTTGAAGAGGAAACTGAGGCTTCGAGGTTTTCCTCTCAGCGGAGCTCTCGAGAGCAGACTGCCGGAGATGGCGTGGCCCGCCGACGCAATCACTCTCGTGGCCGCCATTTTTGTCGATGAGCGAGAGAGCTCTGTGGGCCGTATTTGGTAATGCTAATTGCTGGGTGATTTCTGTGGCGACTGTTACAGTATCATCTCAATCGTTTTATATTTTGTTTTATTTTATTTTATTATTTATCTATGTCTATATATCTATTACTATATAATACGGAGAAGAAAAATTATTTGAACAATCCGAAAATAATTATTTCGTTTTCCCGCTTCAATATAATGTTTTTCCCGCTTCTTCAATTCGTAAATTTTTTTTTTGAATTTTTTCAACCCATGCAATTAGGTAACCAATCAAATCGAATCTTTTAGCATTCAATTTGGTAAGGTGTTCTGATTTTAGCATTCAAATCCGATTTCACTTCCTTTTTTTATGTCAATCAATCGGATTTTTTTGGTTGTTTCAAAATTTGTTTAGATTTATATTTTTATTTTATTAATATATTTGAAAGAGAATCAATAAATATTTATCATAACTTTTATTTTAAAAATAAATTTGAATAAGCATACCTTTTACTTTATATGAAATTCAAAATTACATATTTTAATATATTAATAAACGTTTATTATTTATTTTTTCCTTATGTGATATAATAGAATTTCGGTATTAAATTTGTAAATTCAAACATTTAAAGGAAAAGATTCCAAACAATTCTTTTGGGTAAATTTCATTTTTTATCTTAGTTTTCATTATCACATTTCTAACAAACTAATTAGTATTATATTTTTTTATCTACATTATCTAACCGATTTTTTATGATACAATTAATATAATATCTTAACAAATTAGTCATTTGTCTAACCGGATTTATCTCTCTAACAAACTTGCCAATTTTTTTTATTAAAATGGTATGATTATTCTTATGGAGATACTTATCAATATATTAAATATTTAGAAACTTTTTTTAAAAAATGAGTTATCCCTCCTTTTACTTTATTTGAAATTCTGACTTATATTTTTAAATATATTATTATTTATATTTTTACATGTAAATATTTATTATTTATTATCCAAGTGATAAATATTATTGATTTATCTCTTTAATAAATATTTATTATTTATTTTTTTCCCTACGTTATATAATGTAAATTTGGTTACTAGATTCTTAAATTCAAACATTTAGGAAAAAACCACGAACAAATTTTTTGGTTACATTTCATTTTATTTTAACTTTCATATAATCACAATCCTAACAAACTAATTAGTATAATATTTTTTTACCCATTTTTATATAATCGAATTTCTTAAAATATAATTAATATAACATTTTAACTATTTAATCATTTGTATAACTTGATTTAACTCATTATCAAACTTGCCAAATTTTTTTTGAAATTAAAAAAAAATTGGAAGATTTTTATTTGTAAAATAATAAAAAATAGCTTTACTTTAAAATCTGAATTATTTTCATTATTTTTTATACGTTAACAATCATATATTTTGGATTATTGATTTAAAAAAACAAATCAAAACCCTAAGGTTTAATAATATTCTTTAAATAAAAAATATTGTATAAAGAAAAGTATTTAATATTATATATTTTTCATTGATTGTATTTATTTTATTTTCATAATAGACGAGATGTGAAAAATATAAATAATTATATTTAAAATAAAGACTAAAAAATGTTTAAAATATGAACTTTTCCGTGCATCGCACGTGATATACACTAGTATATATATAAAGAGGAGCAATATAGTATTTAATTATATTATCATGCATTAAGTTTTATTATCCCTCCAAAATTTTCAAATTTTCAACATTCAATTTCATTTTTAAGTTACAAAATAACTTGTTTTAATATCATAAATTATGAGCAGAAACCAATCAAGGGAGTTACAAAATTGTACTCAAATTTTAAGTTACACCCACTCATGAAAATGACTGGATATATTAGCATAAAGAAAATGGTTGTAACGGCTCTTCCATAACAATTACTTGATCAAAATCAATTTTGAGAATTATTTTCTTAATTCATATTTTTTTCATGAATTAAATTATGATTTGTTTTTGTTTTTTTTTTATATTGTTATCTTTTTAAAGTATTCTTCTCTATTCAAATGCACAGGTTGATTACTAGTTACTATGAATCTCGATGCACTTATATTAAATAATATTCATAACTTAAGTTGTGAAATTAATATGTATTATGACTTCCATCCATATATTAATTTATGAAAAGTGCTACATAAAATTTAACTAGGGCAAAAATGCATAAAACAAATATATATCACATTTATTATGTTTAGTGGAAAGTCATATTTTGAAGGTAGCATAATACTTGTTGGTATTTTACCGACTTCATATATGTAAATTCAAAATTAAAAAATATTATTTTTTTATTTATAGTTATGTAATATTCAACTGTTCATCAAATTTTCATTTAAATTACATTATTAATGAAAAAGGCACTTTATAAATTTAAATTATAATCTTTGTATATACTATTAAAAAACTATAAATAGAATATCTTTTTCCGCTGTTTGTATATAATCATTTTGTTTATGTATAAATAGGGTAAAGCCTTTTCCATAATCAGGTGACATAATAAGCAAAATAAACTCTTCAATGTACACTGTTTGATTGGTATGGTTCTGGTTTTCAGAAATGACTTGAAACTCATTTGAGAAATAATGGTGCGTTATACAAGCGTTAATAAAGAAAATATATTTAAAAATTAAAAAAAAAAGACAGTTTTATTTTAAATTTATAAATACTTTTTAAAAATTACAATTCTATTTTAATTTAAGTGACAAACATCACATGTAAGACTCGCTATGATGGATTTAAATTTAATACATAATTTTATTTAAGTAATATATAATTATTATTTTCCAATTACGATTTCTTGGATTACTTGATTTTTATTTATAATGATTTATATATATATATATAATGGAATATCGTCAAAAGATAATTAATTTAATACATCTTATGTGAAAATCGATAACAAATAAGAAAACCATTAAATTTTAAGACATATTAATAATTATAATTGACAAAATATATTATAATTTTAATGATTAATTTGACATTTAATTTACGAAAAATTGACACAAATAAACAAGTTATTAGATTTTAAAATATATTTATAATTTAGGTTGACAATGTGTTTTATAGTTTTGTAAACATTAAAAGGTATGGATAAAAGTCCAAACCTACAGACGTTACTTCAAAACAATATACTTTGACATATAAAATTACAAGCACCAAAAGATAAAACACAACTTCTTGATCTCAATGAACATATGGTGGGCTTTATAGACAAATGCAATTATGAATTAAAATCACCATAACAAGATGGCCAAGTCCATATGAAAACTTGGGAAAAATACAAATTTTATATTGTGTTTTGGTACATAAACAACGGGTCCTGAAAAACTTAGCTTATCAACCTTGCTGAATGCCACTAGGCCATGTCTGATTTTTTACGGGCTTCAGAATGCCTTCGATTTCTGCAAGTGTCTGTTCATCCTTTCCAACTTTCACTAGTTCAAGTGCAGCTTCTATGTTTTCATCAACCTGATTATAATTAGCATTAGAAAGTGACGTTATTTGGTGATTGTGTGGCTGAGATAGAGGAACACCAACCTGTTTGACCGAGTTCATCCCGACCAAGATTGTTGAGATATCCTTATTAGATAAGCTGTATTGCATGGCTAATTTTGAAATATTCTTTACTTTCTCTTTACAATGAGCAGCAGCAGCTCGACACGCGGCCTGAAGAGGAAAAACGTTAAGAAGCTGAAGGACAGAACGCATGTAGGAAATATCGACTTGCAAGAATAGTTGAGTATCTAATAGTGATAATTGGAAAAGAAAAAAAATGAAACATTTATTTTTCAAGATCACAATCACCCCAAAACAAATATCCCCTCTTTAGGATGCAATTGTATAAGAAAAACTATTTTCAAGGGCGTTAGTAATTTCAGAAGACAACTGGTCGGTAATTGCTAACAAGAGTAATCCTAATATATATTATCCATAATGATTGATGATTAAGAATGTGAATCTTTTTACTAAAAAGATGCTCAAGAACGTTCAAATATCATTACAACAGAGTAGTTTTCTCTGAATTGAATCGCACCACATGATCATTGATAACCATCGAAAACTACCACCTTTTTTAACGAAAGAACTATATATTACAGAACCCACCTTTAGTTCGGGGGAAGCAGGGTGCCATTGGGGAGGGCCACTTTCCGTAAGAAGACCCATTGCTAGTGGAGAAGCACTGATTATACCGACACCTTTACTCTTCAAGTAAGGCAGTAAATCCTCCAAACTGGAATCATTTATACTGTAATGGCAATATGAGAGAATTACATCGACTGTCCCAGGTGTCACACGATCAAGAACGTAACTGAAAATTTCCAGTGGAAGCCCTGTTATACCGATGAACTTCACCTTTCCAGATTCCTTCAGTTTAACAAGTGCAGGGAGAGTCTCAGTCACAATCTGTGCACAGAAAAACGAACCCCAAAATTTTAAGTCTATAGAACAAGTAGTGACGAAATACAAAAATAGACACATACACGCTAAAAACAAAGGTTCAAGTTACACTGAACCAAACATAGGGCCATAAGGATCTGAATTGAATTTATTGTTCATCATCCATGTCAAAGAAAGAATAAAACAGACACGCGCACACAAAAGAAAAGATTCACTTTGGTAGCAACTTGAATGTAAGCTATGAATTCTAGTGAAATTACCAATCATGAACAAATGAACAACAATGTACTAAAGTTCCATAATCCCATCATATTAAAACAATTACAATCAGATAAACTGTGTCAAAAACACTACATTCAGCAAACTCCGAGAGCTGAACGGACACAAATTAGACATGAAATGGTAATATAAGCTCAAGAGGCCATTTTCCCAGTAAAAATCGAAATGAGTGACCTGGTCAAGTGAGCCAAACTCAATATCATGACACTGCAAGATATCAACATAATCGAGCTGCAATCTTTCTAGGCTCTCATCAATGCTCCTCGTCACTCTTTCGGCACTAAAATCAAAACCCTCTACATACCGCCCGCATTTTGTTGATACAATGTACTCCGATCGAGGCACTTCCAGAGCCTTCAATGCTTTTCCCAACATTGTTTCGGATAATGTTCCCCCATAGTACCTAAAAAGTATGCTAAAAAGTCAGATCCTTCTAATGATTACACACTCATACAGGAATTTGTGTATTTGAATTAGATCGGCCACTCTTACAAACACAATTTGCACTGCCAATGACAAATCGCCTCAAATCAGCCAACACAATGATCAACATAATAATCGGAAATAGAAAAACGTCCACGAGATTCTTAACAGAACAAACTGAATAGCAGGGGGAATTAATTACGGGGAGGTGTCGAAAAAATTGACTCCGAGGCTAAAAGCCCGGCGGACGGCGGCGATGGCGTCGGATTCGTGGACGAGCCCGAAAACGTTGCCGAGAGGGGAGGCGCCAAAGCCCACGCAGCTGACCTTAAGGCCCGTTTTGCCCAAGGGGCGGAGCTCTAGGGAGGCTTCAGCCATTGTCGACGTGGAGTGTCAGTGTGATAAAGACTGGTTTTGCTGAATTTATCGAGGATAAATGATTGGTTACTATGAAATATGTTATTTTTTAGCTTTCTGTGTTTGTTTATAAATAAAGACTCAAAAGGCTCATTTACTTATGTTGATGAGATTGAACAATTTAATCCTATTATTTTTTTTTTACAAAAAAAGAAAAAAATTGATAGAAATAAAAAAAAAAAAACACATAANAATATAAATTAAAGAACAACTAAACAGTCCAATAAATTAGCTACTCAGCTGAAATAGTTAGGAGGACTAACCCAATATGGGGTAACCTGAGACAACCTAAAACCAACCTAAACACGATACGCAAAAACAAAAATACAGAGAACAAAAATATACACAACCTAAACAAAGAAACAAAGATACACAACAAGACCAAAACACAAAGACTACTAATAGAAAAACACTCTTCCTGTCCGCCAACCAGCACCCCAGGACCTTCGCCACCTGATCGACTCCAAAGCGGGAAACAGAAGAGACTTCAGCCCTCAGCCCAAAAACACACGGGTCGAGAAACTCCCTCTATGGCTAACTCGACTCGGATCGATGAACTTGAATCGTCCCCCGAAACCCCACATCAGACAGCTCCAAAAGACAGAAACCAAACACCCTCCCCGCCACCAACAATTGGCAATCGCAGCCCAAGAACCACCATACCAAAAGGAAAGAAGACGAAAAGCACGAAATCCCGACCACAAGAGCTACACGTAGCCATTAGCCCAAGCCCACAGCCGGCTCTAGAGGGGAGGCACTATAGGCCCATGCCTAGGGCCTCATTTTTAGGGGCCTCAATTTTTTTTTAATATTTATGTATTTGTGTTTGGTTTTGTTTATTTATACAAATAACAGGGATAATGGCTAAATATGAACTTGACTCATTACACAAATCAAGAGACTAATTAATGAAGAGGCTAATAGCAAAATATGTACTTTGTGTAGGAATTTGAGGCCCTAAATATTTCATTTATTTTCTTATAATGTTCGGTCAGAACAAGTTGTGTGAGAATAAATATTCTTTGCTGTAATATGATTTTTATTTTCTTCTCCTAGTTGTTTTCGTGACTGTTTGAATGCAATTTATAATTTATTAAAGGTAATTTTTTCAAGGTCTAGAAAAACAAGAAAAAAACTTTTTTTTTTCAATTACTTATTTATTTAATAGTCTTGTTTAATTAGGTTTTTTTCTTGTATGATTCTATCTACAAATAGCCCTACCACGCAAGTTCAAATCGGCAAATTTGAAAAGGTAAATTCGTCTGGGGCCTCCAAATTTCTGGAGACGGTCCTGCCCAAGCCTCGCGCCCCGCCCACGAACTGATGACCACCACCCCAGCCGCCAAGGCATCCAGGTAAACGAAACCACTCGACTTAAGCAACTGCTAGCTCGTCGGAGGAGTAGCCAGACCACAACCATCTAAGAGACGAGAGTCAAAGACGACCCTCAAGCCAGACTAGCGCCCAAGCACAAACCTAGCCACTCCCTTCACCAAATCCAAGCGACGGCTAGCAAGACCCATCCACTGAGTGAAAGTTGATTGTTTGTCCCATTTTTGTTGCGTTTCTCGTTGTCTTTTTGTCTTTCTTTTTCCCCATTTTAGGTCGCTTAGATGAGTTTTAATTCATTTTATAGTTTAGTTAGCGTTTTCTCTCTTCTTGGTTTTTCTTGTGTTTTTCCGTTCGTTTTCCGTTTCTTTCGTCGTTGTTGGTGTGTAGGTTGGAAGTCTCGGGAGAACAAGATTTCGGAAAAATACTAGCTGGGCAAGCCTAATCAAGTAGAGGAGTTCGTTGGGAACACACAGGAAAAAGCGGAATCGAATTCCGAGTTGAAACGAACTCAAACGGGCCCGAGAGGCAAAGTCGTGCGAGCTGTCCAGTTTTAGTCGCCGCAGCCGCGGAGAAGGATAAGTCGCGGCCGCGAGGGTCCCAAAACAGCCCAAAACGTTCCATTGCTGGCCAGTCGAGCTCGCGGCCTCGGAGATGGTCGCGGCCGCGGACCTTCCTTCACCGCGGCCGCGGAGGTATGGTCGCGGCCGCGGAGGTCGCGACAGCAGGATTTTAAAATTAGTTTTCAGATTCGTTTTTAAGGAGTTTTTGGCGAGGTTTGAACACCTCTCGACCGGGGTGAAAACCCTAGGTCCCGAGAAAACACAAAATCTCTTTCTCCTCTTTTCTTTCTTCTTCTTCCTCGTTCCTTTTCTTCTCTTAATCATTATTTTCCATTTTTCTTCTTCTTTTTCTTAGTTAGGGATTAAGCTTGTAACTCGAATTCAACATCTAAACTTGGATTGATTGTAAGTATTTCTTTCTCTTGTTTAATTCATGAATAATGGTTGACTTGAGTAGAATGATTATATTTGTTGAATTTGATTTATGTAGCTAATTCCTTCTGCTAGGGATAGGGGATGATTGTTCTTGATTAATTTCGTTATTATTGGGCTTTAATTTGTTCCTGCTTGTGCGAGTTGCTTTAATTAGGGTTAATTAATTTTTACTTGATAACTTGATATAATCGAAGGGTGACACTTCGATCTTGCAATTGGTATCAATTGAATGTTAATTTGTCGAGTTAGGGTTTGTTGGTTCTATATGATTAGTTGATTAAACACCTTCTAGTTGAATTAGCGACTTTTAGAACCGAAAGGGGAGAAGTCGTAGACCTAGGCTCGCATGAGATAGATGATTTCGTAACTGAATAGTCTATAGGTTTTGGATTGAAATACATACTTGCCGATGACCCATCTCTTGTTACGAAAAGTTATTGAGACTGGGATAATTGGCATGTGTTAGATGCTCGAGCTAGCTCGTCTATGTTCAATCCCTTGTTACGAAGAGTTATTGGGAGCGAACCGCTAGATGTCTAAGCGAGAGTGTCAATCTTGAACCGAACAATTGATTGCCCGGTTTTGCTTAGAACTTGAATAAATTATCCCCGATTTCCTAGCTTCTTTATCGCTTTCTAGTTCGTACTTTAGGTTCGTTTTTGTTTGCTGTTGATTTCTTAGTTGATAATATATTCCTCATTTCTGATTAGAGTGTTTAGGTTTTTATTTTTTTTTTTGTGTGGAATCAATACCGAAGTTAAATTCCGAACCGCCTTCCTCAAGAGATCGACCCGGAAAACGAATCCTTGATTCGGTACTCGGTAAAATATAACAATTTGTACACAACATTGACCCCTAATCGCGCTTAAGATGTAGTATAAAATTTAGTGAAAATTTTTCGTCTCTTGAAATGATTAGTCGAATTTATATAAATTTTTTATAAATATTTTTATTAAATTTGATACAAATGAAGTTTATGTTGAATAAATTTTGAAAAAGTTTGAATAAATTTTGAAAAAGTTTGACTTTCATAAATTTTCTAAATAGGCTTATAATTTGCCACATTGAGTTGCAATACTCCCTCGGCCATTGATGTTGCAATATGCATTCTATTCACATCAAGATAATCTCATTTCGTTATCAACCACGAACTTGGATATTATACCTGTAGTTTACTTCTTAATTTTATATCCATTATATGACCAATAGTTTGGACAATATTACTTGAATTACCCAACTCTGGATAAACTAATTGCTTGGAAGATGAACTTAATTGAGTTGATGTGCTATCACTCGGTCGGAGTCGGAAGGCCTCTCCTTGATCGCCGAGCATCTTCGATTGGAGAAGGGAAGCTTCGTTCTGCTTCTGGCTGGCATTCTGGCGGTCCTCCTGGTCGCCTTCGCTGTTCACGGCGGGGCTTCTGGTGGTCTAGGCTCTGGTCGGCGGCGGGTTGCAGTGATGTTGGGAGGAGCGTGAACCAGGGGGTGGGACGGGACTCCGGATGCTGTGGCGGTTCTGTTGCGGTAATTGGGGTTGAGGGTATGAGCCGTCCTCACCCTCCCCTGTTGACTAGTGGTGTTAGGCGGCGGGGACCTGGCTTTCTCGAGCTCGTCTAGTGGTGTTAGACGGCTTCGGGCTGGGACTGGTGTGGGGGAAGGTTGTTCTCCTCTCGGTTGGTAACGGGTCGACTCTGGGATTGGTTCGGGCTCGGCGTTGGCTATTGTGTAGGCGGTTGCGCAGTTTCGGTAGTGTTTCTTCGGGCTTGGAGTCTCTCTCGTGTCGATTGTTCACTGTTGGTTGGGTCGGTTCGGTTGTTGTGCAAGGACTTTGTGTGTTTTTGTTTTGTAGTTCTTGTTTTTTGTTGTTAGTGTTGTTTTGAGTTAGTATTTGTGTTAGTAAATGTGTTTTAGGTTTGGGCCCTTGGCCTCTGTGCACCCGAGTGTCATTTTCATTACTCTGTGGGGGTCCGACACTCGGGAATTACCCTGTGGGGGTCTTGTGTTGTTGTTTTTTCGTTGTTTTGTGTGTTTTTAGTTTCTAGAGTTTTACCCCGTTGGGGTCGGTTCTAGGCAGTCTTTTGACCTGTCCTCCCACTTTTTCAACTATGGGCTGCTTATATTCAGCTGTTGGCTGTTTGTAATCAGCTGGTGGCTGCTTTCTGCACATTTGTGCGTTATATATAATATCTCTATCGTTCTGGAAAAAAAAAAAAAAATCTAAAATCTTAAATCTTACCAAATACATAACACTTCATAATACAACACACTCAAATTTTATTAATTATAATTTATTTCTTCTCTATGAAAGACACATCTGTTGAAAAATAAACTTGATTTATAAATATTGTATTTTAAAGAATTGCCTAGAAGGTGGTAGAATACATATGTGTAGAATAATCTAGGAAAAGATAATTATGACATGTGTAGAAGTATGTAGAATAGATTTATGTAGAATAATCTAGGAAAAGTGAATTATGTGGCATATGCTAGAAACTTCCACCTTCCTCCAAGATTGACTATAAATATCCATGCATGATGTAAGGTGAATTGATGATAAAAAAAAGTTTCTATCTCCTTCCAATAAAATATTAGTCTAGCCATCTTCACACTACTCACTTTACTCAACATTCACATACACAATATATACATATTCCAACAAAGTGGTATCAGAGTCAAGTTTATTCCATAATGGCGAACAACCTACAATCCTTTCAAGTCCCGATTCTCAACAAGAGCAACTTCGATAATTGGAGCATTAAAATGAAGGCTCTACCCGGAGCTAACGATGTGTGGGAGATTGTAGAGAACGGGTACGAGGATCCGCCGGATGAAGCAACACTATCCCAACAACAAAAGGATAGGCTAAGGGATTCAAGGAAGAGGGATAAGAAGGCTCTCTTCCTTATCTACCAAGCATTGGCAGATGACGATTTTGAGAAGATCTCGAGCGCATCCACCGCGAAAGAAGCTTGGAATAAGTTACAAGTCTCGTGCAAAGGCGTCGAACAAGTAAAGAAGGTACGTCTCCAAACTTTACGAAGTGAATTTGAATCCCTTAATATGAAGGAATCCGAATCTATATCGGATTATTTTACTAGAGTATTGGCGGTATCAAACCAAATGAAAAGAAATGGTGAAAAATTGGAGGATGTTAGAATAATGGAAAAAATATTGCGCTCACTAACTCCAAAATTTGAGCATATTGTTGTAACAATTGAAGAAACAAAAAACTTGGAGGAGATGCCGATAGATATGTTAATGGGCTCATTACAAGCTTATGAAGAAAAACATAAAAAGAAGCAAGATATTGTAGAACAGCTTTTGAAAATGCAAGTGAGCTTGAAAGACAAGGATGAAGGGCCAAGCAACAACCATGGTGAATATTGGAGAGGTCGTGGCCAAGGACAAGGTTGAGGCCGAGGACGTGGACGAGGTGGCTATACCAATTATGAAAAGAAAAGAAAGAGTACGGTCGAGGAAGGAGTAACCAAAAATCGAGGTACGATAAGTCTTACTCAAAATGTTATAATTGTCATAAATTTGGACATTTTGCTTCTGAGTGCAGAAGCCAAAGGCTTAATATTGAAGAGAAGGCGAATTTCGTCGAGAGCAAAGATGAAGCCAAAGCAAGTTTGCTTTTAGCTTACAAAAGAGAGGAAGGAAGACAAGATGACACTTGGTACCTCGACACCGGAGCGAGCAACCACATGTGTGGAAAAAAGAGTATGTTTGTGGAGCTCGACGAGTCGGTAAGTGGGAATGTCTCATTTGGTGATGATTCTAAAATTCCAGTCCAAGGAATAGGAAAAATATTAATTCGTTTGAAAAATGGAGGTCATGATTTTATCTCAAATGTTTACTATGTGCCTAATATGAAAAATAATATTTTGAGTTTGGGTCAACTTTTGGAGAAAGGTTATGATATTCGCATGAAGGATTATAACCTTTCAATAAGAGATATCAAAAATAATTTAATTGCCAAGGTGCCAATGTCCAAAAATAGAATGTTTTTACTAAACATTCAAAATGATGTGGCGAAATGTCTTAAATCTTGTTATAAAGATTTATCCTGGTTGTGGCACCTTCGATATGGGCACTTGAATTTTGGAGGGCTGGAATTACTATCAAAGAAGGAGATGGTAAGAGGGTTACCATCAATTAAGCATCCTGATCAATTGTGTGATCTACTCGGGAAGCAGTCTAGGAAACCATTTCCAAAGGAGTCACTTTCAAGAGCTCAAAAGCCATTGGAGCTAGTTCATGCCGATATATATGATCCAATAGCTTCAAGTTCTCTCGGTAAAAGTAATTATTTTCTGCTTTTCGTTGATGACTTTTCTAGAAAAACCTAGGTTTATTTTTTGAAGCAGAAATCTGAAGCATTAGAGGCCTTCAAAAAATTTAAAGTCATGGTCGAAAAGCAGAGTGGCATCAAAATTAAAGCCTTAAGGACTGATAGAGGGGGCGAGTTCATATCAAAGGAGTTCATGGAGATCTGTCGAGAAAATGGAATTAGAAGGCCACTGACAGTCCCAAGATCCCCCCAGCAAAATGGTGTTGTTGAAAGGAAGAATCGCACAATTCTCGAGATGGCGAGGAGTATGCTCAAGACAAAGAATCTTCCTAATGAATTCTGGGCCGAAGCGGTTGCATGTGCGGTGTATCTCTCCAATCGATCTCCAACAAAGAGTGTTTGGGGAAAGACTCCACTAGAAGCTTAGAGCGGTGTAAAGCCTGGGATTGCTCACTTGAGAGTGTTCGGGAGCAAAGCTTATGCACATGTACCAGACGAGAAAAGAAGAAAGCTCGACAACAAAAGCAAGGTTTTTATATTTATCGGGTACGATTCTAACTCTAAAGGATACAAGTTATATAATCCTAATACTAAACAGATCGTGATAAGCCGAGATGTGGAGTTCGACGAAGAAGGAACATGGGATCTTAGTTCCAACGAGGAGTTCAGTTACATTACACTCTTTGAAGAATCAAATATGGAGGAGCAAAAAAGAGACGTCGGGTAGGAGCATGTGACTCCACCAAACTCACCTGCGCCAAGCAATGAAGACTCACCACCATCTTTCTTAAATGAAAGAGTCGCGCCACGTGAAAGAAGTCTTCACGAAGTCTATGAAGACACTCAAAGGTTAGAAGATCTTACACTTCGTTGTCTATCTGCTGATTGTGAGCCATAACCTTTGAGGAAGCTGAGCAAAGTGAAAAGTGGCGAGATGCGATGGATGAGGAAATCAAAGCCATCGAGAAGAATAATACGTGGAAGCTTGCAACACTTCCTAAAGGCCACAAAGCTATTGGAGTCAAGTGGATATACAAAATGAAGAGAAATTCAAGTCGAGAAGTTGACGAATACAAAGCAAGACTCATCGCAAAAGGTTACAACTAAAGAGAAGGAATCGACTATGACGAGGTATTTGCTCCTGTTGCTCGACTAGAAACAATTAGACTAATAATTTCTCTTGCAGCTCAAAACAAATGGAAGATTCATAAAATGGATGTTAAGTCGGCCTTCTTGACATCTATACCGAGGTATATCTGAGAGGTACGCTCAACTATGGTCTGCTCTATTCAAATACTAATAATTACGAACTTGTTGTGTATAGTGATAGCGATTGGGCTGGAGACAATGATGATCGAAAAGTACAAGTGGCTTTGTATTCTTTATGGGAGATACTGCATTCACGTGGATGTCAGAGAAGCAACCCATAGTCACACTGTCAACATGTGAAGCAGAATATGTAGCCGCCACATCCACTGTTTGTAATGCAATCTGGCTAAGGAACCTGCTAAATGAGCTTGGGTGGCCAGAAAAGAAGGCAACAACAATTTGTGTGGACAGCAAGTCGGCAATTGCACTAGCAAAGAATCCGGTGATCCACAATCGGAGCAAACATATAGACACACGCTTCCATTACATCAGAGAATGCATTTCAAAAAAGGAAGTTCAAGTGGAGCACGTCAAATCACAAGACCAAATCACTGACATTTGTACCAAGCCCCCTCAAGTATGAAGATTTTACAAGGCTCAGAAGTTTGCTCGGGATGACAAATCAAGTTTAAGAGGGGGTGTTGAAAATTAAACTTGATTTATAAATTATAATATTGTATTTTAAAGAATTGCCTAGAAGGTGGTAGAATACATATGTGTAGAATAATCTAGGAAAAGATAATTATGACATGTGTAGAAGTATGTAGAATAGATTTGTGTAGAATAATCTAGGAAAAGTGAATTATGTGGCATAGGCTAGAAACTTCCACTTTCCTCCAAGATTTCCACTTTCCTCCAAGATTGCTTATAAATATCCATGTATGATGTAAAGTGAATTGATGAGAAAAAAAAGTTTCTATCTCCTTCCAATAAAATCTTAGTCTAACCATCTTCACACTACTCACTTTACTCAACATTCACATACACAATATATACATATTCCAACAACATCACCATCGGTCCTCTTAGTTTCCTTGCACTTGCAATATTTTTTCCTAAAATTATAATAAATTTCAAGTTATGAAAAAGTGAACGATTGTCCATTTAAGTAAATACTTTCAATAAATTTAAGGGTTAATTGCCAGAAAAACTCCAACCTTTTGTTTAATTGCACATAAAACTCATCTTTTTAATTTTGCACCAAAATACAAACCTTTTATAAGTATTGCAAAATCGTCTCAAAGTTGACTTCCGACCAAAGTGTGCTGACATGACCGATCGGAAAAGTGACGTGGTCTTCAAATTCAATAGTCAGCCCTCCACGTCACACACCACTAAAATACATACAAAAATACATACAAATGGAAATCCAAATGCAGTATCCAATTAATTTCCTTTTTTGAGAGATAACGATAAACCAAGAAGACAGAAACTTAAGCTGAATGTATACCTTATGATGTCCCTTTGTCGTCTCTTAACTTTGTGGTTCAACCATGGGCAAACATCAGAGGTTCAGCTGGCATTTCATTTGTAAATATAAACACATGATTGATTGTTTTGCCCCAAGTAATTTGCCAGAATAGATTCTAATAACCACACACAGTTCAAGAACTGTTGGTATGAATTAGGTCTTGTTCATGTTTCATCTATTCTGGAACTGGGTAAATTGGTTGGGCTTGTTTTGGAGATCAGTAAACTACCGCATTCATCATGAATACACATCCTTTCTAAACCAATTCATCAACTGTATCATGAGCACAGATAATAGTGTTCAATTATATAGATATGAGTTTCTCGTCCAATTATATTGATATGAGTTTTATACTTTGGAATTTCTTCAGTGCTTTTGTAAAAATAAATTGATTTACTACTCAATCAAGTATATAACTTATTTAAATGGTGATGATCAGACCTAAGATCTTGAACTGCTGCTTCTCTGGATATTGCATTTGGATTTCCATTTGTATGTATTTTTGTAGTTTAATTCACGTATATGCAGCTGCTAATGAAAGTTTCCCTTCTAGGCTTGGGATTTTTATTACCATGTATTCAGGCAGATTGACAAGCAGCTTCAGACACTCACCACCCTGGACTTGCAGGCAAGAGAAGTTCACTCTTGTGTTTGGTCTTTACTGATGTCAATAGACTAGTATTGATTTAGATGTGACAAGCTCATATTGATGTCAATATGACAAGCTCATGGCGATATGATGAGCTCGTATTGATTTAGATGTGACGAGCTCATAGAAGTAATGAAATGACGAGCTCATTTGTAGCTATGATGAGCTTCACGTAGCTATGATGTGGAGAGCTTATGATGCTAAGGGAGTGATAGGTACACGTGACTCGGAGGATGACGAGCTCGTAATTTTACGATTAGACGAGCTAATGGCTTTGCGAAGTGACGAGCTCATGGCCTTGGTGAAGTGACGACCTCCCAGAGAGTGACGAGCTCGGCAAAGGCCATGACATAATGAACGCAGAGGAGATGATATGACGAGCTCTCGGAGGTTAAGATGTGACGAGCTCATTGAGAAGGTAACCAAACAAGCTCGCTAAGATTGTGAAATGACGAGCTCGCAGAGGTGATGATATGACGAGCTCTCGGAGGTTAAGATGTGACGAGCTCGTTGAGAAGGTAACCAAACAAGCTCGCTGAGATTGTGAAATGACGAGCTTGCAGAGGCGGTGATGTGACGAGCTGGATGGGATGCGCGACGACCTGGCACTGAGACCTTAGGAATAATTCCTTGGACGACCTGCGACCTACGGCTGTTCGTCCTCGAAATTTGGGGGGCTAGATGATATAGCATCTTTGTAGTTCGGTTGGGTGGTCCTTAGCAGTGACAAAGGCGGTCCCGAAAACCGAGTTGAGAATGAGCTTGGCAGAGATTGGACCGGTGATGGAAAACCATAATGGTAAGAAAGGTTTTTGAGTTCGGCCGCTCGCGTATGGCCGAGGTAGGTGTTTGAGCTAAGCAGCCTTGAAAGGACGAGCTAGGCATGGTGCGCAAGGGTAACTGGTCCTAAGTGTAAAATGCGATTATGATGTCGGGAGCTGGCGCAGCTGAGCTGGGGTAGGAAAGCTGGTGGAAAGCTCGGTGTTGGCCGAGCTCATCTAACGATCTGTCACTGACGTATAGGTTATGGAGTCTTCCTCTCTAATGAGATTAGCATTGCCAAGAGGCGGGCGGAGGTAGAACTCTATTGGCAGAAGGAGTCTTCCTAGGTCACGGTTCTTCAACTATAAAAGGGAGAACATGTTTCTTTTTACACATAACACACAACTTACACAAAAACATGAACATACGCTTTGTCTCATATATCTGCTACTTCTCCTAAATTCGTCACTGACTTGGGCGTCGGAGTGTTTGCGCCGGGACCCCCCCGGCGTACTTGCAGGTTACCGGCGATTCAAGGAAGGCAAACCGATTCGGAGAAGCGGTCCAGCGGTTCGAGACAATTTGACATATCATTTTTGTAGTTTGATTCACGTATATGCAGCTGCTAATGAAAGTTTCCCTTCTAGGCTTGGGATTTTTATTACCATGTATTCAGGCAGATTGACAAGCAGCTTCAGACACTCACCACCCTGGACTTGTAGGCAAGAGAAGTTCACTCTTGTGTTTGGTCTTTACTGCTCCTAAAATACTAAGTGTTCCTTTTATCTTGACTATACATGGAAGTGATGGGGAATAATATGCTTTCTTGTTGAAGGGGCATGAAGATTTACGTCAAGATGAGCGAGTGCTGCAGGTTTTGTTCACAAATTCCGTGCCTTATTTGCTGCACAATGATTGTATTGCTCTTATTGCTGAATTTTGCATCCTTGTTTTGTATGGAGTTAATTTTGAGAGAGTAATATTATTCTGAATTAACCTTATCAGCTACCGATGTCTGGTGATTATTGGAATGCTTCTTCATTGCCTTTATATGATTTAAAAACTACTGAAGTGCTACTTTACGAGCTCTTTGGATTGGTAAACTTACCTCACAAGTGCCAGAAATATTCTTATATTGACCTATACTAAATGCTGAACATTGTTTGAGGCAATTATATTGCATTTAGAGTGATTGGAAAAAAAGATCAGTGAATACTAGTAAAAAAAAAAGATCAGTGAATACTAGTAAAGAAATTTATGAGGCATTACTTCTAGTAGAAAGTTTTTTGCCCTTTCATATTGTATTTTATTAAATTATTAGTTGACACTCGCACCATGATGTTTACGGGGAAAAGAGCTTTTATTTAATATTTAATCACAAAGGGTCACGGCTTTAATTTTTTCAGGTTGGTTATTTGCTTGGCCTGGGTGATCGACATCCAAGCAACCTCATGCTGCATTGTTATATTATATACATGCCTATACCTGTAATTATATTTATATTAATTTGAACTTACTTGTATGTGTTACTGTCAACAGCGGGAAGATATTGCATATTAATTTGAACTTACTTGCTTTGAAGCTTCAATGAACTGTGAGAGAAATTTCCTGAAAAGGTTAGCTGCTGTTTAATGGTTTCATTTAAACTGTATATGAAAAGAAATGTACAAAAGAATACAGCCTTGAGTGAGATATGATATTGAACCTCCACCATGATATTTTTTTGTCTTGTGAATGTTCTGTAATACCATTGTGCACTTTTCTTTTCGAATGTTCTAATGTGCTTGCTTTGTGCACATTTACATACACGAATTACACGAAAACCCAGCTTCCAAAATTACCAAAAACGCCACGATTCTTGATACTGTGCTAACAAGGAAGGGTGTAGTTTATAAATGTGAATAAGAGTTGATACGCTTTTTTGTATATGAATGGAAAAAAATATGACAATAAAATCTCGGGTATATTTTGTAACTTCTAAAAGTTGGATGTTTTCTTTGTTTTCTTGATTGCTTCAAACCTGATGGGTATCTTTGTAACCAATGCTCTTATTCAAATCTTCAGTTATTACTTGCGTATAAGCGAATAAGAGGGGAAAAAAATGGTTTTGGTATAACTTGCAGTTGTGTCTGATCGAAAACTTCTGATCATGTTTCAGGTGGTGTCGTTTCTGGTAAATCAGTGATATCTCCAGTTGTTGATGTGCGTGATATTTCCTACTCCGTCAAAAGTGATACATCAACTACATTATTGTTTTCCAGCTTGGCCTTTGTTCACGGTTTTCTAATACTTTGTAAGTAATTTATGCCGACTTCATCCAAAATTTCAGTTACTATATTGTACTGTGATTTGCTGGTTTGCTGTGGCCTCTGCAGACATATAATGTGTACGTGAATGTTTGTACTGAGAAATTTTTGCTGGTTTGCTTTGACCTCTTGTCCTTATGCTTTTTTTTTTTTCCTTTCTATCTTT
>BKCP01006538.1:228136-240959 GCA_008636005.1 Striga asiatica
CTTTGAAGAAATGGAAGGTTAAAGCTGGCAAGGCCATGTTCGCTATCAAGACCACCATTGAGGAAGAGATGCTAGAGCACATTAGAGATGCGAAGACACCGAAGGACGCATGGGACACATTCGCAGGGTTGTTCTCGAAGAGGAACGATGCGCGAGGTTGCAACTTTTGGAGAACGAGCTTCTATCCATCACGCAACGAGACATGACGATAAACCAGTATTTTGCTAAGGTAAAGTCTCTTTGTCGTGAAATTTCTAATTTAGATTCATCTGCTGGTATGTCAGATTCTCGGATTAGGAGAATAATCATTCATGGATTGAGGCAAGAATATAGAAGTTTTATTGCTGCTGTGCAAGGTTGGCCCACCCAACCTTCTCTCTCGTAGAGTTGGAAAATTTGCTAGCTGACCAAGAAGCGTTAGCTAAGCAAATGTTCCAAGCCTCATCCAAGAATGATGAAGAATTACTTTTCGTAAAGAATATCAGAGGTCGACACAATAAAAATTGTCATTGGAGGAAAAGAAACGAAAATGACAAAAATGAAGACGAGAGGAGTTCTCATTTAGGGGGAGCACAAAGGAAAGAAAATTTGAGCGATCAACCTCAAGAATGTAGAAGATTTGAAGGGAAATGTTATAACTGTGGAAAGAAAGGCCACATAGCGAGGAATTGTTGGTCGAAGAAGAAGCCAGCAGAAGGAAATGCAGTCACGTCGGATGAGGCACACAAAAGTGTAGATGAATGGGATCTTGAAGCATTGTCAGCCGTAATTGGAGAAGAAGAAGCTGGTGAAGAAGTCGCGATGGCTTTAACGGCAACGGTCGCTGAGCTTGTCGACTCAAATGATGAATGGGTAGATAACCTTGGAAGCTCAAGTGACGAAACAGGAGACATGAAAGAGTTACCAGATTCGACAGAATATAGTGAAGAGCGTCCGGTGACAGTTGACAACTTAATGCTGCCAATCTCCGACACTGGTGAAAAAGAATCGGCTAAGGAAGATAGAGTTAAAGACGAGCTAATAAGTCACGGGCAAGTCAACAAGCATTGGATAAGAGTAGAAGATCAGTCAAGTGTCAAGAACCCACAAGCCCATAGATCAGTGAAAGTACGAGTACCAAGCCCAAAGTACACGAGAAAAATATTTACAAGCTCAAACTTATGTGAAGATGCATTTCTCGACGTAAGGTGGCCGATAACAACGAAAGAGCAAAAGTCGGTGTTGAGGGGGAGTGTTAAAATAATATCAACACCTTCTTTTGGGAAGGACCCGGAAGCATCTAGAATAATCCGAAAAAATGTGGAACGTCGTGGAACATTGTGGAAGGTTCCGGAAGCATCTAGAATGACCCGGAAAAATGTGGAAGGTTCCGGAATATTGTAGAAGTATCTAGAATACCCAAGACATTAGATGTTCTAGAAAATTCCTTTAGAGGAGGTGGTGGCTATAAATAGAGGAGACCACCTCATTTGCATTGAATCCCAATAATCCAAGCATCCAAGAGTCTAAGTAAAGAGTGTGTGTGTATGTCATAGTTAGTGTGTTTTGGTCTTGATAAGTGAAGTATTGTATCTTGGTCTATATTGTGTTCTGTAATTACTTTGTTAATCTAATAAAGTAATTACGTTAGTATCCACGTGTTGCGAGTGTACCCAACCTAACAGTATATGCATTACTTGAATGTTACAGAAAACATGTAGTCCATTAAAAAATTAGATAAAATGCTAAGGCTTCCGAATTTTGTTTGTTCATACACAATGTGGATTGTGGAGGGATATCAATTTTGTAGTCTAAGCTTAATTATGAATATACAGTCCTTATACTTTTGAAGTCCTAGTTCTCTTTTCCTATTATGTTTCTTTCCCTCTTTTTTTTGTTTGATATGTCGTGTATTTATATTATCTTTTGAGATTATTTAGTTGAGAAGTGATCTTGGCCAACTATTATAAATGAGTATTTTCTTCTTTGTAGTGATCAGTGAGAGTGATCTCCGCCCATCGTTTGATAATTTGACATTTTCTGGCTCAAATATTTTTACTCATCGGTTAGTGTTCCTCTTCTTAATTTATATTAATGCATTCCCTAAGTTTATGGCTATGTTTTTTAGTGTCTACTACATGTCTGTAGACTTATTGTCCTTTTTATGCTCTGCTTTTAGTTAGACATTCAGTCAAATTGTGTGAGTGAAATTATCTAGGATATTTTAACTAGAATAATCTAGGATATTTTATTGTCCTCTTCTTAGTGTCTTGATATTATTAAAGTAAAATTGTAACTAGAATAATCTAGGATATTTTAAGTCAGTTATTAACCGACATTAACCACCTATTTAAATAGGCTTGAGTGGTGAGAGTTATGTGTGAGTGAAATTACTTTGTTTGTGTGCTGAGTGAGAAAAATAATAAACAAGTGAGGTGTGTGCTTGAGTACTTCCAAATAAACGGTATTGTGTGAGTTGTGAGTAATATATTTGTAATAATAAAATTAATTTACTGTGATAATCTTGATTATATTGGCTCATTTATTTTCAACTGCAATGACCAAGGCGAACTTTAGGAGATAAGAATTTGTTTTGATATATCTGATAATTTTGTTGATGGTTGTGGATCGATTTGTTTTGATATCGATTTTAGTGTGCCCATCATGCAGCGTTTCAGCCGCCCTTTTATTGTAGATTGAGTGATTGGAGTTTACGCTTGATGTATGTTAAACTCCCTTTTTTATCTAAATAAGATTGAGTGATTTTGGGCTTGATGTATGTTAAACTCCCTTTTTTATCTAAATAACATGATTGGAGAAGCATGTATGTGAACTGCTGGAATCATGGTTTCTTTTACATACTTTTTTAGGAAATTTTTTCGTATTTGATTTCAAATCTCGGGCTAATAGCTTATGTAATAGACTTAAAAGTTAATAATGGAGGTTTTTCAAGCTCGAGAGTTGTGTGGTGACTTAATTTATCGAGAGTTAATAATGGCTTATGATCGACTTTTACGATATGTTGAAAACTAAAACATCACGATATTCAATATTTATGTATGAAGAAACAGATTAAGTTCAGTATTCATTGACAAACCCATAGCCAATTAAAAACAAGAATAGATAANAAAAAAATTGCCATTGAAATTCTTCCCTGCTTATCTTACTAAATTGAGTCTAGCACAAAGTTGAAAAATGATTCCACTTTTTATTCTATTATTTTTTATTTACTTCAAGGGTTGAAAAATCTCCCTCTGAATCGTTAATTTTTTGGCTCCCAGCGTCTTCGCACATGAAATGAATTCTATGATTACTTTTACCTTTCAGTTGATATCATTAAATCCTTCAAATGTCTTTTGGGATATGAGCAATTCAATTCCGTGTCTTAAGTGTCTTAACTTGTTCTTGTAGATGTGACCATGAGAAGCGAAAAAAGTGTTTTAACATGCATTACAGAAGTTATTGGTGAAAACTGAAAACAACCTGAAGAAGAAGCTAGGTTCATATATGACTGATGTGGATTACAAAATGCTGTAGCTCAAGAAAAAGAAGGTGGCTACTATTGAAGTAGGAGACTCTTCTCATGCAAACGAGGAAGGAAGCGTTTAGAGGCACGAGATCTCAAGAAAAATGTCACAGGATAAAGATAAATACAAAGGAATAAGTTCAATTCAACCTTTTGTTATTTAATATTCCCTCCTATTTTAAACATTTGTCATCCTGGCTATCAACACACTAATTAAGAAATATTTTTCTTTCTAAGTTTAACCCTATTTAATAACTCTAGATTTATTTATTTTTTTTTTCCAAACAGCAGATATTAACCCTGGAATTGAGTTGGCGACAATAAATTATTTTTCTGATTATGTTGTGATTTTATATAATAAAAATATTATAAAATGCATGATACAATGAGATAATTGTACATATATTGAGTGAATTAGTTTACGTGTGAACTACAGGTAGGAGTATGCGTATTTCAGCAGTAAAGCTTGTTTTTTTATGTATTAAATCAGGTAGATCGTGCGCGTTGCATAAATGCTCATAATAGAGTCATAATATTCAAATCACGATATAAGATAGATGTTTGCCATTTTTATATATAAGATAAGTCTAATCCAGTATTATTTATTTCATATGCAGAGCTGTACGTTTTATGGTAATTATTGATTAATTGACATTAATTACATTGTTAATTTAACTGGAAAAATGATCATTTCATGATTTGCTCCATTGTTTAATGCAAATAACTATAAATATCGATTGTATTCGCTACTCCAGTGAAAAAAAATGATTAAGTGATTGCTCAAATTGGTTAAAAGTTATATATATTTTCTTTTTTTGGCACTTAGAAAGTTCTCCAAATAAATTTTACGCGAAACAGGTTGAAATAAAAAATAATTTTGGCTGAGTCATCTAAATGGACCCCTCCTTGACGAGTTTTATTATATTGTTTATACCACTTCAAATGCAAATATTTCACAAGATTTTGACATTGGACAATACTTTTTTAAAAAATAAAATCTTTTTTTTTTATTTGTCATATACATTACAAAAAAATGAAATTTCAATGAAGTATATAGTAATAGAATTACAAATGAACAATTCAGCTCTCTTGTCCTCAATTGCATGAGTTAATATGTTCACCAATTAATGTGACAGGAGATTAATATATCATACATAATTATTATATTATTCGAGATCACAAAATGTTAACTTGTGATTGATGGATACATTTAATGTGCCCGGTGGTATATGAGTATTTTTCGTACATAATTCACTTGCTTTATTGAATATTTTGCCTAACTTTTTACTATTGAAACAAATAAAAAAAAACATCTATCTTTTTGAAAAATAAAAAAATAAAAAAATAACAACAACAACAACAACAACAGCATAGTCTTTAGTCTCAAACAAGTCGAGGTAAGCTAGAGATGAAACTCAAGAGAAACACTAAACAAATAAAAAAATAAACTTAGGAAATTTCACTTCAACTCGAAAACTTTTACAGGTAACTTCTTCTCACACTCTAATATTGTTGGGACTTGGGTGGCTCATTTTTAAATATCTAAAATTTCATATAATAAATTATACTGAAATTCACAAGTAGGTCCAAAGATATTACCCAATTTTTCTATAGCATCTATCACTCTTTTGTCTGATTGTTGGTGCATATTTATTATTACCTTAATTTAAGTATATCATATTGTCATACTTTATAAGCTTATAATTGTTAGATCTATACATATTTTTTAAATTTGGACCATGTAGTTGATCGATCGACTGTCAATATAAGCTGGCCATGTCCGATAATAAATTCTTAATTCATGTCGTTATGTGCCAATGAGTGTGCGTGCATTAGTGAAAGGATGAGATGCTTTTAAGGTAATTAATCTCAATTTTATGTTCCATCAACACGCAATATACGTTTGGCAAGAAAAAAAAAAATAATAAAACGCAATATACAACTTATTTAGTAAGATTTATGTGATTGGTTTTTATTTGTAGGACGTTATAAGATCGAGTTTAATGTTATAAGACCAATTAGAATTGCAACGTAGTTTCCACGGTCCACCTAAAATCTTTACTCAGATAACAAAAATATTATTGGGTTATATGCAATTAGAATCAATTTGAACTCCCTCTATAAGTTCTGACTCAAACAGGGGCGGATTTACATATGGGCGAGCCTAGGCAGTTGCCCAGGCTGAATTTTTATTGCTAAAGATAGGTTATTATATTTTCAATAGAATTTTTTGGGTGAAAAATGGCAAAAACTAATCTGTGCGCGGGGAAGGAGATGCCTTTGGTAAGGGATTTTTTTATTTTTAATTAGCCTATAAAACGACGTCTTTTTTTGCTTTCATTGAATTAAAAATATGAAGCCAAACGATGTCGTTTCGGTTAAAAGGTCCAAAAAAAATCAAATATTTCTCCCAACCCTTACACTAACCTTGACGGCTTCTCAAGTGTGCAGAAGAACTGAAGACAGAAGAACCCCAAATTTATTTCGTACTTTAATTTCAAAATACGCCGCCGAACACGACCCAATTTTCATCTTCCATCTTTAATCATCCGTTCTTCGTGAATCAATACATAGAATCCAAAAAAAATTCCTTCTCAAGGAAGGCTGACGGGAAGTCGGAACAGAATTGTTGCTTGAATGGTTTTATCGAGATTTCTCTGCTATAATTCTAATGTAAGTGTTTTATATGTTCAAGTATTCATATCAATTTTTTGTTTTTTATTTTTTAACTCAAATTTTTGTTTGTATGTATTATATTATGTATGTTTTTCCCTACTGTAAATTTCGTCTCGGTCGATCGGGCGGACCTCTCAGTAATTTGGTGTGCCGTGTGTAATTTTTTTAAAAACTGAAGTGAAATTAAAAAAAAAAAAAATTATTTTTTCGTTTCAAATTGTCCTGGCTGATAAAAAATCCTTGATCCACGCTGCTGAGTTCGAGAGTTCGACAACCTGACAAATATATGAATAATTACCTAAATATTCTCTACTTTAACAAAATTTGAGTTAGACAAAAAAGCTTTAAACTTATTTGAATAGACAAAATTTTATTAAAATATGATACGAGCTCTAACAAAATTTGAGTCAATTGAATTCGAGCTAATAGCAAGTCGATCCCAAGTATTTGTGTTTTTTAGTCGAGTCGAGATAAAAATTACCAAACGTAACTTGATAAAGTCAATGTTTGACTCCGTTAAAGTTATATGGTTGGTTAAATTTGATGACATATGATCCAAATAACCTCAAAGAAACTTGGAAGATGCAATAAATCTTGAATCTTGAGAAGAGCACTATTTGGACGGAGAGTCAATCCAATAGTACACATATATTATATTAATATATTTAATATATAATATAATATATGTGTACACATTTATTCAATTTCAGATATACATACTCGTACATGTGGCCAATTGGATTTATTTACTCTTAAATTAAGTCATCAGAAGATATGGCCATCTGCCCAATAAATGTGGAATCTTTATAATATTATTAGTGGACGTCGTTACGGGTTGTTCAGAAATATATTGTATTATAGTAGACATTGAGAAAACAGCCAAATTTGTTGGTAAGACATTTTGATATATTTTCTCCCAATAAACTTTAAAAAATTTCAACATCTAAGATCAAATTCTTAATAAGACAGCTTTGAATAAGGGTTTACTTTTGTATGTTTCGTACGCTACCGGCCATTAACAACTGCTATTTTATTTATTTTCCTTGAACTAAACATATCATCAGTTTTCCTGCGTAGAAATTTGTAAGTATATTAAAATGGTGTTCTAAAATAAAATATAAGTATTAATATATCAATTCATATAGACAAAAGACAATTAACATATAGATAAGAAATTAACATATATAAATATCTTTCTTGGAGATGTTTGTTGAAAATCGTGGGCATTAATCAGTAAATCAGTAATAATTTATCTTACAGAGAGTGTGTTTTACGTGCCTCGACTTAATTTATTTATTTGAATTCTTTGTTTGAATTTACTCAAGGATCGTATTAGTAGTTCTTGTTCTGATGAATATATGACCGTTGATCAGACTTCTTCATTTCCTTTTATTTTCTTATTTTATTTTTTTATCTGGTTGTTAAAACGATGTCGTCTTAGGGCAAATAAAAATGTAAAACATTGAGCGGGCTATAAAAATGAACCGCGACTGAAATGAAAGGTGTGCGTTTTGGGAAATTATCAGAGTTGCAGATTTTTCCTTTTTCTACCTTAGACATTTTGTTCTTCATGGTATCAGAGCAGGTCAAGCTCATTGAAGCCCGACGAACTTATCAATGGCGAATCGCAATCACAATGAAGCGTGGCCACTGCTGAATGCGAGAACAAGTGTTGGTGCAGAAACTCGTGAAGATAATCCGCTGTTCCTCCATGGATCGGATCATCCTGGTCTGCAGCTGGTTTCACATCCACTTACAGGAGCTAATTTTCTGACGTGGAAACGATCAATGATGATCGCACTCGGTGCGAAGACGAAGATAGGCTTTATTAATGGTTCGGTTGAACCGCCAACTGCAGGAGATCCAGACTTCGACAAATGGAAGAAAGTCGACTATATGGTAATTTCCTGGATCTTAAACTCAATTTCTAAGGATATAGCCGATGGATTTGTTTTTGCTGAGACTGCTAGAGAGTTGTGGGAAGAAATTTGCCAAAGTTTTGGTGAAAGTAATGGTCCATTGATCTATCAACTGCAAAGGGAAATTTCGAATTTAAAACAAGGCACTGATTCAGTCATGATATATTTCAACAAATTGAAGAGAAAGTGGGAGGAATATGGATGTTTAGTACCTCATTTGATGTGTCCGTGTGAAATTGGAAAAAAGATGGATGCACAATATCAGCAAAACAAACTCATGCAGTTTTTGATGGTATTGAATGAGAGTTATGACCACGTCAAAAACCAGGTTTTATTGATGGATCCTCTACCTTCAGTCAGTAAAGCTTACTCCATGTTGCTTTCTGCTGAGAGACAGAGATCAGTGCAGCTTGCTAGTGATGATTTTAATTCAGGCATGGCAATGGCTTTTAAGACAAATGCACCATTTGGTAGAGGCATGCACAGTAAATTCCCCAATGGACAACCACCTTATGGTAGAGGACGAGGTGGACAGAGGTTGTCCAAGGAAGAGAGGGCTAAGTTGACATGTGATAATTGTGGATGGAAGGGACATGAAAAGGCTACATGTTTCAAGTTACATGGCTATCCAGATTGGTTCAAAGAAATGAGGGACAACAAGATGAAAGGCATTGCTAATGTGGCTGAGGTAAAGGAAAGCAATCAAGCACTGCTGGGAACAGGCTTTAATTCCATAAGTGACATAACCAAATTAGCTCAAGAGGTAGCTAAGATCCTTGGTAAAGGCAATAAGGATGGCAAAGGAGGTCATGCAGTGATGGAAGAGGAGCACTTTGTAAATTTTGCCACAAATGAGGCAGACTATGCACTGTCTATGTATGATAATGTTGAAGGAAAGGCTTGGGTGATTGACACAGGTGCTAGCAAGCACATGTGCACAGACAAAGACTTAATGAAAAACATGGTGGTTTTATCAAAGGCAATCACCATTTACTTGCCTGATGGGAGTGTTAAGGAGGTATTTGAAATGGGTGAAGTAGAACTAACAAAGGATCTTACACTATATGGAGTGTTGTTCATACCTTCATTCAAGTATAATTTACTCTCGGTCACACAACTGTCTGCTTCCACCAACCTGAGATGTACCTTTACTTCAAATCAGTGTTTTTTTGAGGATGAACTGACAGGGCAAAGGAAGGGACATGGAAAATTGCAAGGGAAACTTTACATATTAATCACAGAGCAAAGGCACAAAAATGATCAGGTAGCATGTACTGTCTCTCTTGAACACTGGCACAAAATTTTAGGGCATGCTTCCTTAGGTGTGTTACAGCATATAAGCTTCTTGAAAGGATATTGCAATAAGAAGGATGCATTGAAAGAATGTGACACCTGTTTCAAATCCAAACAACATAGAGCACCATTTCCCTTGAGCAAGATACAATCTAAGGATGTGTTTGAAATGATACATGTTGACATATGGGGTCCTTGCAAAGAAGATAACCTCACACACACACCATACTTCTTAACTGTTGTTGATGATTACAGTAGGGGTGTCTGGATATTTTTGATGAAGACAAAAGGGGAGACAGTAGGTCACATTGAGAAATTTTTGATAATGGTCAAGACTCAATTTGGGAAAATAGTCAAAAGAATGAGAAGTGATAATGGCTTGGAATTTGTTGGTGAAAGATGCCAGAACTTGTTGACTAAGAATGGGATTATTCATCAAAGAAGTTGTGCCTACACACCCCAACAAAATGGGGTGGTAGAAAGGAAACATAGGCAGTTATTGGAGATTGCAAGAGGACTTATATTTCAATCCGGATTGCCACTGAGTTTCTGGAGTTATGCAGTGTTAACTGCAGCATTCATAATCAATAGGTTGCCCAGCTCAGCTTTGGGATGGAGTACACCTTTTGCAAAGATATATGGGAAGGAGGCAGATTATAGCAGGTTCGAACCTTTTGGGTGTTTAGTATATGCTGCCAACACTTCACCTCTAAAGAGTAAATTTGACACAAGATCTCATAGATGTGTCTTTATTGGATATTTGGTGGGATGTAAAGGATATTACCTGTATGATCTTGAAGAAGAGAGAAAATTTGTTTCCAGAGATGTTGTTTTCTTCCTCAACACTTTTCCTTTTAAATCAGCACCACTTACAGCAGATACATCCATTGACCCTTTGCCAAGAATTGTTGATTCTCCATCAGAAGCTCCTCATATTACTAATGATCCACCACCAGTTGAGTCCAGCGAGCAGATGGAACAAGTTGTGCAAGGTACAAAGAGAGTCAGGACCAAACCAGCTTGGATGAGAGATTATATTTGTGATAATGCTGAACAGGAACAAACTACACCCACAGATCAATTTTTGATCAATCTAGCACAAGAGGAGGAGTCATTGCATTATAACCAAGCCAAGAACAATGACAAATGGGTTCAGGCCATGAATTTGGAACTACAGGCTTTGGACAAAAATCAGACATGGACAATGTGTTATTTGCCCCCTGGAAAGAAGGCTATTGGGTCCAAGTGGGTGTACAAGATTAAAAGAAAAGCAAATGGGGAGGTGGAGAGATATAAGCCAGGTTGGTGGCTAAGGGCTTCAATCAAGTGGAGGGTGTGGATTTTTTTGAGGTCTTTTCCCCTGTTGCCAAGCTCGTCACAGTAAGGATGTTTATAGCTTTAGCAGCAATGAAAGGATGGAGCTTGTGGCAGCTAGATGTGAACAATGCATTTTTGCATGGTCACCTCAATGAAGAAGTATTCATGAAACCACCACAAGGTTACTCAGGATTTAAGGAAGGGCAGGTATGCAAGCTCATTAAAAGCTTATATGGACTAAAGCAGGCTTCTCGAGAGTGGAACTCAGAATTGTGCAAGAAACTCTTGGCTTTTGGTTTACAACAATCTTCCCAGGACCATTGCTTATTCACACAACACATAGATGGGGAATTCTTGGCCATGCTTGTCTATGTTGATGATGTCCTTCTCACAGGTTCTTCTCACCATCTCATGACTTCTCTGAAAAACTTCCTACACAAAGAATTTACCATTAAGGACCTTGGTGAGGCCAGATACTTCTTAGGCATTGAAATCACAAGGAGTGCTGAAGGCCTTGGCCTATGCCAGCAAAAATATATCAAGGATTTGGTATTGGATCTTGGTCTACTTGACTGTAAAGAACCTCCAACCCCACTTCCACCTGGTTTGAAGCTTTCTAGTTTTTATGGGAACCCCATTGATGAACCAGATCAATATAGGAGGGTCATTGGCCGGCTGCTCTATCTCAACCTTACTCGTCCTGATATCAGTTATGCCATACAGCAGCTGAGCCAATTTGTTACTAATCCCTTTACAAATCACATGACAGCTGCACTTCATGTAGTCAAATATCTAAAAGGGACTTCTTCACTTGGGCTTCTTTACACTGCAAGTGGCAATTTTGATCTTAGTTCCTATTGTGATGCTGACTGGGCGGCTTGTAAGGATACCCGGCGTTCCATTACTGGCTATTGCGTGTTTTTGGGACCGAATTTGGTTTCCTGGAAAAGCAAGAAGCAGACGACAGTTTCTCGCTCTTCAGCCGAGGCAGAGTACAGGGCCATGGCAGCCACTGTTTGCGAGCTTCAATGGATCAATGCTGTTGCTCACGTCTTGCTTCTCACCCCAAGCCTCCCCATTACCCTGTGGTGTGATAATCGAGCTGCGATGCACATCACGGCTAATCCGGTCTTCCATGAACGTACAAAGCACCTTGAGATAGATTGTCATGTTGTCCGCAATAAATTCAAGGAAGGCTTCATTGAACTGCGCTATGTCCCTACTCGTGCTCAATTTGCGGATGTTCTCACCAAGATTCTTCCTGTTGCGCACTTCTCTTCTCTGATTTTCAAGTTGGGCATGATTTCAGTCAACCCTGCTCCAACTTGACGTAGGGGTGATGAATATATGGCCGTTGAGCAGGCTTCTTCATTTCCTTTTATTTTCTTATTTTATTTTTTTATCTGGTTGTTAAAACGATGTCGTCTTAGGGCAAATAAAAATGTAAAACATTGAGCGGGCTATAAAAATGAACCGCGACTGAAATGAAAGGTGTGCGTTTTGGGAAATTATCAGAGTTGCAGATTTTTCTTTTTTCTACCTTAGACATTTTGTTCTTCATGTTCGTTGGTCGATCGAGTCATTCGTCAACATTTTTCGTTCGTATTGTTTATTGTTATTTTTCGAAAGACAAATACTTAACTGCAACATTTGTATTGCTTCATCCTATCTTTCTCTAGGCAATAAATACCACAAAATTTATCAAATTAGCATAGTGGAATTAAATGTGATGAATAGTGGTAGATATCCTACGAAAAAATAGATATTATAGCCATTTAAGTATTGTCCCAATAGAACCGGGGCAGAATACTATAGTATTATATAATTACATGTTCATTTTATTATTATTGAGGGAAGAATTTAAGTTCAAGATTTATAAAAGCCAGTTCACACCATCTATCAAATCCTTCTGAAGACTTTATCAATTAAAATAATCTAAAATATAAACATATAATATGATCCCAAAATATACTTAACAATCTGGACTTGGACCTAGCTTGTATATAAATATGAGGTTCTCCACTTTAATTGCAAGAAAAAAGGAACTTGTGAATTTATTCTACTTAAACCTAAGTTCTTTGATTTCCAAACCTGAAGACTTTCAACACCTTGA
>BKCP01006538.1:241038-275218 GCA_008636005.1 Striga asiatica
TTTGGTATTTATTTACACAGGGAATGGGAGATCCTTTTCTCATGCAGCAATGGCCTCATGTAGACTCCATTGGCAACCTTAGCTCCATCTCCACAAATTCAACATTCTCCGAAAATTATAATATAGACAATAATCAATCTTATTATAATTATAATAATAATAATAATAACACGATGAGCTCCCATCAACCGGTGCTCGACTTTAATAACATTAGACCGTCAAAACAGCTCAAAATTGTGAAAGATGACGGTTTTTCATACTCTCCCCCTTCAGATAGTGTTAATTTGGTCAACTCAGGGCTTCTGGAGCCGAAAGAGGAAATTTGGTATAATTCTTCAGGTGGGGCCCTCAATTTCTCTTCTCCCGAGTCCATTATCTCGACTGGGAGCCAAAATCACGTGGTGAAGAGAGGGAGCACGGGAGCTAACGGTAGCCGGCTTCCACAGGATCATATTATGGCTGAGAGGAAAAGGAGGGAAAAACTTAGCCAGAGATTTATTACACTGGCCACTCTTGTTCCTGGGTTGAAAAAGGTAAACTGTAAATACTAAATACTATTCTTTCTTTTTTGGCTCAAAATTCATTTTTTTTTTTTTTGGTTGTTTTACATATGTTGACCAATCAGCTTCTCTCCATGTATTTTGGAGCAATTCTTGCTTTGAAGATTCCTTTGTTATTTTATTTATTAAGCACATACATGTGACATGTCTAATAAATTTTGTTCCTTTTTTGGTTAATTAATTGATCTATCCATCATTTATAATTATTTTGTTAAGTAAAATTTCTTAAATTGATCAATTTAATTTATTTTTTTTACTTATTTTTTGTTTCAAATTCATTTAGATGGACAAAGCCTCTGTTCTTGGTGATGCAATCAACCACATAAAACAACTCCAAGAAAAAGTGAAGGCCCTTGAGGAGCAAACCAGAAAGAAGAGTACAATAGAGTCTATGGTTTTGGTGAGAAAATACGAAGTCACGTGCGCGGCCCACAGTAGCAGCGAGAACTCTACCACGGACGAGCAGAGCATCTCGAGTGGGCCCACGAGTACAGAATCTTTCCCAGAGATCGAGGCTCGGTTTTGCGACCGAGATGTCCTCATCAGCATTCACTGTGAGAAGAGAAAAGGAGTTCTTGAAAAAACAGTGGCTGAGATTGAAAAACTCCATTTATCAGTTGTTAACAGCAGTATCATGAGCTTTGGAGATTCAGCTCTCAATATCACAGTTGTTGCACAGGTTTGTGAGTGGTGTGTATGAAAATTGAAAAAATAACATATCATTAGAGATAATTACACAAATAAAAGAAAAAAAAAATTAATTACATTCCTATTTTTAAATAATTTTTTTCTCCCCATGCAGAAGGATGACGAGTCGGATATGTCGATGAAGGACTTAGTGAAGAATTTACGAGACGCGCTCAAGATATTCGTGTGAAAAATCGAAGTTGTTGAATCAATTGAAGGGGAATGAATTGAAGCTTTAATGTTTGACTTGTGTTTTGCTATGGGAATCATTTTTTGGAGAAGGGTTTTTTTTCGACATTTTTTGGCATGGTCTGAAATAAGTTTTTTGGCCATGTTTAAGATTTTTTATCCTTCTGTTGTAAAGTGACTTACCTCATAGCTCTGTTAGGTTTTTTTCATTGGGTGGATTAGACATGGAAATTTGGAGAAGAAATATGTGGTGTTTAATTTGGAGGTATTTCAGACTGTTTTGCTGAAGCTTCTTTTCTTTGTCAATTGTCATAGATGTCATCTGCTGTTATTTGTAATTTGTGTGTTTGTTATTTATTATTTTCTTTTCGAGTTTTCAAGCTATAAAACAAATATTCTATTTATAGGAATTGAGAGCCACAAAAATAATAGTTAAAAGTTAAAACTAGTTTGATAGAGAAGGCAGATTAAAAATACGAGTCCTATGAAAACTATAGCATTTTATCAATTAATTCTGTTGAATAAAATGATGTTGCCCGTTATTTTAATATCAGATATATTATAATGGCTAGTCTACTTTCTTAAGCAAACGATCAGATTAATATCTCAGCAAGAAGAAATAGCAACCTTAATAATTAAAAACGAATTAGAGTTTCTTCAAATTGTATCATTGGTCAACTCAAAGACTATCCCAATTCACTAATGCTAACTGTTCTATTTAAATTTATCAACTTCATCTCGAATTTATTTAAAAATTTGGGATGGCTCATTAGGTAATTAATTAATTAATATATTAGACAGTTGACATTTATTTTTGAAGTTTGGTCGTACGATGTGATGGTGAATGAGCGAACAATTAGTCTATGTAATTATAAATTCTTGATACGTATGGAACCAAGGAAAAGAAGAATATAACTAATGCTTATTATTTAACTTTATCATATTAACACACCTTATAAGCTCATATCATTATTAGATCAGAAATATTTTGCAATTATGATCATGTAATTGATGAGATTTTCTCATGTGTTTTCACAAATATTTTTACTATATTTTGTCCTCACCGTGCAGTTATGCAGACCCATTTTAAATTAACCCTCAAGTAAAATGGCTAAATTCATATTCATATCTTGGCTGATTTTCAGGTCTTTGCTGGGCCGAGTTTAATTGCAGTTTTTGGATAATTAAATACGGAATATCGTAAGGTGTCATGGTGTAGTTGGTTATCACGTCAGTCTAACACACTGAAGGTCTCCGGTTCGAGTCCGGGCGACGCCATTTTGAAATTCTCGTTTTGCTTCTCTACTCTATTTGCCTTATTCAGTTACGCATGCCTACGACGTCGTATTGGCTCCTTCATAAATCAGTCATACCTTTACGCTCCAAGACGTAGCAGACCCGCGGCAAGTAAGACACGTCACTGAACCATCATGTCCAATGAAATCCACCCACGGCAGTCCACAGCATCACTATCTCGATTCCCATTGGTCCAATATCTCCACGTCATCAACCTACGGTCTCTGGTGCACATACGCCAACATTTGTTCCGTGTGGTTAATATATATTACCGCAATGTTATATTCCTTCCTATTAAGTGAATATATTTAAAATTAAATAAAAAATCCCTATTCCGGGCTCAATCATCTGCGAACAATCTAGCGGTACCTCGAATTTCTTCTCCCTAAATCTCCATCATTTGCTCTCCGTAATTCTCCATGGACGTGAAGCTTCGATCCCCATTTTTCGCCGGCGCGTTGTGTTTGTTTCTGATCGGAACCCAGTTTTTGAAATCGACGGCCTTGATTGCTAACCAAGAATTCAATCCTCCATATTCAAAAGCTATTTCGGTAACTATTTGACTTGTTATGATCGTGTAGATAGAAATGATGCTTCTAACTATTTGACTCGTTGTGATCGTGTAGATAGAAATGATGCTTCACTTTTAATGTTTGATTCAATTGACATGGGGTTTAGTAATTATCCGTCTGAATTTTTTGGGTCTTTATAATTTTGTAGGATTTGAAGGAAGCAATTGTGAAAGGGTTAGGGTTCCAAGCTGAGGATTTCAAGATATCTGGGTTTGATTTGAGGGATGCCCAGGTGGGGAAGTCGGTGGCGTATGAATTCGATGTGGAGATTGATAATAAAGTGATGCCGTTGAAGTTGTTGGAGGATGTGAAAAAATGGGAATACGTGGATTTACCCATTTTCCAAACGGAGCACCCTATTCGACCTGGGGACGCAAATGGGCTGCTACCAAGAAGAAAGTTTGATGATAAGATGCCCGTGCTTGTCCCGTTTCAATTGGCGGGCCCCATGGAGCTCTGGATTCAGGATGCTGATCATATGAGGATATCGTTGCCTGTAAGTCCCTTGTTTCCCTTTAGCAATGATGATCCAGTTCTGATAATTCTTATGGAGATTCCTTGATGTTGTTTGACTTGCACGTAGTGTGGATTATTTTTATTTCATGAAGATTGATTGATGGTGAGGATATTGTTGCCTCTACGTCAATATTTCCCGTTAGATGTTGATAATATCTTGTGGAAATTTTGTGATGAGCTGAGTGAATGTATATGAGAATGAAATTTTTTCTGCTTATAATGGGGATTTAATGAAGAAACGAGAGCGGTGAACAAATAGCAATTCCGATGTGTTCAGGCTTCAGAGTGTCAAAACATGTTTCTTGTTTTCGAATAATTCCAGTCTTTTCTTATCATTGTATTGTAGAAATTCCATATGTTATCCATAAAGCATCACCAGTATTAGAGGACCATATTTTTACATCTAATAACATATTCATACATGGAAAAGCGTAAGTAGCATCATAAAATCGTAACATTCGAGACTTGCATGTTTCTATTTGTTTTCTTTCCATTTCAACATGTTCGCATAACAACAAGATCAAAAGAAATCCACCATTGCTACCTATTTCTTGCTAATCATTGGCTCGAATCTAAATATATCCAAAAAATCCCGTGCAGCACGACGTGGATGCCGGTGTCTTAAAGAAAGTCGTCCTAGCCGAAGGTGCCGTGGTCACAGTCAAGGGCGCCCGATCAGTCAGTCTTCGGCACCCAGTCGAGCTCCCTCTCCCCTTCAACCGAACCACCACCTCAACCTTTGCCTCGGGCCTCCTGACCCTAGCCGAGCACCTCCAGACCGCAGCCCGTTCTTCAAACGGGCCCATAATCTCCCTCCGCATCGTGGGCCCCACTTCCCTCACCTCCCCTCCCTCTCCTTCACGGGACAGCCGCCTCAAGCTCAAACGCCTTGCCCCAGGCCTGGTGGAGTTATCCTCCGCTTCGCGCACAAAGCACGGTCCAGGCCCAATCTCAGCCGTCGATCTCCACGGAGAATCGACAGCCTTGCTTGCTCCAGACCGATTCTCAGCCCTGTGGCCTGTGGTTTCGGTAAACGGGTCAAGCCCGAACCTTGTTGGGTTCGAGGCCCTGTTATCGTCTGTTTTGGGCCCGCGGGCTAAGAAGGAGGGCTCGTTTAAGCTTGTGAGGGCGGATGTTTCGGCCCAGACATTTATGAAAATAGGGTTCGGGGTGGAGAGGAAGGTGGGGGAAAAGGAGGTGGAAGGTATACCGGTGTGGAGGACAAAGCCATCGAGCGTGACTATGCATTTCGAGGTTTTGGCGAAAGTCGAGGGGAATAAAGTTGTTCCGGAGAGGGTGGTGCAGGTGAACCCTGTGATTGGAGAGGACACGGTGGAGTCCAGTGTGCTCGTGGGGAATGTTACGATGTCGAGGGTGCAGGTGGTGCACCCGCCTGCGAACCCGTTTTCGTTGTGAGTGGCTTTTTCTTGTTGGGTTGTTTGAACTGTAGCTCTTTTTTGGGGGGGTTGATTTTTGAAATGGAAGTTGAGGCTGAGAAAAAAGTGTAGAGGTTCTTGTTTGTTATAAATTATAATTAGGCTGTGATGATGATATATATGTATATGACAGTTGTATGAGATGGGGCCTGATGTGGAAGATGTATTGATGTTGGTTGCCCTTTGATGTGAGCTTTGTTATTGTGACATTAGTTAGTGACTTCAAATGTCGTTTTGCCATGCGTTGAACTGTCAAATACTGTTCGAGATACTTGTGGTTGCCTGGGAGAGCTTCTGGTTTTGTGTGTAACAAAGTGACATATGTTATTCATTCTCTGTTTTGGTCTCTTATTTATTGTCGTTGGACTGAATTTCAGAATTGTGTGATTACTCAAAGTCGCATTTTCCACCAGAAAGCTTTTGTATATGTTGCCTGTAGTATACAAAGTTAAAAAGATCAATCAAGTGAAGTGTGATAAACTCGATGAAAGGAGCAAAATGTGGTATGTAATTAAGCTCGATCAAGTGACTTCAATTTCCTGCATAATGTATATATATGAGTTTCCCTCGACGCTACTAGTTCGCGTGCTCACGGACTCGCCTTCAAATTTTCAAGAGAACAAAAGTGACCAGTAAAAGGATGAAAAATAATGATATTCGAATAGAGTTGTTCGTGAAAACAATTCAGTTTGGTTTGAGAAAGTTCGAGCAAACAATTCAGTTTGGTTCGTGAAAGTTCGAGCTAGACTCGATTGTTTGAGTGAGCCATGCTCGAATACCTAATCATGTGTGTATGATACAACTTGATTTTATTTTTATATTTTTATTTTTTTTTACCTTTTTATGGGTATTAAATAAAACAGTCGACACAAACTTGTTCGCTAATAGCCCATTATACGAGTTAGGCAGAATAGATTCGAGCTACTATAAACTTAAACAAGTCGAGTACTTTGTTCGTTTATTAAAACATGAAAACTCGGCCACTCCCAATAAAAATCATTACGACTATGACTATGTGTAGTAAAGTTAGTTGATAAACTAGCTTATAAATTATAAGTAATTTTTGAACTTATAGCTTATTGCTGAAAAACTAGTTTGTATGATAAAAATATTTAGTAAATTAGCTGATATAAAATTTTCCGAGAACTTATTGGAAAAATTACCTAAAGAATTATGAAATAAGTTCGAATTATTTGAAAAGTTATCGAAAGAAGTTTATGAGATAAGTTCGAACTTTTAAAAATTTTGTAAATTTTTGTTTCGAAGCGACAGAAAATCTCGTAATTTATTCAAATATAAAAACTTTTAAGTTAATCAAATAAACTATAAACATAGCCTGTATAATATAAAACCAATACTTACCATATTTGCATCCGATTTTGGAGACATCAGCTAAATCAAATGAGCCTAGTGATTGCTACCATACCTCCGAAGACTTCTTTTCTCCCTCTATCTTTCTCTCGCACTCTCACAGCGCAGAATTTCAGAACCCCAGGTCTCTCTCTCTCTCTCGGCATGTGCGCATAAATTTTNNNATCTTATGTAAAATGGTGTATTGATTAAAGGGTGTGCAGGAAAAAGGAATTTGGTTGTACTCAACCAAAGTCGAAATCTTGAAAACCGTACCAGTGGGCTAAGCTTGGAAACTATGGAACAAAAGCAGCCGTCTCCTGAAATCGGTCGGACACTTTATCCAGATATTGAACCGTTCAATACGGGTTTTCTTAAGGTTTCGGATATTCACACAATTTATTATGAACAGTCGGGGAACCCAGATGGGCATGTGAGTTTTTCTTCACAGGCTTGGATGTTTCCTCGTATTGTTATTTTTGTTGTGTGAAGAATGACTTTTCATCTGTATAAATTCCTAGCTTAGTTGCAAATGTTGGAATAAGATGGGTTTTTTTAAAGTGTTTTTTCGTACAAGTTTACCTTTTTGGTATATTCTTGGACTACAGTAATGGTTAGACTTTCTGGGTTCTTGTTCAGGACCTGACAGAATTTCTTTTACCAAGATTCCTTGTGTACTTTGTGAATTATCATGTGATGCAGGTGCTTTCAGTTAAATTAGTTATTCCTTGGATCAAAATGAAATATGATTATTGATATTGTCAGCACTCGAAATTCTAATGTCACAATATTATGTATGTGTCGACTTCAATACATTATAGTCACTCGTGATTTGGCATTTAGGGATATCACTCAAAGCCATGTGATATTCAATGCAATTGGTTTAGTTCATTTCCCCATTGCTTGAAAAGGCACATTTGAGGAACTGTAGCAAAGTGCAAGTTGTATAACTATATGGCTAATATCTACATTCTCTGCTTTTGGTATGTATGTTTAAGAAAATGAAAATTTAAAAGAATCAGATGCATTTTGTTCAACGTCCGTTTTATATTATCCTCAATCCTTTTATATTATCCTCAATCCTTGCAGCCGGCGGTTTTTCTCCATGGAGGTCCAGGAGGCGGGACTTCACCTAATAACCGGAAATTCTTTGATCCTAGTTTTTACAGGATCATCTTATTTGATCAGGTTTATAACCTGAACTATTTTTGTTCGGTCCAATTTAGCTAAGTTTTCTTGTGTACCATAACTTCTATGAAATCCTTTCAGAGAGGTGCTGGTAAAAGTATTCCTCATGCTTGCCTGGAGGAGAATACGACTTGGGACCTTATTGAGGACATTGAAAGGCTTAGAGATCACCTCAAAGTTCCAGAATGGCTGGTAAAAGAATGTATTTACTGATATACCTTGGATATTTCTTCTTTATGCCTTTCCAATTGACATGAATGAGTTTTGAAGGTATTTGGTGGTTCATGGGGAAGCACACTTGCTTTGGCATACAGTGTATCTCATCCTGACAAGGTTACTTAATTCATTTACATAGACATATCATGATTTTGCATTGATGGTGAATTATATAATTTTATCATATTATTTTAAGGTCACTGGCCTGGTTTTGAGAGGCATTTTTCTGCTGCGTAAGAAAGAAATTGACTGGTTTTATGAGGGTGGAGCTGCTGCAATATTCCCTGATGGTATGTTTTCTTCTTGTTTCTTTAAATTTATTTTATTTTCCTTCTATAACTCTTTTTCACTCTATCTTTTGTTAGCTTGGGAGTCATTTAGAGATCTTATTCCAGAAAGTGAAAGAGGATGTTTTGTCGATGCCTACCACAAGAGGTTAAACTCCAATGACAAGGAAACACAAGTAAGATAAATGCTGTTACTTTTTTCCATTTGTGTTCTTTTTTCTCTTTATTTATTTATTTCAATTCAGGAAAAAAGACTTGTTTGAGAGCATAAGATTGTGTGCAAATGAATAGTGAACTTTAATAGTTAGCTTATGTCACTGCTATTCCAATATCATCGCGAATGAACCGAATCAGAACTGGCGCAACTGTAGTAATCACACCATAACAATAGCAATGTGGGGTTGTATTTTTTATTTATCTGATTTTTCATTTGTTATATATATATATATATATATACTATGATATAGTATTCAGCTGCTCGGGCATGGACGAAATGGGAGTTAGAGACAGCTCATCTTCGGCCAAATGAAGTACACATAAAACGAGGAGCTGATGACGAGTTTTGCTTGGTTAGTGTTTGGATTCTCATGTTTATTTGACTAAAAAGGGTTCAACTTCTTAAAGTTCTCTCTCTATTTATATAGAAACTTTAGTATAGAAACAGAACATATCACATTTTCTCCTTTTTGGCATTAAATCTGGCAAATTGCTAGAGAGAGAGAGTGATAATGGTTTTCCATGACATTCTTTATTTCCTTTCCTTTTTATCTCATGTGCAGGCTTTTGCAAGAATTGAGAACCACTACTTTGTCAACAGAGGATTTTTCCCTTCAGATTCATACCTGTTGGACAATATTGAGAAAATTACGCACATCAAAACTGTAATTGTGCAGGTCTGTTTACTGAAATTTCTTGCTCGTTTATGTAGATTCTATGAAGGACAGTGATGGAATGTAAAAACTGAATTGATACGAAAATATCTTACATGTGAAGAATTTACTATCTTCCAAGCTTCTATTCCCTTGAGCAGATCCTTAATTTTCGTATAAAAACATAAAAAAAAAATAAAAAATCTTCCACCTTCCTTTCTGTTCTCTTACACCTATACACACATACATATGAGAAGAAGTCATTCTTTAATATCTCGTACAGGGAAGATATGATGTCTGCTGCCCGATGATGTCAGCATGGGATCTTCATAAGGCTTTGCCTGAGGCTGATTTTAGAGTAAGAACTTCTCTGTCTGACTTCCTGAAAAACCTAACCATGTTGTGATTTTAAACAAAAATTTTGCTTGCTTAGGTGGTACCTGATGCAGGCCATTCTGCAAACGAACCAGGAACATCAGAAGAACTAGTTGCTGCAACTAATAAGTTGAAGTTTATTTTCGAGGGAAAATCAGCCTGAAGTGTATTTTCAACTAATGGTGTTTCATGCATTCAAAATGGGGACTTGTTGAGGGGGGTTTCCCTTTGTGCTTTATCTGGAAAATTGCTGTTAGACGATTGTTCGGATTTTGGGATTTCATGAAGTTGTTAGCGAAGCAGGATTAAACAGTTTTATTACTACACAGACTGACTACTTTTCCAGCTTCTTCTACCGATAATAGGCATTTTCTGGAGAACATAATTGTTAAAGGAAGTCATTAACTAAATGAAAAAATTGAACCATCACAAGCCAAAATAAAGGATGTACTTTACACCTTGAGGTAATTCTACCGAGCGCTTTTCGTGGCCTTACGTTAGGACTCCTGGCTGCCATTACCTGTTTAGAACAAATGCATGATAAATCATTTTAATTTTAGATATCCAGATAACTGCAAAGGCAAACGAGTTGATTTGTCTTATCAAGTTTTGATTTATTTATTTTGAGAAAAATGGTTGTTAATTAATGATAAGACTTCTTGTAGATTGCCTCAGAATTCCATTTCTTCCTCATGCTTTTGGTCACATCCTAAAACACAGTCAATGAAAAGGTTTTTGTGTCATGTGATTTCGAGAAAGTTTATAAAGCAAAGTTCTTTGAAGCGCCAAAACCGGAAGCGGGACCAACGCCCAGGATACGCAGGCAAGTCTAACGGTTAGACAACCATAGTTTTTCAATAATTGTACATATTTACAAACTTGAATGTCATACTCTACGACAACATAAACAAGAGTGACACTTCATAGAATAAGTATGTATTTTTCTCTTAAGAAAGTACGATAGATCGACCGCCTAACAATTAGGTCCCTTCACACAAGATTTTGGATGGTGTACTGTATTCTTTTGAAATTTTGAGTAACAATTTTAGAACTTTTTAAAATCCGAGATTTTCTCAAATTTATTAATTTTAGTAAAATCTTTATAAATCTCAAAAAATCTAAAAATGTGATATTTAGTAATAAGATTTGACATATGTAATTTGTGTTTGAAATCTCAATAATTTTGAAAGTCATATCAATCGCAATATTTTAACAAGTTCAATATCTTATCTTTTTAAAATCTTTTGAAACAATGTATCAAGACTTTGTTTTAAGATGTCTAAGTTGAATTAAAATCATAAAAAAAACTTAGAAAAATACATCACTATTTCCCAAAATCTTAATCCAATAGTTGCAAATTAATTAGCATATGAAATACTAGGAACAAAAACATAATTAAATTGAAAGGGGAAAATTGTATTTTTAATAGTTTTGGATAAATATATTTTAAATTACAATAATATCCATGACATTTGGTCTCATCTGTCAGCATTTGAAGCACCGGCGAAAGTCTAGAAACCGAGAGGACTCCAATTCAATGAGCCCTAAATCATCTCCAATTTGGTCTCGAGCTTCCTCATCGATCAGTGCCCAGTGAAATTTTCCGGTCAGTTTGCATCTAAACCCTGTTACCAAAAATTCCGCTTACATGGTATTTTTTCGTTTATTTAGTGGTTTTTACATGTTGATTTGTCAACGGGATAGTATATGCATTTGCAGTGCTCGTAAGAGTTAACCGTTGTGGGTAATGTTCGTAAAATTGCAGGAACTTTCATGTCGATTCTGCACATGAAAAATTGCATCTTTTATTCGGGTATTTGATAACTGTTGAATGTTTTTCAATGCTAGGGTTTTTCTTCAATTGCATCCTCATGATGAATGCGCTTTGATTTTAGACTATTGCGGCATTTCTACCATTTAACTTTAGGCAATTTCATGATTGCGCTTTGATTTTAGTATACAGTAGTAGTAAATATTTAAAGTAATGAATTTTACTCCGAGGCTGTGTAATAACCATTTTTTTAGCTTATGCAAGATACACTGTCCTTGTTTTGCTTTCTAAAAATTCCTGACATCACATATCTTAGATTCTGAATCATGATAATTTCCATCTTGTATTTTCACCTTTACTTATTGTTCCTTTGTCTGTGAAGTCCATGAACATTTCAGATTGCGAATAGGTCAATCAATCGAAGGTCGTGTTAAATAAGCATGCTTTATTACTCCTAATAATGCATGGAGAACCACATCTTTACAGTCGGCCAAGAATTCCCAAACGTGAAATCCTTCCGCAACGCAATCAAGGAGGCCGCAATTGCCCAGCACTTCGAAATCCGAATCATCAAAAGCGATCTCGTCCGTTACATAGCCAAATGCTCGGTTGACAGCTGCCCGTGGCGCGTTCGTGCTGTCAAGCTCCCAAACTCCCCAACCTTCGCCATACGAAGCCTCGACCCCACGCACACATGTGGAAAAAACGTGCACTTAAGCCATCACCAGGCATCCATCGACTGGATCGTGAGCTTCATAGATCAAAATCTTCGTGAGAACATGAATTACAAGCCAAAGGACATTTTACAAGACATATATAAGCAGTATGGGATAACCATACCGTACAAACAGGCCTGGCGGGCTAGAGAACGTGGGCTCCAAGCCATATACGGGTCCTTTGAAGAAGGTTACTACTTACTCCCATCTTACTGTGAGCAAATTCGGAAAACAAACCCGGGTAGCATAGCCGAGGTCTTTGCCTCTGGTTTGGATAATCGGTTCGAACGTTTGTTTATCTCTTTTCGGGCTTCGTTATGCGGGTTTGTTAGAGGTTGTCTCCCGATTATTTGTCTCGGTGGGTTTCATCTCAAGAGCAAATATCTCGGCACATTACTTTCGGCCACCTCGTTCGATTCGGACGGTGGGTTGTATCTTATAGCCTTTGGTGTGGTCGATTTGGAAAGTGACGACAGCTGGCTTTGGTTCCTCTCGGAATTGAGTAAAGCGCTCGAGACGTGTACTGAAAATGAAATCATGCTGAATTTCATTTTCCTATCCAAATGGGAAAAGGGAGTTGGGGAGGCCGTGAGGAGAAACTTCCCGAGCTCTTCTCATTATGTCTGTATGAAATATTTAAGCGAAAGGATTATTCGTGAGTTTAAAAATCCGCGGCTCGTCCACATCCTCTGGAAGGCTGTCCGTTCGACTACTGAAGTTATGTTCAGAGAGAAAATGGCTGAACTCGAAGAAATTTCGAAGGAGGCTGCCGATTGGCTGGCAGAATACCCGTCTGCCGCTTGGGCTTTGGTTTACTCTGACGGGACTCGATACGGCCAATTCTCGTCGAACAATGACGAGCTAAACCAGTGGATAATTGAAGCCCGGGAGCTCCCTGTAATTCAAGTGGTCGAGCAAATCCATGCAAGATTGATAGCAGAGTTTGAAGAAAGGCGTGTGAAATCCGAGTCGTGGTTTTCTGTTCTTTCCCCTTGGGCCGAGAAGCTCGTTGCTGACTCAGCAAAACGTGGTTCGGCTTATCGGGTGCTCCGGTCAGACGAGGCTGAGTTCGAGATTCTCTCCGGCGGCGGCGAACGGTCAGAGATCGTGAACATAAGGGAGCACTCGTGTTCGTGCCGCGATTGGCTGCTGTACGGTGTACCTTGCTCACATGGGGTGGCGGCGATTTTGTTCTCGAAAAACGATGTTTATGCTTTTGCGGAGAAGTGCTTCGCTGTGGCGAGCTACCGTGAGGCTTACGGTGGGGAGATAGGTCCCGTGCCTGTTAAGATAGAGTGGAGAAGGGATGGTGGGTGTGAAATGGGAAGTGAAGTAAGGATTGTGAGGCCGCCTAAGGTTAGGCGGCCGCCCGGGCGTCCGGAGAAGAAGAGGATGTGTGTGGAGGAGTTTGGTGGTCGGGAGAAGCATACGGTGCACTGCAGCAAGTGTAATAGGGCGGGACATTATAAGTCGACTTGCAAGTTGGGTGTCTATGGGAGTGTACAAAAGGATTTAGATGTTCAGTTTTGTGAATGAGATAGTGTGTGTTTTGGTTTTTTTGTGTCTTAGGTTCTTGGTTTGGTGTGTGTGTGTGAACTGGGTGAGTGGTGGATTTGGAACTGTATCTAGAATGAGACTGCTGCTTTGCTTGCTTTTGTATATTCAATTTTTGGTTGACTGATCCATTCTTTGTTGATCTTTGGGACATTTTTTTGTTGAAATTGATTTCGTAAATTTTGCTTCATGAGATTGCTCTGTTTATATTCTGCCTATTGCAAGCAATGCAAGTTCTTAGATTAACATATACTAGGTTTTTTTTTTAAATGAGATGATTTTGATAAAAACTAGGTTTTTTTCGATGGAAAGAGTCTGCAAGATAAAGAGGTGTGAATGTGTGAGGAAGGTGCCGTGTGAATGTGGGAGATCGGTTATAATTAACGTGGGAGAAAGGTCCCAATTAATTGCAGCAGTTTCATCCTAGGTATAAATTGTAATATTTTTTACTTGATTTAGTAATTTTATAAATAAATATATAATGAGTGTATAAGTGTATATAAATCATATCTGATAGTAAAGGGTGCAAATTCTTCAAGTTCTTATTAATGATCTTTTAGGAATTGGCCCAGTGAATCCGGCATAATTGGAGAATTGAATTTAGCCCAAATAACTCCATATTATCTAACTACTTCGACAGTTCATTGTTTTAAAACACAATATGACATCTTTGGTATAAACATATGTGATGGGATAAGGGAGCTTATAACATCTATTGAAGCTTTTTAACCAAAACACACTTCATAATTCTCCCAACTGAATCAAATGATAATTTTACTAGTGTCCAGAAGGTTGCTCTCTGCCAGATTTATCTTATTGTGTGTTGCATAGATTTGGTATAGGATTATTCATTGTGTACCTAAAAAGGAACATTTTTTCAGGATATCCTCACAAACCAAAGTGAACTAAGCAGTTAGAAGTACAATGTAATTCATTAATTTAACCTTAAACGATCAAGCCCTTAGTAGTTGAAATTCTTGAAATCAAACCAACCACAATGCAGGATACTATTGAAGAAAATTAAAGCTAGAATTAAAAAGATGAAATAATAAGCAAAATAGTAGCTGATTTTCCATTACCGATACAGAACACAACTGGATAACTGGATGAGTTGAAAAACAAGAGGCACAAGCACTACTATCACAAACTCCGATGCCTATTTACCCTAACAAACACCGAACAAACCTAAAAAGACAAACTAAGCCCTCTCGCCCCTGAACCCCAGATCCGTCGTGAAGTCTTGCGCGATCTTGCGGACCAGCCTCTGGAAAGGGAGCTTGCGGATGAGGAGCTCGGACCCTCGGTTGACTTATGATACTTGCGGATCTCACGGAGGGCAACGGTGCCAGGATAGAAACGGTGGGGCTTCTTCACGCCGCCGGTCGCCGGAGCGGACTGGCGGCCAGCTGCTTGCGGGGGCCTTGCCCCCGGTGGATTTGCGAGCTGTTTGCTTCGTGCGTGACATTTTCTCGGGTTTTTTGCTGTTTGGGGGTGATGAAAATTTGAGAATTTCTGAATTTTGGGATGAATTTTGGGGGAGAACTCATAGCGGAGCCCGATTTTGAATTTTTTTTTCCGATTTTGAATTTTTTTAGTTCTGAGCGGAATCGATGACGTGGCCGTGTTTTTGTTGAGAAAATGGTTTTGAGCCGTATCTTATGTGAATTAAGCACCTAATAGTCTTAACCTAATAATAGAGAAATTATGACCATTTGATATCTAAAATCAAATACAAACCTATAATTTTCTCAAACCGATATCCATCCTCAAACGCAAAATGCGTTTTATGCTTTTTTTTTTTCTCACTCCTATAAGTTAATAAGTTAGTTTATGAAAAATAAAGTTTACCAATTGTATTAACCATCAAATACAACAACAACAACATATCTAGTATATTCTCAACAGGTTGAGATGTATTAACCATCAAATAAATAAATAAATAAATAAAAAGGTTACAAGTGATTGAATAATATGAACAATTAAATTAAAAAAAGTATTCTAGTAATTTAATAATATGAAAAAAAAAATGAGAAACATTGTTTTTCTTAATTAATAAAAAAATAGTTCTAGTTTGAATTTTCAATTATTACATATATATTAGTTTTAAAATGTAGTTTAAATATACATAGCATGTCCTATCGCTAAAAAATTGAATCTATTAGTTATAAAAATATTTTTAAATATTCTTTAGAAAATGAGAGTATTCTATAAATTTGTTAGAAAAATCAAACCTGATCATGTTTCTAAAATATTTGAAGAATAAGTAAATACACCCTACCTGCTTGAAAGTTAAAAAGAAAGAAGCCATTGATACTACCAACAAAATTTATAAATAGGTTAAACATAGGGTATTATTGAATGGCTATCAAAAATATTTTGTGGATAAATAATTTTTTATACGTATGAATTATCAATCTATAGTAAATTTATTATATATTGTTCACAATCTAATATAAAATAATAATGGATCTAATTTTTGAAATTGTAAAATAATAATCGGTCTAATTGTTTATTTTACTTTCATGTATCTAGAATGACAGACTGCGCTTTTTTTTGGTTGAAAATGATTTGAATTTGTCCATGTAAATTTTGCTTTCAATTTGTATATGTGTTTATTTTACTTTCGAGAATGTATCTAGAATTTTTGGTTGAAAATGATTTCAATTTGTCCATGTAAATTTTGCTTTCAATTTGTCTATGTGTTTTGTATATGTGTTTATTTTACTTTCGAGAATGTATCTAGAATTTTTGGTTGAAAATGATTTCAATTTGTCCATGTAAATTTTGCTTTCAATTTGTCTATGTGTTTATTTTACTTTCGAGAATGTATCTTGACAGACTTTGTTTGGTTTTTTTGGTTGAAAATGATTTCAATTTGTCCATGTAAATTTTGCTTTCAATTTCTCTATGTAAATTTTGCTTTTTGCTGTGTTGTATTTATATTCTGGCTATTTGCTTGTAATATTCTGGCTATTTGCTTGTAAATTTTGCTTTTTGCTTCATGAGAATATTGCAAATTGCAAACAATGGACGTTCTTATTAATGATCTATAGGAATTGGCCCAGTGAATCCTGCATACATGGAAAAGAATGGAAAAGAAAGACGGCTTATTGTTTAAGAAAGACGGCTAATTGTTTTAAAACACAATATGACATCTAAAAGAAAGACGGCTTATTGTTAAAGAATGGAAAAGAAAGACGGCTTATTGTTTTAAAACACAACATGACATCTTAAGAGGTCGAAACATATGTGATGGAATATGGGAGCTTTTAACATTTATTGAAGCTTTTTAACCAAAACCCACTTCATAATTCTCCCATCTGAATCAAATGATAATTTTAGTCAACAGAAGATTGCTCTCTGCCAGATTTAGCTTCTTGTGTGTTGTATAGATTAGGTGTAAGGTTATTCATTGTGTACAGTAAAAAAGAGCATATTTTTAGGATCTCCACAGACCAAAGTAAACTAAGCAGTTAGAAGTACAATGAAATTCATTCCAGTGGCCTTAATCAAGCAAGCAAGCCCTTAGTAGTTGAAATTCTTGAAATAGAAGCAACAGCAATGCAGGACACCATTAAATGTACCAACAACAACATTGGCTCAATATCCACAAGTGACTACACTATTATGAATCCTCTCCATGATGACCCATCTCATCGAATATCTCTTCCTGTAATAAAAACCAACCAACAAGCTTCACTCAAAACCCACACACAAAAAAAAGAAAAAAAAAAAGAAAAGTTCTCAGACAAAAACATAAAATGAACTTTCACCTGCAGAAGCTCTTGAATGACATCTTCCATAGTAATAACCCTAACTGCCTCTTCTTCCGGAAGCTTTGGCAAAGGGCTCCCATCTATCTGCAAGATGTCCAAATACATGTTCTTTGTCCATTTCTTGCTCCTCGGGGTGCCTCCCTTGAAGGATTTGCTCCCATTGTTCAGGAAACTCTTCCATTTCTGAAGTGGCCTTTTAGTCTTCACACTCGTCCAGTGAGTTCTTCTCGCCATCAATGCAACCCTCACATCCTTAACTATGCATGATGAAGTGGGATTTATTAAGAATTTTTGGCAAGTGCCTAGAATAATGTTCGATTAGGTTAAATAACTTACTATCTGCAGCTGGTGACTGGGGTAGGGGGTTGGGGAGTCATCATTTTAGTGGATTGTCTAACTACTACAGCCATGTGGCTATGGCTCTTTTGGAATTCGTTGAGGATGTCGTACAAAGGCATAGTTTCTGCAACCCTAATACAAAGTTGAAAAAGGAAGAACAAGGATTCAAACATGCAAGCATTTTATTAGAGATGTGTGTTGTTGACATGCATTTTATTCGATGGTTTCTATTTAAATCAGATAAGATGGTCACCAAAACAAGGGATATGAAGTGGTGAAGCTCTACATAATTATAACTTGGAAAAAAAACAAAAGAACAGAACAGATGACAAAGACACAGGTTGTATAAATTAATAGAAGAAGAAAATTACTCAAAGATTTCTTCAAAAGATAGTAACGACTCACAAAGTTTGTGTCATTGATGAAAGGAGTTGAGAAATCAAAATGTACTTATTTATTTATTCTTTGGAAGATAAAGGGATTGTTCGAAGAAAGTGCACAGGTGACAGGATTAGAATAGGCTAAAACTCATAATATATGCAGAAAATCTCAAGTATCCTTGTTCTTGAGCCATATAATCTATCACTATAAATAAGAACCATAATTCTACGTGCGCGTTTCAATATATTACGCACATGTAAAGAAGATTGTACGATTACGTCATACAAATCATGGCAATGCTTCACGGAAAGGGAGTATAAGCAGCTTTCTTAAATCACATGCACTATAAATTCAAGGTCCAGCAATAGCATACATAGAGTTCCAGTTACCAAAGTTACCTTGGAATACGGCGAATTGTTACACTCTTCACTGGTACTCTATCCTCTGGATGTATGGTTAACAAATTTTTTACCTAACAAGACGAAAAATGCAGAAAGGGAATAAAAGTTCTAATGAGGTAACATCATTTGAAATCTGTATGTACTATGTAGAGATCCTTAGGAAAAAGTTCAGAGAGCTAAAAATCGTCCACTTCATGAAAAAACTTGCATGATTGCAAACACACAAACCCACATATACTAAGCTATTCGGATGAAATAAGTACCAAAACAAGCCCAATAATATTTGTAGGTTGCTCATAGTAGACAATCACTCTGCTATGTCCTTTCTCCAAAATTAGGCTCATCAAATCCCTATTTCATAAAAAATAGAAAAGAATGCTAATTTTCAGCATTTTAGCAACAACAAAAAAGGAATATGTTCTTGGATTACAGTTTAAGCGCTCCACCTGTCAAGGGTTGCATTTACATTAATCGTAAAAGTTTCAGATATCCGAGTCATGGCATCACAGGCAGTTTCGTTTAAGTGCACCAGCAATAATAGTTGTCTCGTCATGTGTGATTTCTCCACCTTTGCCTGCCTATATTGAGCGTAAAGTAGAGTTGGACACAATAACTTACTCAAAGTAATGAAAAATTACTTTTGAAGTTTGAGGATAGATGTAATTTAGAGGAACTCACTGAGTTCAAGTGCACCTGCAATAATAGTTGTCTCGTCATGTGTGATTTCTCCACCTTTGCCTGCCTATGCCTATATCAAGCGTAAAGTAGAGTTGGACACAATAACTTACTCAAAGTAATGAAAAATTACTTATCCAATAATATAATTTTTTAATTCTCCTCAAGTTTTTCCCTATCTGATTGCCATGCAAATTGACGAGTGTTCTCAACTCAGCACGTCGAAAGAGAGCTCTGTGCCGATGGCCAAGCAGATAATGAATCCAACAACTGGACATTACCCAAAATTATTACAGTAACTCTCATAACTTGTTTTTGAAAATCCGATCAATACATCAAACAACAAATGCAAATATAGACAAATCGTTATTAAGACAAAAGGATAAGGTTACCTTGCTTATCGGATATGCAACTGTGTTTTCCAGATCCAAACAAGAATTCGAACCATAGGGGCAACAGCTGCACCAATAGCAAGTCCATATCTAGAGCAAACAGACTGTGGGATGATTTGAAGCATAACGAGTGAGCAATTAATACATATGAATATATGATCATCACTCCACCTCATCTAACAGCTTTCGATGACTGGCATATAAGCACATTAACTCTATTGAGAATTTGCGGGGTGTTACACACAAATGAGAATTTGCAACCGTTAAAGACCACATCCAGCGGCTTAAAACCATTTCCTCGAAAAAGCAAAAAACACGGTCACATCCGTGTAAAACTAAACCACGAAAAAAATTCAAAATTCGCAGCTCAAATAATTTCACCATCCCGCCATTGTTTTTCCCCCAAGAAAATGCCTTTATAAATACACTCGCCAACCCTCTCCAATTTTGAAATCTCAGTTAAATATGACAACATTGAATATGCTTCATAAGTTCATAGATGTTGTAAATACGCTTGTGAAAGATTTGACAAAAAAAGAGAGGAAACTCGAAAAGGCACCATCACCGTCATGGATCAAATAGCAAATGAGTCACGCTGAGGCAAAAGCTCGGGTCCAAGAGGCTGAGCGCCAACCCTCTCCAATTTTGAAATCTCAGTTAAATATGACAACATTGGATATGCTTCATAAGTTCATGGATGTTGTAAATACGCTGACGGATTTGGTGAAAGATTTGACAAAAAGAGAGAAAACTCGAAAAGGCACCATCACCATCATGGATCAAATAGCAAATGAGTCACGCTGAGGCAAAAGCTCGGGTCCAAGAGGCTGAGCACAATTTTTGGTTGCTAAACGCAAAGCCCTCACTGATGAACACAGTCCATCTGGATTGCGACACAAGAGGATTCCTCTCGAAACTGTGTTGCGGGTTGATGGCGAATTCAATGGAAATGTGATCATTCTAATTTTCAGTTAATTTAGGAATTGCATGTCTAAATTAACTAAAAATTGGAATGGCCACATGTCCATGTCCGCCATCAACCCTCAAACACAGCTTCAAAATCCTCTTGTGTTGCAATCCAGATAAACTGTAAAGGATTTTACGTTTGGCAACCAAATTACACTCAACCTCTTGGACTCCAGGTTTTAGTGTGACTCATTTGCTTCTTGATCCTTGACGGTGACGGTGCATCTTCGAGCTTCCTTACTTTTTCTTGCCAAATCTTTCACCAAATCCGTCAACACATTTGCAGCATCCATAAACTCATGAAACATATCCAATGTTGCCATATTTAACTGAGATTTCAGAATTGGATAAGGATGGAGAGGATTGGTGAGTGTATTTATAAAGAAATTTTCTAGGGGGGAAAACAATGGTGCGATGAGCCGTCGATTTTAGATTTTTTTCACATAGTGGTTTAGTTTTGAATGGATCAATGACGTGGCCGTGCTTTTTGCTTTTTCGAGAAAATTGTTTTGAGCCGCTGGATGTAGTCTTTATCAACGGTTGCAAATTCTCATTTGTTTTTTCGAGAAAATTGTTTTGAGCCGCTGGATGTAGTCTTTATCAACGGTTGCAAATTCTCATTTGTGTAACATTTGGCGCTATAATTGGAAAGAATTAATTTTATTTTCAAAAACTCAATTTAACTCTTTCCGAAAATACTTTTAATCTAACTGCAGGATGCCACTCAACTGACTCAACTCTCATTTCTATCTCATTTAATATTATGCATGCAACAGAGATAAAATTCATTACTCTAAGGCGCCATGATAATCTCAGAATTTTTGGCATACATAAATTGAGTTATGAAATACTGAATACTGTTGCAGAAGCAAATGCAAATAAATATGCAACAAAACATGATAGTCTAAACATGTTCAAATAGATACATGACATGTTTAATAAAAAATCCTCGCTATGAGCACATATAATCAACGGTGCTTCGCCGGAACCAGCACTGAATAAACATCACATTTAATGACAAATCATGTAATCAACATATATATAAATAAATTGGTTTAACTATGGACTAGCGGTAATGCGATACTCATGCTCACACTCTGAGGTTCCCATCCCATTGAAATCCAGGAAGGGCATCGTGCCCAAGCATCTAGACTTAGGCATCTAGACTTAGGCAGGGCATTAAGCCTCACACATCCAAATCTGGACTTAGCATCAGGCCAACACATCAAAGTCGTCATATCTAAAGTTTTTGACCAAGACGGGTTCACTCGACCGTCTCGATCCCTCAATTTAATCACATATAGACTTTAGACAGGAAAAGCAATGAAATACACAGTAATTGGATGATGGCAAATGCAAATACTGAAAATATATCTGTGTGTAGCGGGTAGAGGCTCAACTCTCCTCAAGTTACTAAATTTGAGCGAAATATTCTAATAATAAAAACTCAAAAATTTTATTATCTGATTTGTCTAGGTTTCGAAAATCAATTTAGGAATTTACAAGCTAATTTTGAAAATATTATTGCCTTTGAGGCATACTAAAGTTCTCAAAAATATTTGTGTCTCTGGCTGAAATCTCATCTGACTGGTTCATGAATTCTCGATTGACACTCAAACCGATGTTCCAAATTGAACTCCCTAACCGTCTAAACTGCCCAGACTGATTCAATTGAACTGAAATTCTCTTTGAACCGTCCGGAATGGTACTGAACTGGACCGACGGCTCATCAGAGATTGGTTGATGATTCACTCGATCATTCGCTCGACTATGTGCAGCTTGGCTTGACCATGATCCGAGTTGGGCGTGGCAACTCGGGGCCTGCACGAACACCGTTGACACGACTTTGCGGATGCACAAGTTTGAAACAATGCCATGATCACTGATGCAGGGACCACGACTAACGAAAACGGTGCGCTGACGGAAAATCAGACGGACTCGGTGCACGAGCACACACTAGGTGGTTTGACTCAGACTCGGTGCACGGGCACACACTCGGTGGTTCGACTCGAACTCGATGCACGGGCACGCACTCGGTGGTTCGGCTCCAGCCGAGGGTCGCAGGACGTAGGATCATGTTAAGGATACGTGTTAACACATGTGAGTTAAATAATTCCCATCACAACGAGGCACACGACCACGATAGCCTTCTTAGGCTCAATTATGGTCTCGTTATGACGTCTAAAGTTATTTAAACAAAACTAGTGTTTGGACGATAAATATCAGATCCCAAAATTTACCCAATTATCTGAACCGGATATAACTAAATTCTAAAAAATCCTAACACATTTAAAGCCGATAATTTAGAACTTATGTTCTATGTGATTTATTAGGATTTTACATCCACAAATGCAGCTAAAATCACAACCTAACTAATTTTCTAAAATTATCGCGTTTATTGGCTAAAGTCCCGATTTTTAATATAAGTCAAACGGCAACTAAAAATTACGAAATTTAAAAGATATCATCCTAGTCACCTAACTGATTTATGGTCAACATATCAAATTCGAAGTCAACACCTAACCCATTCAAAAAATAATCGCATTAACTGGTCAAATTCACATAAAATGGTTGGCTTATCGAACGAACTCTAAAAATTTCCCAATTTGCACCTAAGCCTCAAGACAGCGAGTTATGATTTATCAAATTTTATCGCTTTGAGATCAAAAATCACGCTTTAAGCTCCTAAATTCTCCATAAATTCAATTTTAAGTCAAATCATCAAATTCCCGATTATCGCATCTACGCTCGTGGAGAAGAGTTTAGCCGATATACCTCAAAATCGAATCGGATCAGGAAATCAAAAGAGGGTCGGTTGAAGTAAAAATGCTCGGGTAATGTGAATCGGATCTGGGGCTGCTCAAACGGGTCGGTTCATGGCAGCTGGTCGCGGTTCGACGGGTCGGGACTGCTGAACCGGTCGGTTCGAGGCTGAACCGCTCGGATCAGGACTGAGTCGACTTGGTCGGTCTGGAGCGGCTGGACTGAGTTTGGTGCTGACCGGGTCGGCTTTAGCGTGTTGGTCGCGGATCTGGTGGGGAAGGACCGGAATCGAGCTCGTCGGCGCGTGGACTCGCGTGTGGACTGGAGGTTCTCGCGGTTTGAGCTCGGGGACGGCGGACGCGAGCTGAACGGCGCGCGAATGAGCTGGAACCGGAGCTGGGACCGGGTCGACGCGTGCGGGAACGAGCAGGGGCCGGTCGGGCTGAGGTCGGGAGGCGCACCGGCGGGCTGGGATGTGCGAACGGAGCTGCAAAGGAGCAGGGGTCGCGGATTTGCCGGCGGACTGAGCTCGGGAGGCGCGGGTTTGGCCGGAAACGGAAAGAACTCGCCGGAAAATGGCTTGCTATGGCCGGATTTGCGAAGATGAAGGCTTGAAGATGATGTTTCTCTCTCTTGAATGGAAGATGGTGTTTAAGATATAGGGTTTTGCAAAAAAATGGAGACGGTGGGAAGGGGTTGAAATCTATATATAGTGGTTGGAAGATTAGGGTTTGTCACTTGTTTTGGGCCTAAAATCGGGCCTAAGACGTAGGCTTTATAATCGGGCTAGATAATAATCGAACATTGGACTTGGCTTAAAATAAATCGTTCGAGTAAATTAAAATATAACGAGGCTTAGACTAAATTAATTTAGTCGGTCGACTTTACTAAAATAATTGGGCTCAGATTTAAAAATCAACATAGACTCGATTTTAATTAAAATCGAATATGGACTCAATTTACTAAAATGGGTTGAAATAAAATCGAACATGGACTCGATTTATTAAAGTGGGCCGGAATAAAATAGACACGCTCGATTATTAGGCTTTGGCCCAATTTAATGAAATTTCTAACTATTTCAAAGCTCGGTTTTACCTTATTTCAAGGCTTCGGCACAATTTAACCTAACATTGTGTGAATGGATCGAATTTCAAAAGCTCACAAATAGTTTCCAATGTTAGGTTTCATTGAGGCTAGGTCCTTATGTTCAGTGGTCTCTTTGTTTCCTTTCTTTTGTCTATTTTGTTTTGGTTTTTTTATTTTTTTTTTTAGTTTAGATTAGTTGCCTTGGTTGTATTCTAAATGTGTCCAATGTTAGTATTTGCCTTTAATTTGTTGTTTTTCATTTTTGTGAAGTTTTAGGCCACCATTGACATGGTTCTCCTGTCTTGTTTTGGTTGTAAAGGTTAGTGAGCCTTCCATTTGTATGACCTTATTTGAAAAAGAAAAAAGTAAACATCACAGAATCAATCCCTGCCGATATTCCAACCCCGCTTGGAAAAATCGAGACCATTAATAAATAGGCCTCGAGTGCTTACATACATTGAACCAATGAATGTTGGTGTATATACACGCACATTTAAATAAATAAATAAATAAAACATCATATGATTCATAACTATTCTCAGATTTGATGCCAAAATATCTTCCTCAGGGTCTCAGCTTAGCTACAAGGTTTTTTACATAAAAGCCAAAACTTTTTTCTTCCCCAACAAGTAAAAGTACCCACAACAACAACATTATAATATGGCTCAATATCCACAAGTAACTAACACACTATTATGAATCCTCTCCATGATGATCCGTCTCATCGAATATCTCTTCCTGCAATAAAAAACCAGCCAACAAGCTTCACTCACACACACCAAGTCCATAACGCAAAAAACACACACACACACACAAAGAAAAAACAAGTTCTTAGACTAAAACATAAATGAACTTTCACCTGCAGAAGCTCTTCAATGACATCTTCCATAGTAATAACCCCAACTGCCTCTTCTTCTTCCGGAAGCTTTGGCAAAGGGCTCCCATCTATCTGCAAGATATCCGAATACATGTTCTTTGTCCATTTCTTGCTCCTCGGCGTGCCTCCCTTGAAGGATTTGCTTCCATTGTTTGGGAAACTCTTCCATTTCTGAAGTGGCCTTTTGTTGGTCTTCACACTCTTGTCCAGTGAGTTCTTCTCGCCATCAATATCGACCCTCACATCCTTAACTATGTATAGAAGTGGGATTTATTTAGAATTTTCGCAAGTGCCAGAATAATGTCGATTAGTTTAAATAACTTACTATCTTCAGCTGGTGACTGGGTAGGGGGTGGGGGGGTCATCATTTTGGTGGATTGTCTAACTACTACAGCCATGTGGCTGTGGCCCTTTTGGAATTCGTTCAGAATGTCGTACAAAGGCATAGTTTCTGCAACCCTAATAATACAAGTTGAAAAAGATGCAGCTTGTATAAATTAATAGAAGAAGAAATTTTCTCGATGATTTCCTCAAAAGATAGTCACAAAAAGCTCGTGTCATTGATGAAAGGAGTTGATAAATCAAAATGCACTTATTTACTTACTTATTCTTTGGAAATTAAATGGAAAAAACGATATTATGTGACTGATTGTTCGAAGAAAGGTGCACCAGGTGTGAAAGGAGTAGAATAGGCTGACTAAAACTCGTATTATATGCAAAAGATCTCAAGTATCCTTGTTCTTGAGCCATATATTTTATCACTATAAATAAGAACCATAATTTCAACAGTGCCTCACAGAAAGGGAGTACAAGCACAAGCAGCTTTCTTAAATCATATGCACTATAAATTCAAGGTTCAGCAATAGCATACATAAAGCTCCAGGTACCAAAGTTACCTTGGAATACGGCGGATTGTCACACTCTTCACTGGTACTCTATCCTCTGGATGTATGGTTAACAAATTTTTTACCTAACAAGACGAAAAATGAGGGAAGGAAATAAGAGTCTTTCTATACAAAGCCAAATGTGAACAAAAATTGGTAATCATGGGATTATCAGTTTTATTCTAATGAGGTGACATCATTTGAAATCTGCATGTACCATGTAGAGATCCTTAAGAAAAATTTCAGTAAGCTAAAAATGACCACTTCATGAAAAAACATGCATGGGTGCAAACACACACACAGACACACAATATACTAAGATATTCGGATGAAACAAGTACCAAAACAAGCCCAATAATATTTGTAGGTTGCTCATAGTAGACAGGCACTCTGCTGTGTCCTTTCTCCAAAATTAGGCTCATCAAATCCCTATTTCATAAAAAATAGAAAAGAATGCTAATTTTCAGCATTTTANATTTTCAGCATTTTAGCAGCAAAAAAGAAAAAAAAAAAGGAATATGTTCTTGGATTACAGTTGCACGCCACCTGTCAAGGGTTGCATTTACATCAATCGTGAAAGTTTCGGATATCGGAGTCATGGCATCACTGGCAGTTTTCTCACTGAGTTCAAGTGCACCAGCAATAATAGTTGTCTCGTCATGTGTGAGTTCTCCACCTTTGCCTGCCTGTATCGAGCATAAAGTAGAATTGAACACAGTAACTTACTCAAAAGTAATGAAAGAATACTTATCCAAAACAACAAAATAGTTTTTTTTTTAATTAATTCTATTCAAGTTTTCCCTTACCTCATTGCCATGCAAATTGACAAGTGTTTTCAACTCAGCACGTCGAAAGAGAGCTCTGTGCCGATGGCCAAGCAGATAGTCCAACAACTGGACATCACCAAAAAATATTACAGTAACTGTCATAACTTGTTTTAGAAATCCGCTCAATACAACAAATGCAAATACGGACAATCGTTATGAAGACAAAAGGATAAGGTTACCTTGCTTATGGGATATGCAACTGGAAAACATATCCAAACAAGAATGCGAACCATTGGGGCAACAGCTGCACCAATAGCAAGTCCGTATCTGGAGCAAACAGACTGTGGGATAATCTGAAGCGTAACGAATGACCAATTAATACATATGAATATATGATCATCACTCCACCTCATCTAACAGCTTCGAACTTGATTTCAGTTTCCATGACTGGCATTATAAGCACATTACTCTCTAGATATTCATACCGAACGTCGTTCAAAACAACCAAAACTAGTGCACTGAAACTTTAATCATTTCCATTTTCAGATCATGTCACGCTATACATGTAAACTTACAGTAATTTGCACATAGGCTAATGCTAGTCACCAAATCTTTGAAATGCATCATTTAAGGACCAAGGCCCACACATATGACTCTGAATCTTGCCACGTGTTAATCATACAAGTCATCATTAGCACGTTATCCACAGTCATGAAACCTTAGTCACTTTTTCTTTCTATGCTAGATGCCTTATCATGGATGTCACTATTTGGATTCTCTTTTTCAGACATGAAGACTAAATTTTTTTGCAACTTGAAGTGTCAAAACTCACTACATGATCATACCTCACCAAATAGAAGTATCAAAGTCACTGAAATGAGAATTGCTCCCCAGGCCGTAACTAGACTATCAAGGAAAATAGGGAGTGCCTGCAAAGAAATTAACCCAAGCATTAGACAATATGCGTCACACTCGAATTGCTTTGAGAAGCATAAGACCTCAAACATAGTATACCTCCATGGCAGCAGCATTGCAGATTAGCAGAGTGCAGAGTAACAAATGCTGATTTTTGACAACTGGTAGAATCTTTGCTGCAAGAACAGAACTTCTATCTTAGTAATATATGAATATCCGATTCCCAATCTCATAATTAGTTAGCACAAGTTCGATGGCGAACTTCAAATCCCCATTAAATTGACGACAATAACAGCTTTGCATGTTCATGATTAGAGATTTACAAATCGACAAGGTTCATGTCTGAAGCTTGAAAACCAATCAAATTAAAATTACCAAGTACAAAAAACTCTTTACATGCCTAAATTTACAGCTCAAATTGCACATCCCTTTTCCCCTCAAGATCCCCCCTAAACTTCTTTAATAATATTCCACAGCTAAACAATTTAAAATCAATGCTCAAAATCCAAGATTTAAANAAAATAAACAACTTCACCGTCAAACCCATTTCAACGATGAAGAAATCCTAGAGAAAATGAAGTAAAAAATTTATGCTGCAAACGATTAACAAAGAAAGATAATTAAATAATAACAATAATTTACCAGCATGCTGTTTATCCCGTGGAGTTCCAGACTTGGCAAGCACCTCAAGATCGACGAGGCTGAGGGACATGAGGCCCAAAGTGAGCCCGGACATCAGGCCCGCAAACAACACAAGAAACACGATCACCAGAATGTGAACAAAAAACTCCGTCTCGCAACAGCTGTACTCCACCGCCATTCGATATCCCCAACAAAACAAGAACCCGAATTTCACCGCCGGCAAAGAAAACAAAAAAAATCAGCAGCTGCAAATCAATTACCCTTTTTTATATTTTCCCCTTTTTGGAGAACTCTGGATTTTTTTGGTTTTCCGGTTGAGAGAATAATTATTGTTATTATAATTATAATCAGCTCGACCGAACAGGAACCGGAGGGGGTGGCAACGGATAGAAGTATAGAACCCTCTATTATATACTACGTGGGAACTGGGAAGGAGATGATGACGAGTCGCCGACCCGAGACAGAGGGGATGTGATGGGGCTTGAGCTGCTTTTGATGCGGTTACAATGTATACAGTTCTGTACGTATCTCCATTTAAGGGGTGTGGCCCACATGTCTTTACTTACCACCCCACTGTACTAAATTTTCCATTATTATCGTTAATGTGCCTAATCTTTGTTTAGTTGTTATAATATATAGAGAGCATGACTCACGGACGTAGCAACTTTTGGAAACAAATTTTGCAATTTTTGGGACAAATCGTATGACGGTATGAGGTCAATTTTGCAAATTTTTTTTTTTTTTTTAAAAAAAGATGAGTTCTACAAACTTGAAGTCAAATTAATTTTATGTTTAATTCAAAAATAGAAAATTTATCTAAAAATGATTTCTACAAATTCGACTGGAAGACTGACAATCACATACTTGAAATGGTGGATTTGCCCTTAGGTTTGGAGTGTGCGACTCGCACGCTCGCTTTTTCAGTGGAAAATGAGTCTTTGATGATCGGAGATTGTGATATAGATAAACCGTGTGCTATAGGTAGTGTGAAAATGAGTCTCCGATGATCGAAGATTGTGATATAGATAAACCGTGTGCTATAGGCAGTGTTTTAAATAGCTCGCTATGTAGCTTGCTATATAGCTTGCTATATTGCTTTTTTTCCCAAAAAAAAAAAATGCGGCGTAACTTTATATATTTAGTGTTTTTCTCGAAAATTTTACGGGAAATGTTGGAATAACACGTTTTTTTACGCTATTTTGCACTACTTTGGGCTATATTTTTGCAACGACGTTTAAACAATAATATATTCAAAACTTATATTTTTTAGGGATTAGAGTTATATTTTTAAATGACTTAAAAACTAAAATTTTTGATAATGATTTCAAATTAAAATTTTGAAAATGCAAAGTCCTAAGTTGAATAGTGCAATATATATCGGTCCAGATCTTTTATATCATTATATTTTTGGGTATTTGACATTTAAATTTAAGAATAAAAAGCTCAAATCTAGTGGTTAGAATTAATAATTAAATTAAAAAAAAATAATTACAATGTATATGCTTAAAATTAAAATACGACTTATCTTATTATATTTCATTATTTGTATTTACTTTTAGTATATTCGCTTTATTATTTAAATATTTATATTATGATATTTAAATTAAATATTTGTAAAAGAAATAATTATTAGATGTTATTTTGAGTTAATACAAATATTATGATAATTTTTAGAATCAACCATCCGATTTATTATATTCAAGTATATATATAATATTTTTATAGAAATATCTGTTTTTTATAAAAATAATTTTTTATATTCAAATAGCTTACGTAACACGTAACCGTTATTTATGCGGACAAAACGCAAGTTAGAGGTTGCAAATCCAATAAAAAAAAACTTAAAAACTTTAGATTGCAAACTAAAAAACACACATGTTGCAAAAAATTATTTACGCCGACTAAATTGGAGGAATTTCAATATTTAGGACTCAGTTCGCAGGCCTCTCAATATTTGGGATCCAATACGCAAGCCTTTCAAAATTTGACACTGAAGCTGCCAATTGTTTCAATTCAGGGGATTATGAAGGATTTCACTCATTTCTTATTTTCATATGCTTATTTACACTGTTTGGGCCTCGGGAAATGACTATACTACCCTCCTCTCTTTGCTGATGGCCTGGACGCTCGTCCAACACCTTATTTCTCTGATTTTTGTCACTTTTCTCCCATACATCTTCCCAGCACACAAAAGTATAACGTTGTTGAGCTTTGTTGAGCTTTGCGGTAAACTGAGAAATCTGAACACACAGTCTAAATGCAGCTTCCGTATCGATTCTACCGTGTACCAACAAAAACAATAAAAGAGACAAAAATAAGCTTGTGCCCCCAAATCTACAGACTATGAAATAGAGAGCAAACTGAAGAAAAATCGAGGATTGTGCCTTACCCCGGAGGGATCTCAAAGGGAATCATGGCATCGACCACTGCAGTCTGACGCCGGGCCTTCTTCTTGGTCCAGTTGAAACCCTAGCCGTACCTTCTTCCTGGAGCTACAGCTGTTGCATCTTCAGGACAGCTCGTACAAGGTTGGGGAGGGGAGGGAGAGGGCGGCGGAGGGGTGGAGGGCGCTGGCCAGCAGTGGAGTGGCCGCGGAGGAGTGCGGAGCTCGTCCGTCGCGGCGAAGAAGTCGCGGACAGACGCTCATGGGAGAAGGAGATCGATTGTTTCTGCTGATTCCTGCCTGGGGGTATTTTGGTCCTTCTAGGAGGTGAGAGAGGGAAAAAGGATTAAAGAAAAAGAGAAAATAAAAGAAAATGGCTGAAATTCCTTTAGATTGAAACAATTCGTAGTCTGAGTGTCAAATTTTGTAAGGCTTGCGAATTGGATCCCAAATATTGAGAGGCCTTAGATTGAAATTCCTCACTAAATTGATATTTACGGACACAAGCAGGGGACCGCTAATGTGCGCCGGCGCCTTGTCCTCGCACCTCGCCATCTCTCATGGCCAATAGAGAATTCCATTACAGCTCCAGGAAGCTCATCCTTCCCACTTTATCACTTGCCTCCCGTCTCCTCCTATCTCTCCTCTGCCTCGCCTCAATTGTTCTCTGTTTCTCGCTCTTCCGGAACGACACCGCGTCCCCACCGCCGCTAACCTATTCAGTGGTGCCGGAGAAGAATGGCGGCACCTGCGACTACTCAGACGGGCGGTGGATCTACGATCCTACCGTCAGATCTCCGCCGCGGTACGACCACACCTGCAAGGAGATATTCAAAGGGTGGAATTGCATCGCCAGCGGCAAATCCAACGCAGTTGATATACTCAAGTGGCGATGGAAACCCTACGGCTGTGATCTCCCACCATTCGATGCGCTTCGGTTCCTAGAGAAGTCCCGAGATACGAATATTGGTAAGGATTTGGCAATGCCTCAGCCACACTACACAAATTTTAGAGTTTTGTTAACATTCAAAGAGATATTGTAGCAGCAGTTTGCAATTTTTCGAATTGTTATTGCTCAACTCCATAACTATTATGAGATACCATTCGTGGTTATTGAAGATGTTTTCTCCGGACATTTGGGTAGGCTTTTCGGGTTTTTAGTTTGGTGAGATTATCATATGCTACCTGTAGTGTTGCCTAGGCTTATGGATTTTTAACAGTGCAGGATTTATTGGGGACTCCTTGAATAGGAACATGTTTGTTTCTCTTTTTTGTGCTCTGAAACAAGTGTGTCCTGAGGTTAAAAAGTGGCGCCCTGCTGGAGCTGATCGAGGCTTCACTTTCGTCAAGTACAATCTTACCATTGCTTATCATCGAACGAATCTTCTGGCTCGATATGGTAGGTAAGCTGAAAATGCAGTAATTTTGTCAAGTACTTGTTGAAAAAAGTTCGACAGAAATAGCTTGGAACTGTGTTTGGAGGTCTATTGTGTTAGCAATTATTTGATGCTTAAGTTCTGATGGCGATGAATGTCTTTGGCTGCTATAGTAATTTATCTTACTTATTAATTCTTTCTTTAAGGATCAAGACTTTCAGTATCTATGTAAGTGAATGTATGTTTGATGTCTTTATTTATGGGTAAGAGAACATAATCTAACATGTAGGATGAAAATAAATAAACTCACTCTCGACAAGCTTTCGCAAGCAGTTTTGAGTATAGTTCCGAATTTCCATAAGTAAAATTAGAAGGAAAATAAGCTAGAGATCTTATGTTTGAATTGAGCCCACACCCCAATTTAAGGGTCCACACAAAGCATTTAGAAGCTGAGCATGCATTTGGAGTTTATAGTTCTGCTAGCTGTATGTGAATTTCGTATCTTCTCCTCACCACGCAAACGCAACCCGGTGAGGTTCTGTTAGCATCGAATTTCTGACTGTTAGAATTATCTGATAAAATACAAAGAGCTATAAATTCCTTATGCTATCGATTAGCTCTTGCAGAGTGCTTTTGAATGTTTAGTATTGGTAAGGATCTTGTGCATGTCGCAAAAATTTTAGACTATGAAGTCCGTTCTAATCTTGGCTCTTCGCACAGTTGGTACAATTTGCACTAATATTGTTCTTCTCTTCAATCTTTTCAAGAAAATATTTATACATCTGAGGTTGTGCATTTTCACATTGTTTTATTTCTTCTTCGCTGCTGTTTAGGTGGTCTGCCAATAGTAATGGTGGTACATTGGAGTCACTTGGTTATAAGGAGGGCTATAGAGTTGATGTTGATCTACCAGAAGGAACTTGGGCAGAAGCTCCAAGTTTTCACGATATACTCGTCTTCAATACAGGACACTGGTAATTCATGTTTTCTTCTGGTTTGTTCTGTAGATAGACTGGATTATTTAGTAAATTTATTGATGGCTTTGTTTGTTGAAATGAGAACCTAAATAAATGAAACATCTAGGTGCCAGAGTGCACCTGATGTCCTGATTATGTATTTGCTCCTTGAAGCTGAAAACCCTTGTGTAATCTGTGAACTTTCTCAAGTTGATTCAAGTTCATTGGACTTCAAATTTCTAAGCCAGTTGCATCAGTTAATGCTCATTTGTGCACCGAGCATAAACTCTATCTTTGTGAAGTGCAATTCATAAAATTCATCTTGATCATACTTTCCCCTGTCGTAAAGGCAATTGATAAGATAGGTCGCATGAGCTATATATGTAATTTTAGAAGGTATGATTTTTAAATAAATTATTATCTGAAAATATTATTAACCCAACATCATTATTATAGTTTACAATTTGATTTCCAATGTTTATTAATTTATACTTTTGTCCATTTTCGATATGTATTTAGGTTAAGCACTAGCTGAACATAAGTATTGGAAGCATCACCTTTCACTGACTACTGTTGCCATTTTTGTCTTAAAATCCTTGTAGTCTGTTTTCTTTTCACCAGATTATCCTGGAAATTGTGAATGATATTAATTCTTCTTCATTCTGCTTTAGGTGGTGGGCCCCTTCAAAGTTTGATCCTGTGAAATCACCAATGCTCTTCTTTGAGAAAGGTCTTCCCGTGACTCCTCCAGTCGCCCCTGAGGCTGGGCTGGATATGGTCTTAAAACACATGGTATGACTCTTTTGTAAAATACCTATTTGAAAATTATGGTGTTCAGTATTTTTGTAAAATAAACCGTGCTTAGTGCTTCATATTTTATGAATGGAACAACAATTTTCTTTGTTCTTTGTTCTTTTTTAATACTTCCAGTCTCGTCTCGTCTCCTCTTTCTGGTAATTCTCCTCCTCCTGCATTTTTGGAAGTTATGATACGTGATCTTATCTGGTGGTTTTGACTAT
>BKCP01006538.1:275346-298341 GCA_008636005.1 Striga asiatica
CTGCTTTTCTTAGGTGTCTTAAATTCAAGTTTATATCTATAATACATGGATAATAGTATAGGGAACTTTACACTATTCTTCCTTAAGAAATATCAAGTAATGTATATAAGTAGGTTATTTTATGTTCAGGTGGAACAACTGTTCTCAATCAAGAACAATGGTACGAATGTGGAGACACGTCTTGTGAACCAGCACCTATACAGGGCCTTGGAAGGTTCTAATTTTCAAATATTGGACATAACACGAATGAGCGAGTTTAGAGCTGATGCTCATCCATCTACAGCCGGCGGGAAAAGACACGATGACTGCATGCATTGGTGCTTGCCCGGACTTACCGATACTTGGAATGATTTGTTCATAGCTCAACTAAATACCCTTTAGTGTTTGAAATCTCTCTCTCTCTATATATATATATCAATCATTTAATATTACTTCTTATCTTTTAATCCTTCTATTTGTAGCTATATTATTTGCAATGGCAGTTTGTGATGCCGACGAGATTGCATTAGCATATCTCGACAAATATGATCGACTTCGGACTTTAGTGTGATTATTATATTATTTATTTTCAGTATTTATGTGTGTATTTATTTATGTTGTGTATTGGGCTTGTTTAATATTGGGCTTTTAAGTCTATGTATCAGGATTGGATATATAATTAACCGTAGGAACTTGTGGGAAGGCAGTTATCATATTTTTGGATTGAATTAGAAAGAACTGTTCTTCGTGGTTTTGTTCACAGTTTTCTCTCATCTCATGCTTCCTGTTACATCATGTGGTACCATAACCCACAGGTCCCAGGATCGAAACCTGGCTCTGATACCAAATGATGTAACAGGAAGCATGAGATGGGAGCAAACTGTGCACAAAACCACGAAGAACAGTTTTTTCTGATTCAATCTGAAAATATGATAAATGTCTTCCCACAAGTTCGGTTAATTATATATCCAATCCTAATACATAACTTGAAAGTCCAATATTAAACAAGTCCAATACACAACGTAAATAAATACATACATTAATACTGAAAATAAATAATATAATAATCAGACTAAAGTCCAAAGTCGATCATATTTGTTGAGATATGCTAATGCAATCTCGCATCAGTTTGCATCCCATTTTTTCTAGGCATTGAGATTTTGATCATGGATTTAATGGTGATATGTCTTCTCTTTATGATAAACGGTTGATTGGAGGACAAATACTTCATTTTCCTGTTTGCATTTGGTTTGAGTGTTAGGTTGAAGTTGCTCTATCTGAATAATAGATTATGAATTACAACTGAATATAACTCTACAGGTTTATTAATTTTTTAACTGATAAACTTATATTATATATGGAGTGTAAGCAAAGGGTACATTTCTTATTTCCACTTAATTAAATCAATAGGGAGGAAGAAAACATTCCTTGGGGAGACTATTGTTAAACCTCTTATTATCCTGGCAGTAATCATAATTGAGGTAATTAATCCTGACCCATTTAAGCAATCTTCTTTGGGCCCTCGTTAGAGAGCTGAATGTGCCGTTGTTCCACCAATTTATTGGGGTTACACTGCTGCAAGCCCTTACGCTCCCCTTCCATGTGCAGGCATCAAGCTTATAGTTTTGGAATGAGGCTAAAAATGGGCTGTAGGCCCAGTTAATTTTGTCTTTTCCACCATTTGTGGCCCAACTCTCTCCATTCCAAATTGAGGCCACGAGCATCATGGGCTTCAAACTTGGGAATGGGACCCCTCTATCGGCATGATTTCTAAATGTCCGTATCGGAATCCAATCCACCATAAATCTGTACGAATAAAATATAATTTTTATGCAAATTTATTGTATTATATGTATACGAGGGTAGGGTAAAATTAAATAAAACGAAATAACTTTGTATCAAAAGCTACTCCAAGGAGATTAGTTTAAAGTATTCTTATGAACTAATTAACCCGTTTTTCATCAGCTTTAATGACTTATACTTTTTTTCGATCAAGATTCATTGAACCAATAAGATGAACAGCTGCCTTCTCGAACCGCTTTTTATATAGTGTTTTTTTTCTGAAAATAATAGAGATTTTATAAAACGCACGAAGTGCAGAAAGAAAACCAGCCAACAACTAACGGATACAACCAATGGCTGAAAAGACTGGAAGGATAGATTCGAATATCGCTTAGAGCTTAACTTAGCAACCATAGAACTACAAACTCACAACACTACACAACAAAACACTTTGTGTTTCTATATAGTTTCTATAAGGCGTAATCTTTCATACAAAAATACCATTTTTTTATATTTTAAAATAAAAAAAGTGATTGAATTGTATAGGCATAGTTGATGATGGCTTACATAATTTGGTGAATGTTCCATAGAATGGAATAGGTGTGAAAATCTTTTGTTGGATCAAACCACAAATTGATCCTCTCCTCTCTATCATCAGATCCATTTGTATACACATTGGTTTGGAGAGTGTATTGCTTTCCAGCCAAATTGCCAAGAAACTCAAAGTCAACCTCATCTCTATTTGTTTGATTTTCAGAACTCAACTGCATTTTTCCAAGTATAACAATACAAGTGATTCAAGTATAACAAGTGATCATGTATAACTGCTTGATGAGGTATAATATACCCTTGTAATTTGAAACATAATTTAAAATGCACCAAAGAATAAAGCAATTTTACTATTTATTTAATATTAGGCAAAACTTTAGGAATTCAGTTTCCTTNACAACCCTTTTTAATAACATTGGTTTCTTCTCAACTTACATAAAATGCCACAACCGTGCCTGCTGAGTTCCCTGGAATCAACTTGATTTGCATGTCAAACTGACCAAACAAGAACATATCCTTCGAAGCAAAACCAGACCCTGATTTTTTTTAAAAAAATAAGTTTAATAAAATTAAATTTGTATAATTATTAAAAAAGAAATAAAATTAGAGAAAAAGAACCTGAATTCTTGTCAAGAATTAGTGTTCGGCTTTTGCCATCCGAAGATGTGTTTACATGGCTCGGGGACCATATCACATAGAAATCATTGTTATAATCCCCAGAAGAAACAACCGAAGCCGACAAACCTTGGATAAAAACGGTCAATAAAGTAGCGATTAAAATGAAAAGCTCGGAAAATTTATTCATCGTATATTTCTTGTACACAACATCTAAAGAATGAGAGTTTCAATACAAGATGACTATATATGTAGGGTATTGCATGAAGAAGATAAGTTCTATATATGGTTTTGTTTACCAAAGAATATCTTTGGTGGGAAGCAAAGAGATGTGAACAATATGTAGATTGTAATAAAGGGGCAAATTTGGTGAATTACCTCTAAGTGGTATGCTTTAGAGTTGTAAAACATCAAGAGAGAAGTTATAATAGAACATCTAATCTAATTAATAAGAATAGGGATAACAAAAATCACCCTAATTTTATTTTCAGAACCTTCAAGAAAATCTAGCTTGATGATTTTTTAAAATAGCAAAGACACAAAATCAATTAATTAAGAACCATATTATTATTATGAAAAGGAAATTAATGCACTTAAACCAATATTTTTCTACCTAACTCAAAAGTTTAAACAATAATAATATTGTGTTGAAATATTCCATGCCTTTGGCATACATAACTTATATGCTTTATCTTGTAAGGGGTTTTAATTAGGAACATTCCAATTCCAATTGCAGAAAGTGTGGGACAGTAAACTTGATAAGAAAACTCTTACTCAACTATTCTTTTCGTCTCATATGCTCTCAGCTATTATATTAAAGTCGGTTTAACCATTAATTAAGTCGATGTGTTCTTTACAAATATACATAAACTTTAAAATATTATACTTAAAAAAATGTATAATATTTAATGGCATAGATATGCATTTTTTTTATCATATATATTGTTGCGGGTCGATCCGCCTAATAATTAAGTTGTATCATATGTGAATTTGTGGTGTAGATAATTTTGGACAGCCATATCAAACACAATTAAATATACATTATACCCAATTAAAATCCAAATTGTTAATCGTGTAAATAATAATAATAAGATCAGATTCGGTGTCTTAGAATTTTGAAGCCACAATAATTATTGACGCCTTAAACGGGGACTATATAATTAAATGTAAACCCAACCCTCTGTCATAATCTACTAGCCTTTTGACTTTTGAGATATGAGTTCACTTTAGTACAATTGCAATTTCTACTATAAATATAAAAAAATGGAGTTACATTCATTTTGGACGCTTAGTCCTGAAGGTGAATATAGTATAAATGGCCTAAGTAATTATTGCTCAAATGGTTGTATCAAAATATCTATTCACCATTTTACGAGCCTATGCCAACTAGCTCAATGGTCTCTAAGTCATACCATATTTCTATTGGGAGTAAAACTCTTGTTAGGAATACCAAACATTGGAAAATCATATTTTTTAAAGAAGATATGCATATATATAAATTATAATGTTATATTCTATAACAACATAAAAATAGTATAATATTGAATTCTATTACAAAAGTATGACGACTTGATCATTTACTCAAACACAAAAAATTGTGTCCTTTTGGGTGGGGTTGCTTTATAAATATATAAATGTGAACCAATCATAATTTCTATATATAGGGGCGGATCAAATGCGCTCAGCTCTTAAAATGCGCCCAGCTCTTAAAATGCGGACAACTCTTAGCAACTACAGAGAACTAACCTAGCAACTATAGAGAACTTACCTAGCTACTACTAACTTAGCAACTACTAACTTAGCAACTACAAAGAACTAACCTAGCAACTACATAGAACTAACCTAACAACTACTAACCTAGCAACTACACAGAACTAATTTAGCAACTAAAAAGAACTAAACTACTAACTACAGAGAACTAACCTAGCAACTACATAGAACTAACCTAACAACTACTAACCTAGCAACTACAGAGAACTAATCTAGCAACTAGAGAGAACTAACCTACCAACTACAAAGAACTAACCTAGCAACTACAGACAACTAACCTAGCAAACTGCAGATAACTAGCCTAGCAACTACATAGAACTAACCTAGCAACTACATAGAACTAACCTAGTTGAAAGGTTAGTTGTCAACGGTCAACGCCGGGGTCAACGGGTCAAAATAATATATAAATAATTAAAATAATAAAAAGAAAAGAGTAAATCTTGGCCACATATGATGTACCAAATCTTGTGGCTAAAAATGAGTCTCATGTCCTCACTTTAAATAAATGAATGCATTGGAACCAATCTCTATATATACATACATATATATATATATATTAATACTTAAATAAATGTTTATATTTTTTAAAAATAGTATAACTAAAAGTATGATATCTCATATCTATATATATATAATAAGAATTAACATTTTTCAAAAATAGTAAGCAAAAAAATAGGGAACATTAATTGCATTCCATTTTATGTATGTTTTTTTAATTTTTTTAATAAAAAAATCAAGTAGCATTTAATGCTAGCATAAATCATGGGATTTGTTATATAGATGCATATTTAAATTTCAAACTTCAAACAAAACATGCCTAAATGTATTTTGAATTTTTTAGAGGAAAAATTTAACAAACACGTTAAAGATTTCATACAATACATATATTTATATATATTATCTCAACATATAGGTTAATTAGTTTCATATCTAAACAATATATAAACAAATATAATAATTTGTCGTACAATACAGAAAAATATATAAACAATATATATTATATACAAATATAATAACAATACAAACTATATATAAACAAATATAATAACTTGTCACGCGTATATTTCGTACAATACATATATTTATATATATTTTCTTAACATATAAGTTAATTAGTTTCATATTTAAATAATATATATTTTAGGAACTTAAAGATTCATAACATTACTGACCTCATGTATATTTATAATATATTGTCACATACATTTTACTACAATTGGTAACTTTTTTAAAATTATTTAAATAACTGGAGGTTGATTTGTAATTTAAATTTCAAATTCATTCAAACATTTAAAGGAAAGTATCATAAGCAGATTTTTTTGATACATTTCATTTTATCTCAACTTACATATAATCATTTTCGAATGATTTGTTTCTCATAACATCAGACAGAATTACTAATTGCATAGAATTCAATTATGATTTCGAATTTATATCACAGATGTTTAATAATTGCATAGAATTTCAAAGATGTTTATTTATTATAAAAAAAAAAATTCTAAAAAAATATTTGTGTATATTTTGTAAAATGTTTGTACAAAATGTTTTACTTTAAATTTATTTACATAATTTAAATTAATTACATTTATAAATAATATGAACATACATTAAATATTTTAATTATATAAAACAAAAAGAAGAAGAAGACTACATATATAACTTGCATAAATAATAATAATGAAATTATATTACAATAAATTTTATAATAAAATAATATAAGTATTATACGAGGAACAAGATTATGTAAAATTGTTATTTTTCTTATATCAAGGAATATATATATATATATATATAATGAAATCAAATTTATATTATTATAAACATGTGAGCGAGATAATATATTAATTAATTTACGAGTTTGCGCTACCAGACTCAGGTTTAATGTTTCGAAAAAAAAAATGACATTGATGAAAAGATGTAAAAAGATAAATATCAGACTCTATTATTTTTTAGGCCCTATGGTCCACTCATTCAATATCTCTCATGAATCGCACGAGCTATTTCACAGACAAACTCTGTGGAAATGACTCATTTAATACTTATGTCCCGTGCATCGCACGGGCTACGTACTAGTTGAATGTATGGAATTTTTGTTCAAAAATCAACTCATGTGACGGTTGACCATGTGTATCTTTTATTTTCGTATATATTTCCACTGAATTTCACTAAATTATAGGGAGAAAAGAGTGGAAGCAATATGAAATTTAAATCTAGATGGCGACAAAACAAATTGTTTCAAATTTCAAAAAAATAAGTATGAACAGCAAGTTGATGCTTTAATTTTTAAAAGGGTTTAGAAGTTTCACAAAATTCAGTTATATAATCATGTTGTTCGTTCTATTTTTTATTTATTTATTTATTTTCTAAAATTTATCTGGTCGTGATTGTCTTCAAAACGGGTAAAGTTTCGTTTAATTAAGCCTAACCATGTATAAAGTCAATAAATTTCAACAAGAGCCTCTTGTTATTTTTTAACCACAACTTAGGCGGGGAGATAAATTAGGCGAGCAGAAAAGGCCACGAAGCTGTATAGAGAGGTCACACGCACAAAGTGAGAGTGACCCATGTCGAGGAAAGTGGCATCTGCACATAAGATAATTATGTTCTCTCTTATTTATTTTTATTATTATGTTCGACTACGATTTTTATTTAAATTGAAGTAATGTTTAAACTCTAATTTCGAGTAGTCTGTGTATTGAATGATCTTTATTATTATTGATTAATTAAAACGCGGTATTTATTTTTGTTTGATAAATTTTTTCATGCTATTTACGTTTATCGTTTATGAATTACGAATGTTTGATTTGGTTAGACCGACTACGTTGAATATTCATATTTTAATTGCTAGATTCATGATTTAATTCGAAATAGTTCTTGTTCTTGTTTTGTATATAGTAAACTATGGTCATGCATTTCTAGGGTAGTGTGAACATAGGTTAAGTAATTCGAACGTACATATGTGCTGCTTGGACTAACCTATTTTCTTGGGAATTGATGCCGCTGATGCAAGAGCTTATTCTGAGTTGTCGACTAACTAGGTTTAGTTGAAGAGTTTATTTCGATTAAATATTGGAAAGAAAAAATTCGGTTACTAAAGCTTGTTGTTAGCTAGAGTTGGTAAATCATTAGCGATTTAAAGAAGGCGTTGAAATTAATTAATGATAGACTTAGATTGGGTGATAAGTGAACTGAGAACTGGATTTCCCTAATTTTTTTTTTTCATATTTATTTTTGTTTATAAAATCATTCCCCCCATTTTTATTGCTTTCTTAGATTATTTCAATTAATACGAAATTGTTACAATTTAATTCATACTCCTTGTGGGAGCGATCATTACTTGCCGCCACTCTAGTTAGTTGAGGTTTATTGAGGAAAACTTTATATATTTATTTTTTTCTACATTTTGGCCCCGTTGTCGGAGAGTGACGCAATTCAAGTGATTGTTATTAGTATTAATTAAATTAATTAATTAGGTTTGATATAGCCATATTGTGATATACCGGCCCAAGAACCTTCTACTCGACCTGACAACCGGCCAGATCGACCACGCGTCGATATGGTCCAATCGACATGATCAAGTCGACTTACGCAATGTCGATTCTTCACGGGATACGAAGAAAAGCTGAATCCATACAAGTCGACTGCCAGAAGTCGACCTCACGTGGTCGACTCCAGAAAGTCGACTTCCACTTAGGAAGACTAACAAGAGCGCAACCTCCGAGTATGTGGAAAATCCCAAGTCGACCTCCTGGCACTCGAGGTCGACTCCTTGCGCCTCGAGGCGCGAAATACACTGACGACTCGATACACTTGTGGTATCTCTTAAGCCTCTTATCCTCCAATGGATAAGAAGGAATCTTGTCATGACTCAGCAATGAGGGGAGACGAACCGACTGGGGCAGTTTGGACATTTCAGGTAAACCGACCGGGGCATTTCAGATATTTCAAGTAAGTGTTCACTCCTATATAAAGGAGAGAAGGTAACCCTAAACCCTAACTTCCATTCATTCGCACTCTGCTCTATAGCTGTTGCTGCTCTCTCAGAGCAGCCTCTCTTCATCTCTTTCACATACTGACTTGAGCGTCAGAGGCTCTACGCCGGAAACACTTCCGGCGTTGAGTTCTTGCAGGTGTTTACAGCGGTCTAGCAACGGTTCGAAGGCGATTCAAGCAGAGCTGAGCTCAAAACCATCGGTTCTCTTCAGATCCAGAAGTAGACCCATCAAGGTTAGTATTTATTTTCTTAATTTAGTCTTTTAATCCCACTATTTATATATATATTTATATATATTCTTTTAAGGTGGGATTAACCGAATGGATGTGTATTGGAGCCTGAATTGCACTTACGATCCGTATGAAATGAGAGGATAAATAAGAGATTGATCAGGACACGTTCGTTACACTAGATAGAACAAGATTAAGACATTTATCTACCTTGGAAACGCGTTTGGTACGGGCGATTGATTAATAAGGGCCCGCGACCCAAAAGGCTTTAATATGCGTTTCCCCAAAGTATTCCATCCTAGGCAAAGGGGTGCGATTATGACAATTTGTACAATTGACTTAGTGTCATTTTTCTTATTAGCCCCAACTTTTTAAAATATTTACCATTACACCCTTGTCTATTATAAAAAATTCCTAGTGTCATTACCTTCATAACACAGAGGTTTGCAACTACTTTTCAACATTATTCCAAGAACCATCCTTCACTACCACCCTCAGACCACCGAGCAACGACGTCAGTCCCTCGCCTCCATCCACCAACCAACGTAGCCGCACTCTTCTGATAAGCCGCCATCCGCCATGCACTGGTCAACGCGGTCGTCACTCTCGTCATGCCTTTCCCTATTTAAAAATTTAATTTCGGTGCAATTTGGGCAAAACGTATACATAGTGGAGTTTGAGTTTTGGGATTAAACTTTTTGGAAAGACAGATTTTTGACTCAATTGCCAAACTCATTTGTCAGAGAAAAGAAATGAAGTGGTAAACACCAAATTTTTATAGGTCCTAACCCGTAAAAAAAGAAAAGAAAAGAAAAGAAAAGACACTAGAGCCCATCTAGCTGAGAGTTCCTAACCAGTAAACACCAAACTTTCAGAAAAAATGATTGTTTCTGCGATTTTCAACAATTTGATATACGAAGAGGTTTGATTCGTAATAATTAACCAATTTGAGTTGGATTTAGAAGAACAAAATTGCACAGACGCGAAAGGCTTTCGTCATAAGATTATGAAGGCCCAAATTGCACCAATTTGTTCGACATCTGATATCTTCGCATATGCTTCAATGGCTATTATGAAACTCGGATCTTGACAAACTTTAAAAGAAATCGAAGATTTAAGAACGATCAATAAAATGCTTTCTTGAGGCGATGTAATTGAAGATATCTACAGAAAATATATAGCTATATAGCTAGAACCAAAACGAAGCACAGAGATATTCATGAGGTTTGATTTTTTGGGGGAAATTTGTGGAGGTGATTTAGAATGGATTCAACTGAAGAAGTTTGGATCTCCATTGATCTATTGGGTGATTTTCATGAGAGATTGTTTTGGTGGGTTAAGGTTTTGGTGCGATCCTTGAGCGTGGAAGATGATACTCCCACACAGAAGAGAGGAAAAAATAATTTGGCCTTTTTTAGAGGGCAAGTTGGTAAAAATACTATTTATCCTGTCATTTGTCTAAGGCGACAAATCATAATATATTATATCCACAAAACCTTATCTTGTGTCAATCATACACAACAAATAAAGTGTGCACCATATTTCTACAATGCAAACCTTATCTGGTGTCAATCATACACAACAAATAAAGTGTGCATCATATTTATACAATACATGATAAAAATTATCTTGTCACATCCACCCTAATAAACGTGCCCTCATAGTACAAAGATCATGAGACTAGGTTGTCGTCTTTTGTTCGACGTGCCATTGAGATTGTTCGCGAAACTTTAAAAAGATAACCTATGTCATATCACTATTAAATATATAAAATACATATTTTTTTAACCTATCACTACCACATGTGATAAGCATCGAATTTACCGGTAGACTAATTTACCGCTAAGTCTACTTCTTACTCTGTATTAGCTGAAATATGAATTTTTGTTTTAATTAACTTGAGTAGGATAATTTTTGCTTTGTGTCACTGTTTTGTTTTATGATTTTGTGAATTCTTAATTGTGGATTTGTGAGCAGTGTTTACTAGAATTTGGAGGATAACCCGTGACTTTTAAGTTACTCTTATTTGTGTAGCCGTAAATGTGACGTGAGCCTTCTATGAATTACCACAGTAGAATTGGCAATTGTCATTTGGGCGGCTGCTTCATCTAAGATGAAATTTATTTTGATTTATAATAACTGCACCTTGTTAGAGATAATCGATTGTAAAAGCTGAATATTCAATGGTTCATTATACTTTAAAATGATGAAGATAATTATTTAATGAGACTTCATAATTATTCAATGGTCATGTACATATTCATTTGTGCAAAACTTTGAAGTTTTTAGCCCACCCTATTACTAATTTATTGATATAACCTTGAGAAAAGTCTTTATTTGACAAAACTTATGTTTTGAAAAACACAAACATAAGTTTATTATTCAATAACTCAAGTAAATATTTTTATTTATCAAATATGATGATTATACAATGTTTAGGTTGTCCCAATTTAGACTATGTACTGTTACCTTTTTAATGATAACATATATAAGGCTTGTTTGGAAACACTTATTGAGAAGTCCATTTTAAGATGGACTTTTTGAAAAGTGACTTCTCAAGAAGTTTTCAATGTAAACTTCTTTGAAATGGACTTTTTATGGGAGTTACTTTTTTAAAAGTCCATTTTGTTATTTGCACCAAACATCTTTTTATACAGTAAATGGACTTTTATAGTCAAAAGTTCATTACAAAAGTGCATCCAAACATACACATAGTATATTGTATTTGTAGTAGCCTAGTAGGGAAGAAAGTTGAGATGATCCAATCATAAACGGGTATAGAACCCGTAAACCCGGTTTGTACCCGAACAAAAAAAAACCCGATGCTTTCCCGTGTATTCAATTATTCAGTCCACAACTCTCTCGACTCTTTGCTATACTGTAGAAAATTGCAACTACACTCCTTCGACATTTATCACTCACTAGATCGGATGAGATAAGAGAGAGAATTTATAGATAGAGATAGAGCGAGCTGTCAATACAAAAAAAACAAGGAAGCATTATTGCCTAATTGATTATTGATTAGTAGCTCTTTTATTCTCCGAGTTTGAAAACACTGCAAAACTCTTGTTGTGCTATCCTTCTTATCAATTTCAAGTTAAGCTGCTACTGGTGGGTGTTCGGGCCTAATCAAAGGGTTTCTGGGTCCTCGTATTTTCAATCATGGAGTTCTTTGACAGTGATTTGGTTTTTTGGTTTCTAATTACTGTTTCTGAAATTGGGTTTACTGGGATATTGTTGGGAAGATTTGATTTTGATTTCAATTCTCCAGGGATTTTACTTCAGGCATCTTTTGATGAGTGGGAATTCATGTTTGATGCTTGAATTGTTTCTCCATTTGGTTCGCTTCTGGAATTTAATTCTTTAAACCTTATCTGGAATATTAACGCCGATGATCAATTGAAATGGGTACTTGATTTCTAATATTGTTCTTAACCAGAGAAGGTATTTTTCATTCGGTGTTAGTCCCATCCTTTCAGAAGGGGCAAATTTTAGATCGATAAACGTTTTAGATGATGGGGAGTTGAAGAAACTTGAGACTGAGATTAAACATGTGTGATTCTGTAATTTTCAATGGATTTATTTAATTACGCTGCTAACTGGAAGTTCATCTGTTTGTTACTTTGGTCAAGGGTGAAAAATTTTAATCTGCATTTACACTCAACACAATGATTCTCTCTTTAATTTCTTGAGATGGGTTGAAATGACTGCTCAACATTAATTATTGTTTTAATGAGCGAGTATTGGTCAATTATTTCCTGGGGTTGTCTTCTCCTTCCCATTGTTATTATGTTATCGTGATGATTTTATGTAAGTGATCTTTACTGACATTTTGCTTTATATATTTCAGCTCATTTTATTAGTTCAGTTTAGGCCACAGTTGGTACTGTGATTTTCTTGGGTTTAGAGTTTTCCAATGGAAAGTTTTTGTGAACAATAACTAGCTTTCATAACTTGAGGAATGACCATATATATTGTGCTGGTTGCTAGTGAAGGACGAGTTCTGAATGCTGAAATGCTTGAATGGGTAATCTCTGACTAATGTTAGCTTGTAGCTGAATAATAAACAATTTTAATAACCAGAAGCAGCCAACATTTTGTTGGTGGTGTTTTATATATATTTACCGGAAAAGGAAAGAGGAAAGTGAGGATGATATAAAGAACTCTTCTGAGTTGAATCTCCAGAAAACGAAAATTCATTAGCTGGAAGCCTGATAACATAAGTTAAGAGAGAAACCTTTAATGTGGGTATATGAGCCGAAACACAAATTTTCTTCAATATATAGGGCTTCATGTTCATCCAAACTCTTATTCGCCAAATATATATTTTTTTTCTTATTTTCTAAAAATTAGCAGTCTTGACATGTAGTTTCTTTTATGAGGGAAACTCGTGTCGTTCTGCTTCTAATTGATAAACTCTTGGTTCAAATTTATACCTCGAAGTTTTAAAGTTACCATTTTTTTTTTTCGTTTTGCTTTAAAGACGGTTTATCCTGAATTTACAGGTACAACAAAATTAATCAGCACCATGTACAAACAGTCCCCCAGCAGGAACCAGAGGTCCAAACGGCTGAAGCTCAAGTATGTTCTCCAAATCTGCTTGTTGTTAGCCGTTTGCTTCTGGTTGATATACCAAGTCAAACACTCCCACGACAAGAAACGAGAATTCGAGGAACTCGACTCGAAATCCTCCCTACAAACTAAATCTAACAACGATGAGATCTTAAAACTCGGGAGGAAAGACATTGCTCGCCTGAAGGATGAGGATATCATTGAAGAGGATGAGGAAAGCAAGCCTGAAGACGATGAGCCTGAAGAAAAAATAAAAACCAATAACGAGCAAGATAATATGGACGATCACGAACAAGAAAATCCGGATGACGCTGAAGTTGATAATAAGGAAGAGGATTCTGCAGATGAAGAAATCGAATCCCGAGAAGTTGAAACAGAAGGGGATAGTGTTGTGGGTGAAAATGAAAATGAAAATGAAAGTGAATCGGATGATAAAATCATGCACGAGGCTCGTGAGGAGCAGTACAAGGCTGACGATGCTTCTAGTGCAGTGACTCACGATGCCCGCATGGCAACTGAAAACTCGAACGAGCACGTGGAGAATGTTCTAGAAGAGAACAGCATTGGGAATGGGAATAAAACAGAAGAAACTAACGAAGAGGATAAAATTAGGGAAGATTTGGATGTGGGAGGTGGCGAAACTGGCGCGTTTGACCAAAAGTCAAACATCACGAACAGCGAGGCGAATGTTGATGTGTTGAACGAGTCTGAATTAAACCATGCGCCTCCGAATGACACTGTAGTCGAAGAAGGGTTTAATCGTAATTTGACAGGAAATGGCTCGGCTGAGGTCATAACAACAGAGAGACACGAATTAGCTTTAGAGGGAACCAATAATTCTTCTATCTCAAACGATAATTCTACTTCTAACAGTGAAAGTAAAGATGCCGAACCACAGTCTAATGATGGAATCTCGAATAATTTGACTGGTTCTGGCGAAACGAAAGATGGTGAATTGCAATCTGAGGATTTCTCGAATTCAGCTGTTAATGATAACGATAATAATACGGAGGCTTTATTGCCGGGACAAAATGCTACATTAGAGGCCTCTGTAGTTGCAGAGAATAGAACTGAGAATAGCAATAGTATTGAGCCTGAGAAAGAGGATATGAGTGATGGTTCGTACGAAAACTCAGAGTCCACAGGCAATGATAATCCCAATGAAGAAATTCAGCAGGATGGCGTTGATTTGTCGGAATCTGATGATTTGGCGGGTTCTGTTGAGGAGAAGGAAGTCCGAACGGATTTAGAGACTCTTCCTGAGATTCAAACTGAAGGGACTAACAATGATGACGATGTTGCTGCCGAATAGAAGATATATAGTAATTTAGTTTTGGGTTCTGTTTGAAGTTTTCAATCCTTTGTTCTGCTGTTTCTCTTTCGAACATCCGCCTCTGACTGTATTTTTCTGGTGTTATTTTTTTTTCTTTTTTTTTTTTCCTTTTTTTTCCCCCCCTTTTTCTGGGGTTGAAATGTTATATTGCTGTGTGGAGCTTCTGTTTTCTAACAGTGGTGGTCAAGTTTAGGAAAGTAGATGGTACTTTTAGGTTATCTTATGTAATTTGTACAATCAATGAATTTAGTATCGTTTGGATTACAGTTCTGTTCTCTCATTCTCTTGTTTTGTTTACATGCTAAGACACTGCATGTCAAGCAGAAAAATAAGCTGTAAGGGGGCTTTCATACAGTAAATAAGTTGAATATTTTTTGTTTTGTTCTTGGGTGGAAAATAGTACAAAAGTTGCATAATAATGTTGCGGCAGGTCTTGTGCTAGGCGGATTTAACCATTACGTCGATATACTTTATTAACAAATATGCATACTTTCATTACATGATGTCACGTCATACTTTATAAAATATTATAAACGGAACTACGATATTTAATAGTACTAGTAAAGTGCACGTGGTATCGAATGATTTTTGCTGAGTAAGTTTGTAAAATAAATTAATTTATTTATTAAACATATCATTGCAGGAATGAAATAAAATATAAAACAAATGAATTCATATGTGATTTTTTATTTATAATTAGCGTAATGATGTCCTAATATAAAAAGAGTGAAATAACGTTTTACAACCCCCAACTAAAATATATAAAAAACAAATCCTTAATACAAAAACCATTAAGATTTTCTTTCATCTTTCTTATAAGAAACATTCATACTCGCTGGAGTCTAATACATCAATACTATTGCAAAATTTCTCTTAATTCATTTGGCAAAACACTAATTTTATTAAAACACTTAAGAAACATTCTGACTGAACATATAGTCAAATTTCATGATCGTATAATCATTATAATAAGGCACTTCTACTAACGATGCATAAATATCTCTATAAAATAACTAATTGTGTCATTAAAATTGTCAGTATTTTTTTATCATTGTATTAACTACTACATTCCTTTGTCTCTAGACATATTGGTGCCTACCCCATTGATGCATCGCCCTACGAGGTGGGAATGAATTTCATCTCTAAATAGAAGTTGACTTTCCAAAATTTTGGTTACATGTACTTCTCCCGAGGTGCTAAATTATTTTTTGAAATCATCATACATTACCTGAAAGTACCTCTAAAATAATTGCACATATGTTCGAGTACAATATACCAATGAGATTATAAATATTTCTATATAAAGTAACAACTTCATTCGAACATTCAAAATTGTTTTGATACTCCGACATTGTTATTTATTTAGAATATAGACGAACAATATAACCTATTATTTGAAAATTATTGACCATCATGGCTGTTGGAATGATTTTAGAATTGTTTATCATAATATCTTTCACATTCGTTTGAATATGCAATATTTGTGTGCCTAATAACTTCTTTGATGCCTTTATTTTCCAACATTATTCATCATACAAAATGATTATAAAATTCTAAGATAAAGATCATTTCCTTATTCTCCAACAATGACAAAACAAAACAATTAAAACAATGAGAAAATATTGAGAAACATATCATTTGTTAAAATATTTGATAGGAGAAGAGTTACAATTCTATTATATTGCGATACTCTTAGTCATCTGCAAAGTTTATTATTATTGAGTCATGATTAAAATATACATTATGTATTACAAATTTTTTGATTTTTTAATTATTTAAAATTAAAAATAAATAATATAGGATCATTATTTATGAAAACCAATTTCTTACAGAGTCCCTATATTTAAACGCTAGCAGCAAGAAAGTAGTAATTTTCAAAGACTTTTTGTTCGTAAATATTGGTATTCATACTTCTCTAAGAAAATTCACACGTATTCTTTTTCTCATTGTGTTACTATTATATTATTTGTTTCTTATTCTATAGATAAATAATATTTTATTTGCTAAATAATTAAAGCACATTTATATGTATTGCGTTATGTTTTGTATGTGTTTTATATAATGATGTTTTCAAATTATCTTTTTTATTAGGATGCAACTACTATAATCACATAAGATATAATGTAAATTTAATATATTTGATGAAAATGTACTTTTTATATGAATTATTAGATTAAAAAGTTTATAATTTTTTCCAATGTTTGATAAAAATATTAGGTAACTAAGTCATTTTCATAATCACTGAATACATATATGGTACCACCTTTATAAGGTTCTTTTTCAAGCAGTAACTGAATAATAGTTTAACGTACAACTCATTTATTTGTCTTTTTAATTCACATAGCTAATTATCTCATTTCTCTTCTGTGGCCTAGTCTCTTCCTTCTTTTATCTATGATTTCACTTCGCTTCGCTTCGTTTGTACCTAAGGTGCATTCGCCATAGTTTCAGCATTACGGCAAACCAGTGTCAAATATATATCGGGAATGGGCGCTCTAGCCAAAATGTGAGAATAGTTGTAAGTTTACCTCCATTTTTTTTATATTATTTTTAATATGAATTGTTTCAAATCTATGTAAGAAAAATATATAACAAGTTTATCTTATGTTATTTTATACTTAATAAAATTGATTTAACTTGAATAAATAAATTAATATATACTATAATTTTAGGTCAATTTATTATTTTAAAATTATTACCTATATATATATATATCGATATAAATAATTATATTATTTTTATTTTATTTGCAATATATTGGTCAACTCAAACATTATTGAAAAGAAATAATGTGATATATTACATATAAAAAGAGTAACAAATAAAAAGTATGAAGTATCTCAAAATTAAAAAATTTAATGAGAGAAAGTAATTAAATTTTTAATTAAAAATTTTTAAGATTAACATACCCAATTTTAAAGAAATGTATACCTAAAAGTTCTAGTTAAAATATATGTGTATCTTAAGTATGTTTTATATTTCTCATTAGCCAGCTCCAATTGATATTGTACATTAAGTAATTTTATCAGTATTTTTACTCTTTGATTTAATGAGAGCTATAAGTTTTCTCATCATTCTTACCCCTTATTTAGTTATTATAATACTAATAAAATAATTAAGGACCTTTCAAAGTATCTTGTTTGTTTTGAAACAAAAATTACTTATTATCATAAATTAATCGACAATTACATTGAATGTGTTATATTTTCTATCATATCAAAATTTTTATAATAATTGTTGCACACAATATTATATAATACAAGAAAATGAGAAAATTCCAATGAAAATTACAACAAGAATATAACGATCTTAAGTTGAATTGAGAAAAATCATGTCTTTTGGTTTCTTAATATATTTTATCTTATTGTGACTGTATTGATTTATTAAAATGTATTACAAAATGAGAAAGGTGATATATTAATTTATAAATTACAATGACATGTTATTTTGATGGTATATTTTTTCTATTAACTAAATAATGCCCCCAATATGAAATTATTTTAGATCTATCACTGCAATTAGCTTTCCAATGGAATTTCCATTGAATTTTTGCACAATTCTAATGACAGTTTTTCCAACGATTGAAATATGGTTCAAAAAAAATCCAATGGAAATTCAAGTAATTGAAATCTTTAAATCCACTAAAGTTCAAGTAATTTAATTTGAACTTTGTTGGAATAGCCAATGAAATTTTTCAATAAAAGCAATATTTATGAAATATTCGTTGAAATTTTCTGTAGATCACCTTACCGTTGATTTTTTCATTGCACTATAGCAATTTGTTGTAGTCCTCTTAAACATTAATTTTTTATGTAGTATTTATTGATTAATTGTGTTTACAATTTTTCTATTAAAAATATATTAAACACATGAACTTTTTAGTTCCTATATTTTTTTTCAGAAATTACTCATTATTTTATCTCAAGATTACCTATTGATTCACCAATTCAATTACATTTCTTACATATTAAATATTTAAAAATTAGAATATTCCTATTTTATATGTTCAATATGATATATATATATATATATATTATATTAAAAATAACTAATATAGCAAATAAAAAGTTATTTAAAATTAGAATAATAAAGATTTTTTTTTTTGGTAACTTACATGAATAAATGTACAAATAACTATTGTCTATCACATCAAATTTACACATAAAATTATAAAGAGAAAAAACTAACAAGCGTTTAACAACTCAACTCGTTTACGTCGATAAGTATATTTATAAAAGGTTTATATTTCTTCTATTAATTATAACATTTTTATTTATTACTTTGTTTCATATTTATTAGTACGTGTCACAACTTATTTATTTTTAATATTATTTATCATATTTAATATTTTTTTAAAACTTTTATCTTGTTCTTTTACATGTTCTTAACTGTAGATTTGTCAAAAAAATGCATTATAATAAAGTCTAGAATTATTTCGACCATCTGCCTCATTATATATCAATTATTTGTGTATCTTATCTTATATTATATTTAATTACAATTTTTTTTAATTTATACTACAATTAAATATTTATAATTCATAAATTCATCAATAATATTGTCGAGTCAACTTTTGTTCATAAAATTTTGAAAAACATAATTATTTTCAATTATATGCTTATGTCAAATTAAGAAAAGTTATTTTTTTTAATTGTAACTGTATTGATGTGTAACATATATTATAGATGAGAAAGATGACAAATTATGAAAAATATAATTTATAAATTATAATGACATTATGTTATTTTACTGGTATACCTTTTCTATTATCTAAATAATGCCTCAAGTATGAAATTATTTTGTATCCACCACTGCAGGTAGATTTCGAATAGAACTTCCATTGAAATTCTTACATTTCCAGTGACATTTTTTCCAACTGTTGAAAAATGACCCGAAAAAAATTCAAACGGAAATTCACACAATAACAAATAATGATAACTGGATTAATTAAATCCACTAAAATTTGAATATAATATAATTTGATCTCGGAATAGTCAATGGAATTTTACAATGACAACTATATGAATAAAATATCATTTGGGATTTTCAGTGGATGTCTAACCATTGGATTTTTCATTGCAATGTACCATTTTTTTATTCCTTTATAAATTATATTTTTTTTATGTAGAAGTTTTTGTTATTAATTAGATGTATTTATAATTTTTCTATTAAAAATATATTAAACACATGAACTTTTTAATCCATATATTTTTTAGAAATCGCTCATTATTTTATCGCAAGACTACCTATTAACTTATCAATTGAGTTACATTTCTTGCACATTAAATATCAAATAATAAAAAGTATTATTGTATATATATAATATGGTATTTATATATTATATTAAAAAAATAATAGCAAATAAAACGTTATTTAAAATCAAAATTATCAAAGCTTTATTTAAAAAAATAAAAATAAATTTCTAACCTACATGGATAAAAGTATAAATAACTATTGTCTATCGTCTAAAATTTATACATTGAACTAATAAGCGCAAAAATTTAACATGTGGTGAACAATTTGGCTCATTTACATCGATAAATACAAATTTAAAAGTTCTACAAATACTTTTACTAATTATAATATTTTTATTTATTACTTTTTTTTCATAGTTATTAGTAAGTATTACAACTTAGTTATAAATTTAATATTATTTATTAGCTTTATTGTTTTTTTAACTTTAAACTATTCTTTCAAATGTATTTTAATATATATATATATGTGTGTGTGTGTGTATAACTTTTAGGTTTTTTAAAAAATACATAAAATTAAAGTATAGCACTTTTTTGAATCATATGTCTTATTTATATCAATTAATTTTATATCTTTATATTATATTATATATAATTATAATCTTCTCATTTATACTCAAATATATAAATTTTTTATTTCGTACATTTTTTTCTTAAAAACCATTTTATTATAGTAACACATATTAATAGATAGATGAGTAATGATAATATATGAATATAATTATTTGATTAAAATAAATAATTTTTTCTCGAGATATTTTTAATTTATTTGTAGATAATTATATGGTTAAAATTAATCCATGTTGCTAAAGTGGTATCTCATTTAACGTGAAAACAAATAAATTAAGTTTTAGTATTATACAATTTCATAAAATTATTCTGGTCTTATGTATCGAAGAAATTGAATTGATTAGAAGTTTAGGTTGCAGAACAATCATTCAACAATTAATCTCGCATACTATTACACATTTTTTATAGGTTATTTTGAAAATAATGTTTCTATACTTTGTGGTCGTTATGAGAAAAAAACAATATCGATTTCTAATTTTATAAGTGTTTATTATGCTTTTTTTGTTGGATCAATTTTAATTTCTTTAAGGAACTTTTATATATTAGAGTTATGAAATGTGATTACAATATTACCATTAAAATTATATTAAAAATAATGACGTTTTTCAAAACAACAATTCTATATCCTATCAAACAGTTTTAGAGATATGTGGAAGAAAACAAATTCGTGAGAAATAATGGTGCCAAACCAACATACTGTAGTTGATTTTAGGAGTGTGGAATGATTTGTTCGTGTATTTATATTTAATTAATTAAATATTAGTTATAATTAAAAATATAAGATATGATGGACATTAATATATTACTAATTTGCCATTTAAAACATGTCAAAGTAAGGGCTTATTAGGTAATTCATTTTAATATTTAAAAATATAAAATATGATGTGTATTAGTGTATTACTAATTTGCCATTAAAAATATGTCAAAGTAAGGGTTTTTTAGGTAGTTCATATTTTTACAAAAACACTCGTCCTTTTAGAGTAGTATAGATATAGATAGATAGATATAGATAGATAGATAAAAATATGTCAAAGTAAGGGTTTTTTAGGTAGTTCATATTTTTACAAAAACACTCGTCCTTTTAGAGTAGTATAGATAGATAGATAGATAGATAGATAGATATAGATAAGTATGCATTTTTTTTACAAAATATGATTGGTTCGTCCACTTTAATTAAGTTGACTCACACAAGAATTTGCACCAAATAGTTAGGTTGCCTAATACAAAAATTTGTGATATTGTTGTCTCTTGTTGGTGTTTTTTATGATTCTATTAACTTAAGAATTGATAACGAGATTTTTGAAGTGGGCTTTTGTTTTCTGGACAGCTCGATTTCCTTTTAAAGATGTAATCTTGGATCAACTTTTTTTTTTTTTTACAACCGAGAAAGGCAATTCACTCTTACAGTTGCAACACATTTTTTCATTGTCTAATGTTTACACATTAACATATTTTGATAAATTTAGTAATTTATATATCTTCATATCCAAATGTCATTTTAAAAATTGTCTCAAACAAAAGTATAACATTTTATAATGAGAAACATGTATGTCAATTGGTCAAATTAATAAGGTTTATCTTTGTAAAAGAGTAGAATTAAATGAGAAAGAGAAATAATGAAATAAATAAGAATAAATTATATAACTGTCGGATATTAATGAATCTAAGGCTTCATATCTGGTCAACTGTTCAAACTTGAAGTAACAAGTGCAGTTGCAGTTTGATAATTACATGTATACATTTGAAATATTCTAGCAGTGTCATAATTTGCATATTCACATTTACTATTATACATATCATTTGTCATTATTGTGCATGTTACAATAGCATACAGTCAAGAAAGTATGACATAAGCACATTACTGTTGAAAAAAAAAAGTTTAAAATCCGAAGTCGGGGCTTAACAAAATTAAGGTCATAACAAAATTAAGGTCGACCCTGTTTGCAATTATGTAAAACGTGAGGGGTATGCATGCAATATGATCATTGCAAGTATCAGCTAAAGTAGAGGATGATTTTGAATGGGGCAAAAATGATTAGGAAACATAATAAGAGAAAATGTGAATCAATATGGGCTGGCAGCACTACCTTTTCCAGCAATGGGCACTCGAGAAAAAGTTGGTATAATAGGTGACGCCAATTAGGCAAAATGCCAGTTCATGGTGTTGAATTTTAATGCAGTTATTCATGGCAGCACTATCTTGCAATTCCTTTTGATTTAGAGCAATAATATTTATAGAAAACATGATTTTCTACAACTAATTTGCAACACAAGAGGCACATTTTATTTTTACTTACTTTGGAAAAAGAAGAAGCCTTTGAGAGATCTAGAATGAAGCACACAAGATTT
>BKCP01006538.1:313156-323485 GCA_008636005.1 Striga asiatica
TAGGGATTTGTGATTTGAGTTTTTAAAGGAAGAAGTGGAACATAATGAAATTAATGGTGTTTGATATAAAAAAAGTAAAAAACGATAATTTGCTCGCGATGCTTTTAATATTTATGAAAAATCACAATTCCAGATTCTACTAATTGCATGAAGATATGATATAACTGTCAATTCGCGTGCGTGATAGTAATTTTCTTAAGAGATAGGATTTTATATTGCATATAATTCTACATTGCAAACTACAAGGATTATGAAAGTGAGGACTGCTGTTACATATATAACAGGAAAACCTCTGTTTTGTTTATGAATTTTATTTCAATTTATTTTCACTGCTGTTACATATATAATAGGAAAACCTCTGTTATGTTTATGAATTATATTTCAATTTATGTTCAGATTGGACCAAAGACACTAATATAATTATGACACCACAATCTATATATATAAATATGTATTAAATTGAACGAAATATATATACGACAACACAATAAACATGTATTATTCACTTAATTGAATTCGAAATATTTTTAAAATTTAACCAAATTTGACTTGGAACATGGTCGCGTTATAGACTTACAGATCATCTTATTCTAAATATATATCTATAGTAATATAAAGAGTTGGTAAAAATACATAAATAGTAACTTTGGCTTAAAAAATAAATTGTTGACTTATTATTCCAAGTAACAAATAAAAACACACATGTGATTAATGGTACAAAATTTGGTTATTTTAATAGGATATTGCCAAGCCTTTTTTTTAGGTAACTAAATCGATCATTTTTCTATTTCCTAACTAAATCTTTATGTATCTCTTTAAATTTACAAAATTTTTGGATTTGAAAATACAAATAATTGATATCCCATAACATTTGGAACTCATTGAATTTGAAAAATGTGAGATTTGAACATGATACATATATTAAAAATGTATGAATATATTTCTAGAAATATTTAATAATTTTGGTAACTCAAAATCAATTGATATCCCATAGATAATCAGTGCGTATTTATTGAATTTCATATCAATTTTTTCTTTGAAAAAAAAAATCTACTAATATATAATAGGAATAGAGATTTAGTGAAAAAAGAAACTAAAACCCCACCAAAAAATTCATTATTACAATTATTTGTACATTTTTCGAATCTTTTTTGCAAATTGGAGGCTAGCTTTCAATTTGAAATTCAAATTATGAAAACATATGATTAATATTGAAAACATCTGATTTTATGTTCACTGCTTGATCTATTTTCAAATTCAAACGCAAATTAGCTATAAAATCAATCATACGATATTCACGGATAATTAACCACATAATTTTTTTTTATATTTACCATAATAATGAGATATAGCCAGATACAATAATATACTTAATTTCATGGATTGACAATGTGTGATTTGATATTGCCGGATTAAAATAAATAACCACATAAAATTTTGATATTTACCAAAATAATGAGATACATTCAGATACAATATTATACTTAATCTCGTATTCTTCTAAATGGTAATTACCAAAGCAAAAAAATCTTTAAATTTATAACTGGCGGTTGATTTATAATTTGAATTTCAAATTCATTTAAACATTTAAGGAAAATATCATAAGCAGATTTTTTTGGATACATTTCATTTTATCTTAACTTGCAATCCTAACAAATATTAAATTTGCTTATATGTTTTCAAATTAATTATATTAATAAAAAATATTAATATACATTAAATCATTATCATTATATAAAAAAAGAATATTACTTTTATAAGTGTTATAAATAATAATGACATTATATGACAATAAATTTTTTAAAAAATTAATATTTGAGTATTATGATGAAACAAAATATGTAAAATTATTATTTTTTCTGTATTAAAAAATAAATATATGTGTTAAAATATTATTTATATTAATATAAACGGGTCAGTGGGCTAATATATTGTTAAAATAAAGTTTAAAAAAATGTTCTAAGACACGAAATTCCCGTGCATCGCACGAGATTCTCTCTAGTATATATAAAGAGAATAACCATTTACTAAAAATAGTAGGAAAAAAATTTGGGAACATTTAATGCATACCTTATTTGAAAACTTTTTAACTATATGCATTAATTGTTTGGATATACACATTTTCAAACCAGATATGATCAAAAATGTTATTTTCTTGAATAATTTATTAACTTCAATAATTTTATTGATATCAATTATAATTGATTTTTCGCGATTCATGTCAACATAAAATAAATTTTAAATTTTAACCATATTATTAATTTTTTTCCACAAATATTGACTTTCATCATAAAATATTTATAAACAATCGTAACATGTTAAATAATTTTCTCCTTCCAACTAATTAGGTGAAATCAAGTCGATGAAGTATTTGTCGATAATGATTTTTAACCTTTATATAATTAAATAAGAAAATAATTTTTTTAATCTAACGTAATTTACTATTTCAAAGATAATGATCACATCATTAAATAATTTTACTAATGGTTAGATAATAAAATTAAAATATATTAATTATTCTTTAAACTTTCAATATGTGATTTGTTTGTATATTAATGTCAACCATGATAATTTTTTTTTTTTTTTTGTTTTGATTTGTTCAGTGATGATTTTATTATAAAATATATTTATTGCATAGTATGTTAAATACACTATAAAGCCTTAGGATGAAAATTATAAAAATCTCTTGATTATTAAGGGATTTATTCTTTGCCAATTGATAAATCATGTTTTTAATAATTTTGAGAAAATTGAATTCTAAAAAACATATGTGTGCATTCTGTAAACATTTATACACAAAATTTTATTTTAAATTTCATTACATAAATTAATAGAAGAAGAGTACTTCTATAACTTTTATAAATATTAATAATGACATTATATGACAACAAATTTTATAATAAATAAATTGAGTATTATATGTTTCAAGCTTTAGATTTGTTAAGAATTAAATAAATTAACAATTTTATTAATTGATGAACGTAATTAGATAGTTTAAATAAAGTCAGTTAAGTGTTTTAATACTTGATAAAGATTTCAACATATTAAGAAACTGAAAGAGAAAAAAAGGAGAAAAAAAGTAAAAGAAAATGGTAAGATGAAATAAATATTACAAAATTATAAAAAGAATTTAGGAAGTATGAAAAAGTGAAGACTCACTGTTTTTAGTATTTTTGAGCATTTGGTAACCGAGTTATCCGACTCGGGTCGTTCTCAAAGGAGGCTATTAAGAGCTTCGTTCACTATCTAGTCGTCAAAGTCACACAACTGAAAATGGGGTCCTACACATTCTACTCGCTTTTTGGGGTTTGATTGCACGAAATTAAACTATGATCCTACGAGCAAATAATGAAAATGCACGAATCGAAAGAAAGATAAAAATTTGGTTACATGGAGTCTCCACAACTTAACTAAAATAAAAATAACGAAAACAAAACATGCGAGCCTAGTGATCCTAGGTATCCTAACACGAGCCTTCTACACTAGATCATCCCGCTTCGAGCAAGTCGGGACCTCTATACTAGATAAGCACGTATCGAACCCTAACCCACTTGGACAAGCAATGAAAATAAGGCAAAGTGTAAAAAAAACGATCCTAAACACATCATTCCAATAAATTCACAATCCGAAATAATAAGCCCTAAGCTAGGTACCTATTTTTCTATGACAAAATTAAACGAAAATAATGCATAGAGAACGAAATTTAGATAAAAATAAGATAGCCGGAAAGTTACCGGAAAAGTCGCCGAAAACTCACCGGAAAATGTCAAGTGTGCACCTTCAAACCAAGAGCAAATAATAGAGAGAAGGAGGAGAGAATTTTTCCCAACTGAAGAGTTGGGAAATGAGGGGGGTTGTCTCAAAAACACACACACACACACACTACCTATTTATACATACCACACACTAAAAATACACACATTTAATGAAAATTTGAAGTTCGCAGGTCTCGAAACGGGGTTGGCAGCGAGTTTGGGCTTGGAGTAGTGCAGAAACAGGCATTCGCAGGTCGCCAACGAAAACTCGCTGCGAGTGGTAAGGGAGAAGTGCTGAAGGCGTGCGGTTCGCGGGTCGCCAACAGAAACTCGCTACGAGTGCTGCCCTGAGTGCTTGCGCTTCGCAGGCCGCCAAATCCTTTTCGCAGCGAGTCGGGGCAAGGTCTGTTAAGAGTAGCATTTCGTGGGGCGCGAGTTCCTTTTCGCAGCGAGTGTCGGGCTGCTTTCGGGCTCGACTCGCGTCTCGAAAATGGCTTGGAATGGCTTGTAAGTGGTCCGGATGGCTCGGAAGTATCTCAGACAATAGCTCGTCTTCCCGATCGTGCAAAGAGGACCTAATCACACCAAAAGTACGCAAGAAAACACGGCAAATAGAAAAGCACAAAGCAAAAACGAAAACAAATAAAACACAACAAAAAGGACCGGTCGACACCAAAACGAACCTAAAACGACTCAACTAAGGCACGAAAAATTCACAAAAATAAGCCCAAAAATATAACAAACACTCACATGTTATATATTTAGAAATTTGTAATTAACGATATTGAAATCAAAGTTGAAACACTTTTTAAAAAATGAAACAATATTTTTTTAATAAAAAAAGATATTGAATCAATTTAAAAACATTATCCACAATAAGGAAAAAAAAGACTCTATGTTCTCAAAAGATCCGGATGGAATAAAAAAAGTATTACTTTAACTAATTTCTAATTAACCCCTATGAAGAAGGAAATAAAATATATACTTATTTTCATTTAAAATTTTAAAATTTAAATTATTTTAGAAATTTCAGATCTAGTAAATTTGAAATGTTTAAATGGGATTTTACCTACTATTTTAGGTAAATCCTCAACTAAATTTAGTAAATTTTTGGGCTCGCGCGCACTTACTGGGGCGCTCGTTGTTGTTGGGCTTCTCGCCTGGATACGGGCCGCTCATGATGGGAAGACGTGGGCTTCTCCTATCACGGGCCTGAGCGCGGACTAGACGCACGAGTTGCGGGCCTGGCGGCGCTGGGTGGATTCCGGTGGGTCGTCGGAGGTTGCCTGAGCCCTGGCCGGTGCGCTGGTGACATCGCCTCGTGTGGTTATCGCAGGTGATCATCCTCGCCAGGTTTGGTGGTCATCGGACAACTTTCGGACACCTAAAAAATTATATATATATATATATATATATATATTTAACACTTCCTTAATGTCTCTACTATAGCCCTTTAAATATACCAAGTCTCAAGCCTTCAAACACAAATACTGAGGTTTAAATTATGTACATGGTCAATATAAAATAATATCCTCCCGTGGGTCCGTTCAATACATCTAGGATGTACTAATGTAATCCATTAGTCTAAGATCAACTAATTCCAAGATTCACACTACAGTCTTTCATGACAGGTATTTCAATTTTCGTCTAGACCGTGAACATTTAATTATATTTTACAAGGAACCGATAATGTGATCTTACTGTTATAGACCTGGAACCATATTATCTACATTATAAAATAAAGGAACAATGTCCGCATATATAAATTAACTACGAACATTCACTTGACTAAAACACGCATCTCATTCAAAATGGAATTGTTAGTAACATAAAATCGAGCTTTTACACTATACTCCAATAGTTTGCCCTTCTCAAAAAATACAATAAAAAGTGAGTTCGCGAGGGGTATACGGATTATACTCCACTTGTCTCGATTCACTTAGCGGATTGAGATAATGAGTACGGAAAATCAGTCTTGATGACTTGGGGAAATCCCTCGAGGATAAACCTAGATAATAATCATTCGGAATTTTCGTTCGGAAAAAGTGGCTCACAGCAAAAAACAAAAAATAAAAAAATAAAAAAATATAAGGAAAATGAATAAAGAGAGAATAACTTATGTCTTTCCCTTTCCCTTTGCTCTTATTCATTGGTGTATTGAGTGGTTTTGTAGTTCTGATTTTGTTGAAAATCTGAGTATTGAGGACCGGGAGTATGCATATGTCGACATGGGATTTTGTAAAAGTTGATTTGTGATGAATCCACCATGTGTGGAAGAACTTTGGTATGACTCTAGATTCTAGGGGAACATATTTTCAAATTGAATTTTGACTATAAAAATTGTAGAGTCCGAGTCGAATATTAGAGGACATCTCGATTATTTATTTTATTATGCAGTTAGTTGCATTTTATTTAAAGATTCTTTGTTCGATAAGTTCTTTGGATTTATTTAGATGTTATTGTCTATTTAATCCGTTAAGGGAAATAATCTATTTAAACATTAGTGTTTATTTAAATTATCGAATTTTCAAACATCCAATAGCTATTCGATTTCATTCGTTTTATTTATTTTAGTAGCCGTCAAATCCAATTTCGGTTTCTACTATTTTTTTAAAGTTGTCTCTCGATTTCTTAGAAGTATTTTGAGACCAATCATAGAATTATTTCAGGCCTTATAAGCTTTATTATATTCGGCCCAATGTTAAGGAATTTTCGGCCCAAATTAAAAATTATTTTCAGCCCAATAGTTATGTGCATCTGGGCCCACTTAAAAATCCCTTCTCCCTTTGATTTTATGTTCACGGCATTTGCTCGAGAAGACCCAATTTTACAGAGTCGATTTCTCTCGCCACAAACCCTCAGCTCCCATAACCTATCCTCTCGTCTCCAACATCAGATTTTCCTCCAAGTCGAGCAATCGAGCTCCGTTTGAATGTCAGATTACTGCGGGAAATTCCAAGCCTTCGTCAAACCCTTATTCCTCGCCGCAGATGGACCGTGCACAGCAGCTGTGCGACCCTTTCCCGCCAGCAGCAGTCCCGTCGATTCTCCATCGTGAAATTTCCCCAAAAATCACCAGCGCCCCGTCCCTCATCTTCCTCCGTCGGCGAGTAAGCAGCAGCCGACCTGTCGAGTAGAGCCCCACACCGGTCAGAGAAGTTCCGCCCCTCTTCATCATCTCCGGCGAGCAACACCTTCGCCGGCGTTTTATCTCAGCCCCTGTACGAGCAGCACGCGTGACTCTTTCCGGCGAGAAGTAGTTCCGTCGAGCCTCCTCAGTCCACCCGGAGTTTTATTTCCGGCGAGCAAAATCCCAGCAGCCGCCGGCAGTCCTTCTCAGCCGCACGACTCCTTCCAGCGAGCAACAGCGGGTCCCAGCCATTATCCCCGTCGACGATCGAGCGACAAGCCCGTTAGTCGCTGTGAGCAACCAACGACCCACGAGCAGCAGGTCCTGTAGCGACAGGCCCCCTGAAGCCGCGAGTTTTTCTTCCCAGCAAGAAGAGGGCTAAGGTCGAGCCCGTTTGAATTTTTCAAACAGGAGCAGCTGGCGGCACCTAAAACCGAGGTTATTGCCGATTAGGGGAGCAGCGGCATCCCGCCGGAATTAGCAGAACATCGCGCGACCTGCCCCCTTGCCGTGAGACGAGCAGCCGGGTGCTAGTAGCAAGAAAGCCGAGACCGAGTTCTTCGTTCGAGGCTATTGTTCTTCGATTCCAGATTTTCGTTTCTCGTTCATTCCAAGAAGAAGGTATATGGCTTAACCTTCTTTAATATTTAGAGTTATAAATTGAAGGATTAAATTAGTGCCTTAAGGTATATGCAACTATGCAAGCTATTAAGTTTGAGAGGTGTTCATGAGTTATGAAATATTTGAGTCTTTGTTAATGATGTTGAACTCTCGTTTCGTTGATTGATTAGCCTCTGAAAATAAATAATTTTGAGGTTTAAAGGGGTCGGGATAATTGGTTGCAAGTTATTTGATAAGTCGGGATGATAATTGCTATGTTCGGAGCCTTGCCGGGCTCCGAAAATATGAGATGAATTGATATTTGAGTGCAGCGATGTTGCTGCGTGTTCTGAGTTATAGCAGCCATTAAAATGCTCATTTTCATGGTAATATTGAGTTTTTATAGTGCCTTGAAGTTGTTGAGAAAATCGGGTCTTAATCGCCTAAAACGAGCCTCGTCTACATATATATATATAATAAGAATTACCATTTACCAAAAATAGTAGCAAAAAAATAGGTCAGAATTTAATGCAACCTATAAATAGTAAGTTTTATTATTTTTTCTATTTTTTTCTTAAAAAAAATCATACAACATTAAATGCTACCTTAAATTTTGGACTTTAGTTCATTTTATTATTTAAAAAATTCGGCTAAGATTTATTAAGTGTGTATGTTTTTATTTTTATTATTTTTTTTAGAAACAATGAACAACATTAAAATCTCGGTCTCTATATTTATAAAATTTCAATTCAAAATATAACAAAAATATTAGAATCTCGGTTTTTATATTTGTGCCTTTAAAAAAATATTGAACGCTAAAAATATTCTTTAAATTGCATATAATCAATCAATTAATCTTAATTTATTGAAAATTACTATGTTTATTTTTTTATTAATATGCATAAAGTAAAAATAATTAATTCATCTTTAGATATATAATTTATAATCTTAATATATTATCATTTTGTGTAGACATTTATTATATGAAATATAAAATATTTTTATTTCATTAAATTAAATGTATTTAAAGAAAATAAGAAATTTTCTTCATATCAATCGGGTGATTGAATTAGGGTATTCCCCAGGTTGATTGAATTAGTTTTAGGTGATATTTAACATAGTTATAAAACTTGACACAACTTGGTTGGTCCCAAGTGACTAAGTTAAGTTATGTATCAGTTCGACCACACCAAATCGATTATTGAACCTAATATAAATTTGATATTGAAAATATTTTATTACGTGAATGTGATGTAGTCCAAACTTCAAATAATTGTATTAACAATACTTTTATGACAACATGTTTAATGATTTATGAATATTTATGTATCGTTTTATTAATATTTATGTAAATTAAATAATATTTTATTATATTATTTATTAATGTAGAGTAAATATAAGGTTTTCAGAACTGGACCGTCATCGAAACGATCAAGCTATTTTATTAAATCATTTGTGGTTTGTTCAGATTTTAATTTATAAACATTTTAATATATATATAACTTTTTGTAATAAATTTAAATAAAATGTGTTACTTAAATATCTAAACAATTCATAAATTCATTGATAAATAATTTATAAATCACTATTTTATTTAAATATGTAATTTTATTTAAAATAATTTTAAATATAACAAAATTTATTTAGAAAATCGTATCGATCCTACCAGTCCAACCGACTGGTGTTGACGGATTGAAGAGCAAATATTTTATTTAAGCGAACTAGATTGGTTATAAACAGGTTCTCGGTCCATCCGGTCGGACTGTATCCAACCCGGTTTAATTTAAAAGCAATGGATGAATCATGATTAGTGTTATTTATATATTTAGTTTATAATACAATCCTAATATTGTTTTCCCGTGCATCGCACGGGGCACGCACTAGTTTGTTTTAAAAAACGAGTTGTTTAAATGCTGCGATTTTTCTGAATTTTGTTGAAGTTTAGACCTCTGTTATGAGGTGATTAATACTCGGTATAATGAGGTTTAAGTGCCATGAGATGTGCTTAAAAATGAGAATTTTTATATTTGGGTTCATTTGCCTTTAAAATTATTTGGAAAAATGAGAATTTTGATAAATTTCTCTAGCCTTTATTTCATGTTAAAAACCGGATATTTGGACCCCTAAAAATGTATTTTTATATTGGTCGAAAGACGTGTCGGTTGGGTCGAGGAAGTTGTCGGCGGATGCCCCAGTGACCTACAGAGCCTACGCAATGCAATGCAGCCAGTGACCGTGCCAATAGGCACGTGAGCTACCCATCGGCGCAACTGAGTGCGAGGCTGAGACCAGCCACAGCACCAGAACACAGCGGCCGCGCGTCTGGTGCCAACTGCGGTCTGACCCGAGCCACCGACTAGCTACCGGACCGCACTGGTCGAGCCAGAACCGGGCTAGAGGCAAGACCGAACACAGTTTTATTTTATTTTGAGCAGTTTTGAGCATCCCGAGTTATGTTTAGCATTTTTATAAATTATCCCGTACCTATAAATGATTTTTCGAGACGAGGCTAGTTACAGATTTTTAAAGAATAAATTCCGAGAATTTTTATAGAGTCCGAGTCGAGAGTTCCAACATCTAAATCAGAACAGAATTTTATAAGTCATGTTCAATTGGTAAATTTAGTTTTCCGAGTCAGAGTTAGTTATTGATTCGAGTATCGCTTAATTTTATGTAGATTCCGAGGAGTCGAGCCCTCGAGTTTCCACATAAGCGACAACTCTTTCTCATAGCTCTAGAGCCAGAACATCTAGGTGGGGAAGTCTATCTAGTACATCCTTCTAATTAAACATTGTGGTATTTTTATTTGCCGTTATATTTGCATGAATTATGTGTTTCCTTTCT
>BKCP01006549.1:0-20480 GCA_008636005.1 Striga asiatica
TTGTATATTTTGCCACGCTACTTTCCGCTGATTTCACTGTTTGTCGAACTTTGACTTTTGATCCGATTTTATAGTCGGATTGTATATTCTGTAAATCCGTTTTTGTTGTAAATTTTAAATGATCGTAACGGATTTTTAAAGATAAATTAAATGTTTTAGTAACGCTCCGAATCATATTCTTAAACTATTTTTAAAAAGATATCTTACAAACGCACTCTGATAATCAAGTTAGGGCGGGGCGTTACACGGACTCTTGTAACTTTTGCTGTGTCTGAAGAAGATCCTTGTGAACTTGCTGTGAAACTACGTCAAAGGCTCTGATGCGTTTACTTGGCGGTTTTGGACCATACCCAATTCCTTTAGCATAACCTGTTCCATGCCCAAGAACCTCGAAGACAATTTCTTCTGAGCTCTTTAAGGTGCCTTCCCCTTCATACTTTTCTTGTGTGTTTTTCATAGAAGCCTATTAAAACATGTAAAATAAAATATATATTAATGAAAACTATGCAAATATAAAATTTTTAAGAATAGCACAGGTATTTAATTACCCAATTTTGCTCAGCTTCTGTGGATGACCACCCTTTCTTTTCTGAAAAATGCGTGCGTTTATACAACTCAATGCAATCACATGGATCTCCATTTANATAAAACGCGGCGTTACAACCACCCTTTCTTTTTTGAAAAATGCGTGCGTTTATACAACTCAATGCAATCACATGGATCTCCATTTAGCTTTTCTCAGACTGACAACAGTGTTTCCATGAAATTTGAACACTTGTTATTTTACAAATAAAAATTATAGACTTGTTTGATATATTATATGATTATACATTATTTAATTTGAAAACAAAGTGTCAGATAACTTAGAATCTCATTTCGCCGAACTGTAAATGGTTTTCTTCCAGAGATATGTGGGGCTCGCAACATTTTTCTATTTCCCCCATTCACATAACTTATGCGCTGCAATAATGAAATAACTCATATGATGGCATACCAAATTATTTCTTCCTTTATTTTAATTGATAAAGGACATATTACCTTATAATGTGCATTCGCAAAATGGTCACACAACTGTTCCCAAGTTTCCTGACTCGGACAAAAGGCTGGTTTGTTTGCCTTAGCGTCTTGAGTGGAAGCAAACTTCTTATAATGCATATGCAACTTGTACCTTTTCTGACGGCTACTACATTTCATCCTTTCAATCAAGCATTGTTTCACTCCAGGGACATCAATATTAACATCTAGATGCATGTAAATAAAAAAAAAACAAAACAAAACAAAATAAAATGGGGTTAAATTGTGATCAAACTCGATTAATCTTTATAAGAATTTATAGAATTACAAACCTGCATATGATCAAAGCTTGGTGTCAAATCCTTTTCCTCATCAATGTCTTTCCACTTTTTGGGAACTGGAAGTACTTCTCGTGTCACTATGCCTATTTGAGTTGAAAGTTTTGCGGACTGCTCACCATTTATCGGTCTTCCTACGAAAGGATCCACATTAATTTTTATTTTATGTCCCGTAGAAGCAAATTTCTTCAATATCCCTTTCCCCATTGTCTAACCACGACTTCTTTTCTTTGAAGATGAACCTGAACCTGTACATGAACGACAACATCACGTATATCCAACCCAAAATGAAAACAAAAATATCAATTTCAGCCAAATGATCAATAATGTATACATAAATTAGACATTTGTATCAAGATCATTATGTCATTTTTCATGTCAAGAACTTGAAGTTATGATTGATAAATTAAAACTATCTCAACATCTTCAAAAATAGACAAGCAAACACATATTATAACACTTATACTCATACACAACCAGTCCTCTTTATTAAGGATTATCCTACATTCCCACTGTTCTACTCAAACATTTAAAAACAAAGAACTTAGAAGAATCATTGACTGTCTAACAAATTGTAATTATCATGATATTATTGCTGCAAATTCATCTTGTCAAAATCTGGAAATGTTTACCTGGGGAATCAGTTGTATCAGGTGTTTGATTGCTCTCATTTGACTGGTTGAGAAGACCAACGGAGTTTGAATTATTAGAATCTTGAGTAGCTGAAACGAGTGTTTCCTGTGTATGTGGAACAACTGTCTCTTGAGTAGATGGAATGAGTGTGTTCTGTGTAGTTGGCACAACTGTCTCTTGAGTAGATGGCATGACATTGTTATGGGGAATAGAGTCACTTTCAGTAACTTGATTTTCTTCATCTGATTCATTTGGAGCGGGTGACTTCCCATTTGTTTTGCCTTTAGATGGAGTACTGGGTTTTGGTAGTACTCCTTTGATTTCCCTTACTGGATCTGAATGAACCTGTTTGGACAAAAATCCTGGGGGAACTTGATTCGACTTTGCATTGAATCTCGTATTCTTGTTATGCTTAACCCCAGGAGCCATTTCCTCAATTTACAAAATAAAATAAATTCATAGTATTAGCATTCATATTAAAATTGATGTCATAACTATAAATTAATCACATAAAGTTATTTGCACCATTTCAAATAAAGACACAGATGGACGAGCTGCAAAGAGATCGCTTGGAATAGCAACATGAATATCGAAAGCAAAAGAGAAAGCAGAGGAAATCATTAGGTTGGACACTATGTTTTTACGGCAACACAAATCAAGCATTCAAGCAATAATAAAATCCAGGAGACTACTTCAAAATCATAAAAAACCGAACTCCTATAAAAAATCGAACTCCTATATGTAAAAACCTCTTAAACAACTCAGAATTTACCAAGGTGAAAACAAAAATTCTATGTTATCTCCAAAAAAAATTCAAACTTTAAACATAATGACACCTAGTCCAATTGCTCGATTCACCTCTAACATAGATAATACAGGTATTGAAAACCAGTAAGGTTTATTATTTACATTCCAGATATTAAATAAAAATCCAAAATCATATATAAAGAACATGTATTAAAAATCTATAATAAACACTAGTTAAAACTCACAACAATCGAATTCACTTACCAGGCCAAAGTTCAGGATGATGTACTAATTGTTGATCGAAGAACAAGACCCTCGATTCTCTGTTGTGCATCGTCGGTTTGGATGACGGAGATATAAAGTAATGAAAATTTTGCAGCGGCAAACGAAAATTGTGATGCCCGCCAACCATTTTTTTCACCAAAAATTTAATCTTTATCGCTCCAAAACCCTTTTCTGTTTAGGAATGGCGAATCACCCTCAAATCTCCCAGATTATCGGGTGTTTGAAACGGAAGGAATATTTTTTATCTGTGAAAGGAAGGAAGAAAATTTGTACCCAAAAAAAAAAAGGAAGGAAGAAAAGCTGCCGATACCTCGTGTGTGAGTGTGAGGGAGAAATAGTAAGGAAGGAGATATATTGATAGACATATGTATATTTTTCGGTCCAATAAACATATGTTAATTTTATTTTTTTTCATTTATTTCACAAGTTATGAATACATCACATATATATATTTCATATATATTGATAAACTAGTTCCTTACCATGTATTACACGGATACTGGTATTTAACCCTGTGCATATGTACAGAGATTTAAATTAATATAACCAAAAAATTATGTGTTTGTGTATAATAATAAAATTATAAGTTAACTAATAGTATCACATTTTATAAGATAATGTCATTAGTAAAATGAACATAATATAAGTATTTGTAATTAAATGATTAAATAACTTATAAATTATAGTTATCCACACAAAATCGCAGTCAAACTAGTATAATCAAAGTCAATTATAGTATAATCAAAGTCAAACTAGTATAATCGAAGTCAATTCTAGTATAATCGTAGTCAAATCTGTATAATCAAAGTCAATTATACTATAATCGCGTCAAATCTAGTATAATCGAGTCAAATCTGGTATAATCGATGTCAAACTAGTATAACCGAAGTCAAACTAGGAGCCATCGAAGTCAATTATACTATAGTCGAGTCAAATCTGTATAATCGAAGTCAATTATAATATAATCGAGTCAAAACTAATATAATAGAAGTCAATTCTAGCATAATCGAAGTCAAACTAGTATAATTGACTTCGATTATACTATATTTGACTCGATTATACTAGATATGACTCGACTATAGTATAATTGACTTTGATTATTTAGATTTGACTACAGTTATACTAGATTTGTCTCGATTATACTAGATTTGACTCGATTATACTAGCTTGTCTCGATTATAGTATAATTGACTTCGATTATACTATATTTGACTCGATTATACTAGATCTGACTCCACTATAGTATAATTGACTTCGATTACACAGATTTGACTACAATTATATTAGATTTGACTCGATTATACTAGATTTGACTCGACTATAGTATAGGTGACTCGATTATAGTATAATTGACTTCGATTATACTAACTAGTTTGACTTCGATTATACTATATTTGACTCGGTTATAATAGATCTGACTCGACTATAGTATAATTGACTTCTATTATACAGATTTAACTACATTTATACTAGATTTGACTCGATTATACTAGATTTGACTCGACTATAGTATCATTTGCTTCGATTATACTAGTTTTGGCTTGACTATAGTATAATTGAATTCGATTATACTAGTTTGACTTCGATTATACTAGTTTGACTTTTATTATACCAGATTTGACTCGATTATACTAGATTCTACTCGATTATAATAGATTTGAATTCGATTATAGTATAATTATTATTTTTATTTTGTCGGAAATATTTTATTTATTAGAAAAACGTCTTCCAAAAAGATGTCCGTTTGATTTTTGGCCACACATTTTTTTTACTTTACTTTTGTCCACTTATTATTATTATTTTTATTAAACAACCCACCCCCAAAAAAAGCTCATAATTAGGCAACCAAAACATCAAAATATCCACTCAAATTGACGACCTGCTATCGAATTCCAAGGCAACGAGCAATCCTCTTTTTCGAACTCGACTCTCGATTTCTAGGTACTCTCGTTTTTTAATCGTATAGGTAACTCGTTCAAATTTAAATCTAGGTTTGAATGTTATTGTTATATGGTAGAACCTCGATTTTTTTTTTCGTGTTTAGATATTCTATTTTGGGAACTTGAGAAATCTGGCTAGGGTTCTTCAGTATCGATTTTTTTTTTGTATTACTCATTTGTGGATGAATGTTTGTGTTGGATGTTTTAATTTGAGTTTTAATTTCGAAATGTATGCGTCGACCTTGAGTATCTTGGAACTTTTACTTGGTAAGAAATCTGTGTGATATTAGTTAATGGTTCATTTTCATTCGTTCATTGTGGGTAATGAGCATTGTTATGAATTTACTACTCTCTTATGTTGAATTATAATTCTTCAAATTTCTGATGGAAAAGCCAAATAAGTCTTGCTGATTTGACTTAAATCTCTTCTTTGAGTATGGGTCAGACCTTTTGCAGTTGCTATGTTGGAGATGTTGTCTCAACTTGTATCTAGCTTTGATGATTGTATCGTACTACCTTCTTCTTGTTCTTCTTTTCCTAGTTATGATCTACCCTTGATGGCTTTAGAGGGTGAACAGTCTCATATACTGAGTAGCTTTAGCCTGTGATGTTTTGTTGCATTTTCAGGTTGTGGGTGTTTAACCAGTTGGTCACCTACCTTTATGAGTTGAATATAATTTGTTCGTTTGGAGAAAAAAAAGAGTAGGATATATAATAGTGTGATTCACTGAATGCGTGTTAACAAATCTTTCTCAAGATGAATTCTTTTATGAATTTGCACTTTGTTGAATTATGCATAGGTACAATCTGATGGCTGGCCGACTATCAAAATTCGTTAAAATTATGTTTGATGCACAACAACCCAACCTGGTGAGCTCATATATTTTTTTTTTATACAAATTTTAATAACCCACTCTTACATTTATCCACGAGTAATACACATATCTAACGAAACAATGTTTTACTTCAATTGTTTAAGCGAATACCCCCCCTGTTGCAAAGTGAATACCAACGTTTTGTACCGCATCGTTGCGTTCTAAAAACTGTTGAAGGACATACCTATCATGTAACAATGAGTCAGATAGGTGAATACATATTCTTGGCGGAGGAATGGGTTGATTTTGTTAGGTTCAAAGATATCCGCACTGGGTACATCTTGGTTTTCGACCGAAAAAGCTTATTTGAATTTAACGTTTGGGTGCATACTGAGACTGCCCTTGCAAGGGAACCTCACTACCTCTTTAAATTGGACATTGCGCGATCTCACATTGAACGCGCATGACTGGTAAGCATTAATACAAGCTTAGAGTATTATCCACATACAGTAGATAATTATTTTTTAAAGCGCAAGTTGTTTTCTTATTCAGCCAATCCCAATGGATTTCTGGAGGACTCGTATCAGACGGAATTACAATAACAACAATAAAGCCATCATACTAATTTCTGGTGCTAGATATGAGGCTGACATTATTCATGGACATGGGAAAAAGCTTATGCAAAATGGCACAATGAGAGCCTTTGTGGACAACAATGGACTTGAAGAAGGATCTGTGGCCATATTCAGGCTCATCCCCAAAGATTTGATAACTTTCAGTGTTATTATGAAATGATTGGTGCAATGGATGTTTTGAACTACTTTTGTTAGGATCTAATACTAATGTTTAATATGGACAACGAGGTGTCGTTGTATTTGACTATTTTGCTTATGTTTGTGTTTGGAGTTTTGGTGTGAACATGGGATCAAAGTCATTGTAATTTATTAGAATTGTTGAACCGTTTGTTTCATCTAGGGTGTTGGTACTTTTATCTTCAAAATGACAATGCGTATTTGTACTTATTTTTGGGCCGTCTTAGTTTCATGTCTGGTTAACGTTTTATTTTATAGCAATTCAAGCGCATGAGTAGTGTTCTCTGTGTCATATCATTGGAATAGTGTCTTTGCCATACGTTTAAAGGTGTTATAAGACATATTGTTTCGAGAGTGAGGATTGATTTGATTAGATGATGGCTGATGAATGTTTGTTTAGATGGTCTTTTTTTTTTTTTTTTTTTTAAATTTCTCTTGTTTTTGAAGGGTATTCCGAGAATGAATGTGTTTTGTAATGTGTTTATGAATTGTGGTGTGTCATTTTATCATTTGGCGGTAAAATACGATTCTACAAGGATTTTTTACTACTTGCGAGGTTTTTATCATTTTGTGGTAAAATTTGATATTTGGTGAATATCGACTTGAAATGTCCAAATAGCTTATTGAAAAGGTTAATATAATTTATAGTTTTATTTGATATAATTTAAATTAGTTCGATAAATAAATTAAATTTTATGTATAAGGATATATATTACTGTTTTGCATTATTTGTATATATAAATAAATAGTAAAATACAATCGGACTTCATAATATCAATGCAACACACGAATTAAGAGTAATGACGATTATGTTAGCAAAATTTACTGCTATATGGTAATTAAAAGTACAAAAAAATTAAAATTGAAATATTACAATTATAAGGGTGAATAGGTAATTACATGTCATTGTCAAAGTGATTGTACAAACCCTATTGTACATGTAGTATTACTCAAAGGTATGAGTAACATCTAGTCTTGGTATTAGTATATGTGATTTTATTGAATTTGTATTATAGGTGAGGAGAATTTTTAATTGAGAACCCGACAATCTACATCTATGTGGTTGCGATTGTTCTTAATTTAATCAATATACGTACACATTAGATTAGATGGTATCAGTTTAGAAGAGTTAAGAATTTCATATTTTTCCATAAATGTCAACAGCTTATGATTGCAGATTACAATCAAATCTGTATAATTGAAGTCAATTATACTATAATCGAGCCAAAATTAGTATAATCGAAGTCAATTCTAGCATAATCGTAGTCACATCTGTATAATCGAAGTCAATTATACTATAGTCGAGTCAATTCTAGTATTATCGAGTCAAATCTAGTCTAGTATAATTGTAGTCAAATGTGTAATATCGAAGTCAATTCTAGCATTATCGAGTCAAAACTAATATAATCGAAGTCAAATCTAGCATAATCGAAGTCAATTCATCATCTCACATTCTCACTGGTTCCACCGCAGCCTCCACTCCTCCACGGCTCCACTACAACCCGGCGAGAGTAGGAACTCTTCAGCCTCCTTACAACCAACCTGCTTCTCACAACATCTCGCATCTCGCCACTCCAATTCCCTGTTCTTCGACTCTCGCCACCTACAAATTCCCTGCTCCTCGGCTCTCGCTACCCTACATCAACAGCTCCTTGGCTCTCGACTCCCGACTCAAAGGTAACATTTTGATTTAGTTTGTGATTTGGTTCTTGTGAATATAAATGAATTTGGTGATTTGGTGAAATATAAATGATTCACTGGTTCTCATGTATATGAATGTATTTTTCGTATGATTTGGTGATAAGGGCATTTTTACTATAGAAGTGGGGCTGTTTTTTTTCTGTGTGATTTGTTCTGAGATTATGAACACACTGCTTTGCCCACAGGACACATTGACTGGTTCTTGTTGTTGTTTCTGAAGAATATGCTGCCTTTGTTTTCAGTAATCAGTCTGGAACATGAACTTTGGTTCAAATAATATTTATAAACTAAATTGACAGTTTGTTTATCAACTAAATTGCAGTTGTTCAATAGGTACATCTGAAAATGGATAAGACTTGGATGAGAGAAATCAAGTGGTCTAAGACTTACGTAGATGGCGTAAACAAATTTATGGAATTTGTTTCAACTCACAGGGGTCGAGATTGTAATGTTAGGTGCCCGTGCATGCAGTGTCTGAATGTAGCAATGCAAGATCAAAAGACAGTGAAATTTCATCTCTTGGAAAAAGGAATTGATCCAAGATATGTTAAGTGGTTTCACCATGGCGAACCATCAAGTTCTAATGATAATGGGAATCAAGATTTTGATGAGGATGACAGAATCGAACCAAATCCAGACGGTGATGGTGTGGAAGAATTGATTGCAGACCTTGCCGAAGAGTACCGGGGGGAGAAAGCTGATGAAATGTTGGATGGAGTTGGGATTGATACTGGAGGACTACCAGAATATCTTGAGGCACTCTTGATGAATGCCAAAACTGAACTATACCCAGGATGTAAGAAGATGTCAAGAACTTCTTTCATTATACAGTTTCTTCATTTAAAAGTTTATAACAATTTGAGTAATAAAGCTGTGGATATGATATTGAGGCTCTTTAAATCATCACTTCCTGATGGGGAGAAACTTCCAAGTTCATGTTATGAAGCAAAAAAGTTTTTACGGGATTTGGGTTTAGGTTATGAATGTATCCATGCATGTAAATATGATTGTGCTTTATTCTGGAAAGGGAATAAAAATCTAGAGTCTTGTCCAGTTTGTGGGACTTCTCGGTGGAAAATTAATGATGGGAAAGGTAAGAAAATACCTCATAAGATTCTAAGGTACTTTCCACTTAAACCAAGACTCCAACGTTTATTCATGTCCCAAAAGACGTCTAAAAAGATGTTATGGCATAAAGAAAAGCGTATTGATGATGATTATGAGACATCCGGTTGATTCCTTAGCATGGAAAGACTTCGATAGTCAATATCCTGATTTTGCCAAAGATCCCAGAAATGTTCGCCTAGCATTAGCATCAGACGGTTTTAATCCCTCTGGCAATTTTAGCACCACTTATAGCATGTGGCCTGTCATTCTTGCCCCTTTAAATTTGCCCCCATGGGATTGCATGAAAGATCCTTTTTTAATGTTGTCTTTGCTGATTCCTGGAAAGAACTCACCAGGAAAAGACATTGATACTTACTTGCAGCCTTTAATAGAAGAGCTAAATGAATTGTGGCTGCATGGGGTACAAACATTTGATGTCTGTTCTAAACAAAATTTCCAACTGCATGCTGCTGTGTTGTGGACAATAAATGATTTTCCGGCATATGGCGATTTATCAGGATGGAGAACGAAAGGTTACTTGGCTTGTCCTGTTTGTAATGAAAACACAGATGCGAGTAGACTGCGGAATAAGCTATGCTATATGGGACATCGTCGTTATTCTTTCAAAAGATCATGCTTGGAGAAGAAGCAGACAATTCAACGGGAAAAGAGAACTTGCGGATCCACCAAAGTCAATAATATGTGATGATGTGTTAAAGCAACTGCAAAAAGTGGATGAAATAAGGCCATGAAAACATAATATTAAGAAGCGAAAAAGAAAGCCTGAAGAGTTGAACTGGACAAAACGTAGCATATTTTTTAAATTGCCTTATTGGAGTAAGTTGAAATTAAGGCATAATTTTAATGTAATGCATATTGAAAAAAATATTTGTGATAGTATCCTGGGAACGCTGATGAGTATAGAGGGGAAATCAAAGGATACAATCAAGGCAAGGCAAGATTTAGAGGACATGAATACACGAAAAGAGTTGCATTTGATTAAAAGAGGAGATGGGAAATACTTTATGCCGCCGGCTTGCTACGTGATGAAGAAGTCAGAGCGGCGTGAGTTCTACGACTTCTTAAAGTCTGTTAAATTCCCTGATGGTTACGCCTCGAACATCTCTCGCTGTGTTAGTTCAACTGATCAAAAAATATCTGGGATGAAAAGCCATGATTGTCATGTACTCCTTCAAAGGATACTTCCGATTGGTGTTCGTGGATCTTTAAATAAAGAAATATGCGTTGTGTTGTCGGAGCTTGGACATTTTTTCCAGCGGCTGTGTTGCAAGAAGTTGAAGAAATCTGAACTGAACAAGATGAACGAGGAAATTTGTTTGATATTATGCAAACTTGAAAAAATATTTCCACCTGCATTCTTCAATGTGATGCTCCATTTGCCTATCCATTTACCAAATGAAGCCTTACTTGGTGGTCCTGTTCAATTTAGATGGATGTTCCCAATAGAAAGGTAATAATAAAATATATCAATTTTAATTTATAAAGACTATATAATTTGTGTTCTTGAGCTGTGATGAGGCATTATGGGAAAAAATCTGGTGGCTAGCTGATCAGTTTGATGCTTGTTATTTCACTTTCTCCTCAGTTCTGGTATGATTTATCTTCTTGTTTGGGTACTTTGTTTGTTGGTTTGAGTATCAGTTGAGTAATTGTGCGTGTGAAAATTGTTTAGAGTTGAATAAGTTTATCGTTCTTGGTAAAAAAAAAAAAAAGAGTGTATCAATGTTTTTCCAATAACTTGGTATTTGATACAGATAAATATGACTATGTTTTGTTTTGTAGATCTTTGGGTGATTTAAGCAGACGGTGCGTAATAAAGCACATCCAGAAGGATCAATTGCAGAAGCATACATTGTGAAAGAGTCTTTGACCTTTTGCTCTATGTACTTAAGAGGTATTGAAACAAGATTTAATCGAGATGAGCGGAATGCTGATATTTCTTTCAATGATAGTTTGTCAATGTTTGAACAAAAATGTCGCCCTTTTGGTGCATCAAACTTTGTGGAGCTATCAGATGAAGAATTTGATGTCATTCAATGGTTTGTTTTTCAAAATTGCGAGGAGGTTGAGCCATATATCAGGTAAGTAGATAATTATAATGTTCTTATGATTTGAGTTATTATATGTAATTTTAACCTCTTATTTTTTATCTGTAAATAGAAAACACAAGGAAGAGCTTGTTTTAGCTGGTTGTCGAGATATAGAGAAGGAGCATAAATATCACTTTCCTGGATGGTTTAAGAATCATGTGAGTTATATTTGTATGATTTTTATTATACTTTAAAAAAAATACATTGATATATTTATTGAAATTATTTTATGATCATATAGATGGTTGAATTGTATCAGAAAGAGCCCTCACAAGTCCATGAATCGTTGTATTCTCTTTCTTGTTCGCCTAATAGATGTATAAGAAAATATACTGGTTGCATTGTTAATGGAGTGAAATATCTGACGATAGAACGTGATGGTCGTCGGCAAACTCAAAACAGTGGTGTTATGGTAGAAGGGAATCACGGTGATGATAGCACTGATTTTTACGGTACTGTATCTGAAATTATTCAGTTGGAATATGTGAGAAACCGCAAAGTGGTTATATTTAAATGTGATTGGTTTGATCTTGGACGGAAAATGACTGGGCTACAAAAGGAAAGAAACATTATTAGTGTTAATGTTGCGGGGAGATGGTATCAAGATGATCCATACATATTTGCTGATCAAGCCAGACAAGTTTTCTATCTCAATGATCCTAAACTCGGAAAAGATTGGCGAGTTGTACAGCCTTTTTAACATCGTCATGTATATGATGTGGATGAGATGGATGAAGAACATGTGACTGGTGACACATTAGTAGCAGATGTTGCATATCAAGAGAATGACATCGGGGGTGATTGTCAAGTTTCTCTTGATGAAGTTGCATCATTAAATAGATACGACGTGGATCAGGAGGATCTGATGGAGTTGATCATTGAAACGTTACCCGAGAAAGAGGCTACAAACATATAGGACGTCAATGAGAAAGATGAGCTTGATGATATAGACTGGTAATTTAATTATTATTTTTTTTACTTTTTTTTTTGTTTTCAAAATTTTAATTGGAAATAAATATGAGTATGATCTGATAGTGCAAAAATGAGAATAGCCGCTTACTTCATGTACATGCTGATGTTAGTGTAAGAATAGCCATTTTCTTTAAATATGTTTTGAAATGTATGTTTTATGTTTGAACAGAGGAAGAGGCATAGGAAGAGGCCCATGAGTTCAATGGAAGGGATTTGATGTAACCACATTGGCAGCATCATCAGTAGGTGCATGAAGTAGCAGAAGCTTCAGTTTGATCCTCTTGCGTCTTGTGTGCAGCAACTGGGCTGATAGGCTTTGAAGTGTTGCCTGCTAGTGTGTCTGAATCATCTTCAAGATCATGCTCATACTCAGGAACATCTCGTTCATAAGAGTTTTCAAGCAGCAGAGGCCGGTAGTTTGTTTTCTTCCTTGACCTAGGCATTTTTCCAGGATGGTGNTCCCAACTCAATCCTGTTAAATCATCTTCCATATTAACTTCATTTAGCATTCTTGAACAAAAATGCAACTTTCAGAGTCAAACAAGACAAATAACACACAACCAAAGCACTCAACCATTTTACACAAGCACCTTGTAAGTAAAATCCAATATATCATATTCGTTGTACAACCAGAAAGAACAAATGATCGAGTACATAATGCATATACAGAGTAAAACTGCTATTACAATGCCCAACTAATCAATGTTACCTCAACATGAACTTATAGTAATACTTACACTTAATATCTCCACACGCCTCAACCTATCATACCTCATCCTAACCAGCCACACTCCTCAACCTATCATGCCTCATCCTAACCAAATACCATATCCAGGAAAGCAGAGACGTTTTGAAGTGGAAATTCGGCTTGTTCCTCTTGAGGCTGAACACGTTGTATTCCACGCCAAGCATGTACTCGCTATGCATTATTTTTGAGTTGCGTGATAAAAGGGAAGAGCTTCACAAATCCTGCTGTCAATAAAAAAGGCTAAGAGCGATAGTCTCACCATCCCGACCGAGCACTGACAATCTATTTAGTTGATCTCAAAGAGCCAACCGACAGAGCACTAACAATCTATAAGTTAGCATGAGCAGCATCAGCAACCTAAATGGCTCGATAGGAAAGAGTTGCAGAAATCTGAGCCGGCGAGCTTCTAGGCGTAAAGATGTCTCTACCGAGCCTCTGCACAGGCTTGGCCGACGACGGACCTCCATCGAGAGGTGGCTGTACCACCCCCAGCCTCACCCTCCACCGCCTCGTCGACCTCAAGATAACGCACGATCCCCACCTCAGCCCTCGTCCTCGCCCACGATTTTGAGCACCAATTGGGAAATGAGATCGAATTCCAGACTGAATTCTTCTTCCCTCGTGAAATTGATTCAGTTTTTAGGTTGCAATTGGGGAATGAGATCGCCGCCTCCGTCCTCGTCCTCGCCGCCCCTGTCCTCGTCCTCGGCGACGATTTCGAATACCAAGTGGCAGACGTCATCAATGGCGGAGGATTGATGCAGTTTTTGGGTTAGATATTGGGAGATTAGATTAAAAATTGAGATTTTTGGTGTGGAGATTGTTGGGCCTTTGCGGATTATTGAGGTGAATTTTGGCTAGGTTTTGCTCTGCGATTTAGGATTGAGCGAGATGAACAGAGAATGAGGTACGGTTTTTGGGTTGTAACCTCTTTTCATTTGATTTTTTTTGGTTTAAATTGGTATTTTTTGGAATCTTAATGACACTTTATTAATTTTATGTTATTAATAAGGCTAATAAGCTATATGGTAGTTGTGTTGTTCATCTTTTTTTTTTTTTTATTGGTGTACTGTTCATCTTCTTCTTCTGAAGTGTTATAGCATGACAGTCCATTCTTCCGTGGAACCAAGGTCGTGAATTTTCTACGAAGCGGCCATTGAATCACGACCTATGGTTCTTCACAAGTACTATAAAATTCGATCATTTTGGGCAAAAGAAATGATAAATTTAACCGAAGGAAGTTTCAAGAGTCAAGATTACTAAGCATAATTTTAATTATTAAATAATACTAGATATTATGAAAGCCTATTTATAAATTACATAAAATTTTCATTACTATTTACTAAATAATGATAAAATATAATGCATGACAAACATAGTCGTCATAATTATGTGGCTTTAAGGACGACGGTAAATGGTGGCATGAATAGAGTATTCTTTGGTCACATGGAACTTCGTCATGTTTCGTATGAAGTGACAAATTTTTAGGTATTATAATGTTTCGTCACAATAAATAATAATATAGTGACGAATTAATCATAAGCGTCACTGGAAATACCAACAATAGTGACGAAATTGTTTTGTCCAATGGAACTTCGTCATGTTTTGTATGAAATGGGACGAAGTTTTATATATTATAATGTTTCGTCACATTAACCAAAAATATAGTGACGTATTAGTCGATAGCGTCATTTTAAACATCTACAACAGTGACGACAATGTTTCGTCACATGGAACTTCGTCATTTTCTATACAAATTGTGACGAATGTTTGTGTATAATAATGTTTCGTCACATTAAATAATAAAATAGTGACGGATTAATCCAAAACGTCATTTTAAATACCTACAATAGTGACAACGCTATTATGTCACACAGAACTTAGTCATTTTGCGTTTAAAATGTAACGACTTTTTATGTATTACAATGTTTCGTCACATTAAATAATAATATCGTAACGAACTAATCGAAAGCATCATTTTAAATACCTACAACAGTGACGACTCTTTTTTGTCACATGGAAGTTCGTCATTTTTTGTATAAAATGTGACGATTTTTCAAGTATTATAATGTGTCGTCACATTAAATAATAAAATAGTGACGATTTAGTCGTAATCGTCATTGTAAATACGTACAACAGTGACGACTTTTTTTTGGTCACATGGAATTTCGTCATGAATTGTATAAATGTGACGAATTTTTATTTATAAGTGACGTTTGAGCAAAATCGTCGTAAAAAGTTAGATTATGTGATGAAAAAACCATTCTAAGATGACGAATGGAATAGTCGTCACCGTAGTCAATGGTATAATGACGAATTTTAAAAGTCGTCACCGAAAGGCCACATATGGTGACAATTATTTATTGGTCACATGAAATTCGTCACTTTTTCACAGATTTCTTGTAGTGATACCTTTTCATCACTTCTTCACACTTTTTCCATTGAGAAGAATGTCATCTAAGTATAGCACAAGAAACATCACCATGTTTCCTTCACTTTTCTTGTACACACAGTTCTCATTTGGACATTGGGTAAATCCAAACGATTGGACAACCTTGTCAAAACGGATGTTCCAAGACCTCGAAGCTTGCTTCAGTCCATAGACAGACAAGATGCTCTTGTCCCTTTGCAATGAACCCTTCTGGTTGCTGCATATAGATGTCCCCGTCCAAATTCCCATTAAGGAAAGTGGTCTTAACATCCATTTGCCAAATCTCATAATCCATATGAGCGACAACAGCTACGAGAATCCTGAGGGATTTGAGCATAGCTACTGGCGAAAAGGTTTGCTCATAATCGATCCCTTCTTTCTGAGTATACCCCTTCGCTACAAGCCTAGCCTTGAAGGTCTCAACCTTTCCATGTGATCCTCTGATTCTTTTATAGATCCAGTTGCATCTACTGGCCCGAATACCACTTGGTGGTTCTACAAGATCCTATACCTGATTAGAATCCTTTGATTCTATCTCATATTTCATCGCACTTTGCCAAGACTCTGCGTCTCGATCTTGAAGTGCCTCATTGTATGTTCATGGGTCGGTTTCTAGCATATCTGGGACGACCTTAGAAGACTTTCCCAGACCCAAGAACCGTTCGGGCTTCCTGACAACCCTCCCACTACGACGAGGTACTATCTGCTCAGGTGCATCATCAGTGACACGTGTTGCAGTACTTTGTGATGTATCATCAAGTGCCCTTGGTATTGAAGTACTCACTCCCCCTAACTCCTCTAGGACATGTCTGCTAGTGGGCTTATGATCTATGGCATAGTCTTCTTCCAGAAATCTAGCGTTCGTGCTAACGATCACTTTCTGGTCATCCGGACTATAAAATAGACCACCTTTCGTTTCCTTAGAGTATCCCACAAACAACCTAACTTTTGTTTTAGGTTCTAACTTATCAGTATTTGCCCTCAGCACATGTGCTGGACTACCCTATATCCTGAGATGTCTTAGATTGGGTTTGTGCCCAGACCACAACTCCAATGGCGTAGACGGTACTGATTTAGAAGGTACCCTATTCAGAATGTATACCGTTGTTTCTAGGGCATATCCCCAAAATGAATTTGGTAAAGTACTATAACTCATCATAGCTCTAACCATCTCCATAAGAATCCTATTCCTTTGTTCTACCACGCCATTCTACTGAGGTGTGCCAAACGCAGTTAACTGGGACATAATCCCATTATCTGTCAAATAGTTCCTAAATTCTCCCTAGAGATATTTGCCGCCAAGATCGGATCGTAACGACTTGATACTTTTTCCGAACTGCTTCTCTACAACCGCCTTATACTCTAAGAATTTCTCAAAGCATTCAGACTTATGGCGCAGAAGGAAAATGTACCCATATCTCGAGTAATCATCAATAAACGTAGCGAACTACTCGAAACCACCTTTCGCTTGAATAGACAAAGGACCACATAAGTCGTAGTGAACTAGCCCTAACAATACTTCGGTTCTATTGTCCTTAGATTTAAAAACCCTCTTAGTCATCTTGCCTTCTAGGCAGGACTCGCAAGTTGGAACGGTCTCGACTTTCAACGACCCCAAGGGCCCGTCTGCCACTAACGTTTGAATCCTCCTCAGGTTTATATGACCAAGTCTTAGATGCCAAAGATATGTTTCGTTCAACTTTGAAGGTTCCTTCCTCTTATTCAGATGAGATGATGAATTAAGTAATTGCTTATGTTGCAGTGGACTAGACTTTGGTTTTAGGATATACAGATTGTCTACTAATGGACCATCACATATGAACTTTTTGCCAAAATGAATAACAACTTTATTATCTAAAGTAGCAGAAAAATCGTTCATAAACAACTTAGAAACTGAAATTAAATTCTTTCTAAAGCTAGGAACATAAAGACAATCTTTCAGAATTAACATCCTATCTAAACCAAAATCTAAATAGACGTCTGCCACTGCAACTGCCGGCGCTTTACTAGCATCGCCCAAGTAGATGGTAACCTCTCCTTCCTCAAGCTGCTAGGTGTCCTGTAACCCCTGCAAATTATTGCAGACATGATCGGTGGGTCATGTATCTACACACTAGGTTCTGGTAGATAACACCGCTAAACATGTTTTAGCGACTAATGAAAAAGATTTACTTTTATCGCCCTTCTTCAGGAGAGGGCAGTCGGCCTTCCAGTGTCCTCGCTGCTGGCATCTGTGGCATTTGCCTTTCGGCTTCTTCGTTTCCCTCTGAGTTGGCCCATCATTCATGACAGCCTTGCCCTTTCCTGCGGACTTCTTCCTCTTCTTACCCTTACCTGGTCTAGAAGAAGATCCCTCACCTCGTTGGGCTACCATAGCTTGAAGCTTGTGACTAAACAGGCCCTCTGCTGACTGGAGTTCTGCCAGGAGCTCCGGAAGAGTCAACATCATCTTGTTCATGTTGTAGTTCAACCGAAACTGCTCAAAACTCTTCGGCAAAGATTTGAGGACTATATCGACCTGCGTCTCTGCGTCAATAAAACCCCCAAGTACCTCCAGCTTATTCAGCTAGGCCATCATCGCAAGAACATGTTTCCTCACGGGAGTGCCCTCACGCATGGTCATAGTCATCAAGGTCCTCATGATGTCTTATCGGGCTGCCTGGGACTGATGACCAAACAGTTCCTTGAGATTGTTGAGCATATCTGCTACAGTGTCCATAGACTGATGCTGATGTTGAAGCACATTTGACAAAGGGGCCAAAATATAACACTTCGCCATCTCATCAGCCTTTTTCCACTTAGCATACTCTTCTTTCTCTTGATCTGTCGAGTCCTCTCCCGGCTGTTCCGGACAGTACTCAATAGTAACAAATTTATACCCCTCAGCAGTTAACACAATATCCAAGTTCCTTTTCTAGTCAATATAATTTGGACCAACAAGTTTGTTTTCTTTGAGAATTACGGACAACGGATTGAAAATCATTTTGAATTCCTGGGATCATGCAAACAAAGTTTTACTTAGTGAAGTGTTTCGAATTCAACTATCAAATATTGATCCCTTCAAAACAATATTCAAATAAATTCATCCACACCTCAAAACACCGAATCCCCATAGGCCACTGAGTGTAGACGTCAACGGTTCAAACCATAGCATGAGGAGGGATTACTCCCATTAATTAACATGCTGCCCCAATAGCACTTAATTAATAGTCGGTCCACCTTTTGGCCATCGCAAAATAAAAACAACCTTTCCTTTGGGAATATCGTAATTATTTGCACCTTAAGCGTAACCCATTAATTTGTCCTAAGTTTACTACCAAAATTATACGTCCACCTTTGGGTGACCCGTACGCTTTTGAAATAGCTCACTCTAAACATCCGAAGGAGATTTGTCCTTATGAACTGTGAAATAGACCATCCATTGGGCTCGGTTAAATCACTTCATTGACAAACCTATAATGGAGGTCTTGGATACAATTTATTTCAATCCATTCACACTTAATATATTAATTTAAGGGATTTTTCTAAACATTCTCCTAATGGTTCAATGTAACGCCCCGTTTTATTTTAAAGAATTTACCGAATTTATTTGATAAAAATCAGAGTTAATTTTTTTTTTAAATCCAAATTAAAACATTTATCGAGAAACGGGCGCTACTTACTAACCACAGCAAATGAACACATCCAATCAATCAATCCAAAGAACCTACACATGCTTGAGCTATCAAATAAACAGTCTCATAAAACATAAATCTCAAAATCATTTCCAAACGTCTAGCATTAAAGAAGGTTCAAACGAAACTCAAACATAGTTCGAAGGCAAATAAATAAATAATCCAAAGTATGAAAGCAAATGATTAAGTAACAAGTTCTTGAACAACACATAATCAGTATACGAAATCAAGCAGGGATATAAACACATAATAAAATATCCAAATCCAAACGGGAAAATAATTCAAGTCAAGATTCAGTTCAACAAATCATAAACAGGCGGAAGCATAATATATCATCAAACAGTGACCACCATCTCGCTCGTCCTACGCCACCGCCTCCAGCTCGTCTCAACCTAAAACAAAGGAAGAGAGAGAACACCAAAGAAAATAATGGGGGTGAGCAACCAAACTAGCTCACCATTATCGCACGGTTATCTCGTATAATTATTTAGAAAGCAGTTTCATAATAAACCAATATCAATATCCGTATGCATAGAATTCATAGCCTAAACCCCCTACCCGGCCCTATCGCAAACCTCCTATGTACATACAACAACCTTCCAACCAAACATCGGCAAGGCCGTAACTGGAAAATTTCCCCCACCCCGAACCACTCACGGATCATGGGAGTCCACACCGAACTACTCACGGATCATGGATGTTTTCCAGGAGACAGTGGAGATGTTTTTCCCCCCCGAAACTCACACGGATCAGGGCGTCGCCTCCCGGATACAACGTGCAGGTGACCTCTCACTGTTATGCATTCGTCAAAGGCACTATCGTTCGGGACACTTAGACTAGAGTTCTCATGCATACAAAACTTTTCAAAGAAATATTACACGAAATAAGGAAGTGCGATAATTATGGAATACATCATAAATGTACCCACCTGATAGCAGCAACAGCTCACAGAATCACAAATCCAGAAACGAGGCGAGGTCAACACCTCTAGACACCTACATTATGACAAGATCCTACAATCAGAATCTATCTCGTCTTAAATCAGAAATCACAAGACAGACCTAGTCGAACTCGTTTCGACTAAGTAGTTCGTGAAGTTCTGTGGATGTTGGAACACTAAGACTCGGCACTAAACTCGACCAAAACACGCAA
>BKCP01006549.1:31374-45060 GCA_008636005.1 Striga asiatica
CTTGTTAAAGAAGGAAACCAGTCACTGCTTGATGGGACGAGCGACTGAGGAGAATTGATAGGACTTCGAGTGGACTGTTGCGAACGGGAGGAATCGGCGGGGCTCGACGTCGTCGAATAATCGCACGGACATCTCTCTCGCCGCTGGCCTCGACCTTCGTCTGTCTGCTCGTCGAGGTTGTCGCCAGTAAAACGCCGGCCGCGGGGAAGAAGGCAGTGGCTGCCGGTGAACGTGTGAGGAGCAACGTGCTCGTTGCTGGGGTCGCCGGAGGGGGGGGAAGTTCGCCGGGAATGGTGCTGCGCGACGCGGAGAAGGGAGCAGCGGCGGACGGGATTCTGAGATCGCAGGCTCACGCGATGGCACTCGACGAAGAAGATGGTCGGAGATGGCCTGCACGTTCAGAGGATGAGGGCGATGGCGATGATGCTGCGATGGTGATGAAGGAGATGACGGCCTGGGACGATGAGGATGGGGAAGTCGACGAGAGAAATCACAGAAAAGAAAATAAGGGCTGCGGGATGTGGGATTATCTCATGTGTGCGTGAATGAGGAGGGGGAAATCAAAAATATATACTTAGAATTAGGTTTAATGTCTTGCCCCAAAAGACACACACACACTCGCGGGTTGGGCTCGGATTATCGGGCTCAGTTTATCGAACGATTAATTAAATAAAATAAAACCGGATATAATGATTATTTAATACACACATTATTTTATATTAATAATTTAATAAATCACAAAAATCAATTAGACAATTAGACATGTAACATTTAATCACATTTGACAATTAATAAATATTATGGCATTCGAGAAAAATAAATATAAATATTATCACCAATTAATAATAATAATAATAATAATAATAATAATAATAATAATAATAATAATAATAATAATAATAATAAATCCCAAATAATCCACAAATAAACGGGGCATTACATTCAATTTGCACATAAGCAATTAAATCACATAAGGACATGCATGATTAAACGGCAATATTAAAACGAGGAATAAATAAATAATCCAACTATCATGGCCATTCAATCAATCTCCAATGTTTTTGGAGAAACAAAATCCTTGTACTTGTCGAACTGCGCCTTCCTTTCCGGGAGTTGGAAATCCTCTTTTCTCGATGACTCCCACTACTCGTCTTGAACTGGTCGTCTCCGGGAAATCCGCCATTGGTTCGCCATTGTCGGCTTTTGTCCGCGTGTTTCTCGCCTCTTCGAGGTTAGTACACGTGTGTGGGATCAATAATGAAAATTATAAAGCAATTACATAATTCATCCTATGACCCACGCAGGAGTCGTACATGAGTATTCTATGAAATAAATAAACTATGCAGTGTTTCACCGCGCGAATAATTTACAAGCATTCACCAACCCAAAAACTCCTCGACATGTCCGAGCCTTTAAAACACATACATGAATTAATACCATACATACGGGAAATAATAGTCAGATTCGAAATCTCCTGCAACCAACTTATTGTAATTTCTAATCTACTATGCGTTGCGTCCGTACGCAACTAATTCGCATAACAGGTAAGTCTTAATTCAAACCGTGCACGAAGTTGAATTAAACCTGGGCTATGATACCAGTTATTGGGTTATATTAGGAATGAAAACAACATGCACGTTTGAATTTTGGAAAAAAAAAAACCTTAACGCAGTGGAATCTATAGTAAGAGTAAGGACATTACCGTTTAAAATTTTTCCGACTCAGAGACGTTTCTGATTTCCTTTGATGGAGATCGTCTGATTACCACAACCCGATGGGCTGACAGGTTTGGCCTTTCTCCATTCTGATTGAGTCACTGAATCATGAACGGATCACCGGATCGGGCCTATCGAGCTCGGGCCTGTTGGACAAGGTTCGATTCACCGGGTTGACTCGGTCGAGACTCAGCTGGGCTAACTCGGGCTCGGCTCAGGTCAGCTGGTCACGTCTCGGTCGGGTATGGGTGCAGTGGTGCTGTCGCGGATTGGCGCTAATCGGCTTTGGTCACAGACGGGCGCGAGTCGCTGGTGCTGGTCGCAGACGGTGCACGTTAGGTGGCTAGGACGCGCGGTCGTGCGGGCAGACACGGACGGATGCGGGAGGCTCGGGCACGTGTAGTGCGGATGTCCTAGGTCTACGCGGACTAGATCTCATGTGCGTGCAGACGCGGGATTCCTTCTCCTGCGCGGACTGGGACATGGGCGATCGGCGCGGACAGGTGCTGGGAAGATGGGGTGCGACGATCATAGACGGTGGNGTAGATTTCCGGCGACTTGCCGGCAGCGGCGGTCGGCGGTGGAGATGGCCGGAAAAATTAGATCTAAAGGTTTGATCTATCTAACCTTAAGGTCTTCTAATAAATTACCTTAACATCCACTACGACTAATCTTGGTGGTGCGATTAATTGAAGCTCCCGAAATCTCGTATATGTATTAATCTCGATTTTCCTCTCTTGTGTAAGACCTTAAAATCGAGCTCAATCAATAATAGGGGAAGAGGTTGGAACATGTTGTATTTATAGGCTCTATTAAGGACCTTAAGGAGGTGCTAAATATGGGCTTATCCCATTAGGCTTAGGAATCCTAATCATGCTCCATATCATATCCCATCTAGAAGTCCTATTCCTCCTAACCTCCATCACCCTTCTAGAAGACTCCATAGTCTCCTAACCCTAGGGTGAATATTCTAGAAGGAATATTCCTCTCCTAATGGAATCTAAAACATGGAATATAATTAATTCCAAAAATCCAAATTAGAATTAAATAATAAGAAATCCCACTAGAGTGATATTATTGCTCTCCACATTTAGCTCCAATTTATTCAATAAATTAAACCTCCAAATGATTAATTAATAAATTAATTAATTAATCTAATTGACCGATTTACCTCCCTATGTTTAAGATTTAATGTCCATCAATTAATTTAGTTACTGACAATTAAATTAATTTGACTCTTCCATTTCCAAAATTAGTACCACTCAGTTCGTTAATCATTATGTCGGATAATTATCTACCTGCAGAGTTTAACATAATATTCCTTACTGAGCTCATTTCGGGGACCATCAACCCAGCACACTGGGACATAGTGACTGTAAATAATTTCTAATGGCACATCATATAAATACTTTACTTACCAAGGTAGCGAGTATGTCATCCTAACAGAATAGGAATCACCCTTGCTAAATCAAATAAATAAGTAATAAATATATATGCCCATTTTATTTTATCTTGCATCTTAAGAGAACGCATCAATCACTGAAGGTCTAGATTACAACCACGATCAGTAAATCTTATAATATTATCCTTCTGCGGTCCGTTCAATACTTATCATAAGTACTAGTGCAATCCATCAGTCGAAGATCAATTGAATCAAGACTACACTGCAGTCCTTATTCAACAGGGGTCTCACTGCCTGTCTAAGACTGTGAACTTTATATTTATATTTTACAAAGAATCGATAGTATGATCTTACTGTTCGAAACGACAAACTATATTATCTACAATGTAAAATAATGGAGTTATAATTGCATAAATAAATAAACTTTGACTAAAACACGATTGCCAGAACAAAATGAAATTTTTTATATTTTAAAGCCAAGATTTTACAACATATCTAACACCTCCAGCCTCTATTTTTTGTGAAAGTCCTCGCGACGTGCTTCTTCCGCGATGGGCTACTGTCGTCGTAGCGTGACGGACCTTCGCGGCGTGAGGCCTGAAGCTTCCCAAATCCGATCCTCCTTGATACGAGTATATCGGGCACAATTGTACGCGTTCTTGAGAAGTCGACCCTCTTTAGCATCATATGACTATCTTTAAACTGTGAATATCAAGATAAACCAGGAGCAATTTGTAGAATAAAGTAAGGGCACCATTTTTTAACTAGTGGCATTACAACTTAAATACTCTTTATATACAACTTAAATTAGAAATTAAATTATGTTTCTATATAATAGTATTGCTGATATTATATAATTTTAATATATTCATTAACAAGTGATAGTAATTATGAGTTAATATATGAATTAGTTATTAGGGCACTTTGAGAAGAAAAGTTTTAGAAAGTGGATAGAGTGATATGAATCAAAATTTAAAACGAGGACAAGACTTTAAATTAAAAAGGCAACTAGGGATTAAAACAGAATTTTCCCTTTAAAATATAAGTTAATGTATACAAGCATCTCCAAATAAAAAGGCAACTAGGGATTAACACCCGAATTTTCCATTTAAAGCATAAGTTAATGTATAAGAGCATTTCTAATGCTCGAGTGTATTGGAGAAAAAATCTAATGATATACAGATTTTGATGGAGAACTTCTCACTTTCTGATAGACAAGCACTACTCATTGACATCGCCCAAGAAGATATTCGGTTCAGTGCGGAAGAGTGCAATCGAAGCCTATTTAGTAAAATTGTTGGTGACCGGCCAGCCAGCTGGATAGGTGTTAAAAGATCCATGAGCCAAATATGGAGATTATCTCAACCTATGGAGGTAAAAGAACTTGGGCCAAATTACTTTTAGTTTATATTCCAAAGCAGGGAGGATCTCAAGAAAGTGCTTGGAGGTACAAACTGGAGCTGTGAGAATCAGTATCTGATCTTATCAGAATGGATAGATGGACTGAGTAGTAAGCATACTTGTTTCCAGAAACTTAAAATATGGGCACAAGTGCGTAATATTCCTCTGAATTGGTTATGCACTAATGTGGGCATTAAGATAGGCAAAGTCTTCAATGAAGTGGATAATGTGGTCATAGCAAACTACTGGAGTCATGGAGGCAAATTTCTCAGGTTACTGGTGACTTTGGATTTGGCAGGGCCTATTCCCAGATGCACAAAAGTCAGACTAGGAGATCATATTACTCCCATTAGCTTCAGATATGAAAAACTCAGGAACTTATGCCACTACTGCGGGCACATTGGGCATCTGGAGAAGGGATGTCTCAGAAAGGTCCAAGATATCAAATCCAGTAATGTTAGAGAAGGCCAATATGGTGATTGGCTCAAAGCTCCTGAAGGACAGTTTGGGACACCCAATACTGCCATCACATTAGGGTCAAGGAGTCCACCACACAGCCCACAAAGATCCAATCCCAACCCAAGCCAATCACCAGAACATAGCTATCTACAACAAAACACAGCCAGCCAACCAGCCCACAAGAACCAAATTATCCTTCACCAAGAGAACCCAAATCGTACTCTCATATCATCAATCAATGGCTCAACTACTAGTTCACCACCTAACCAACCAAAAACCTCAGAAACCTCTTAACCGACTCCTCAAACTGAAGAACTTGTCAAATTCATGGACATTGAAACCAGAATGATCCCTATCTCTCAAGCCACCTCTTCCTTGAAACCTAACAAAGGCAAAGGCATCACGAAAACATGGAAGAGAGCTGAAAACAGGGAAGACCGTCTTCAGAGACATGAAGAAAACTCTAAAATTCCCATCTATTGTAAGAGAAATAGGAGCAATGCTGACTCTCCTGAGGATGAAGAAGACATGACCAACCAAACTCAAACTGATCCAACCAGCAAAAAACTCAAAGAAGGGCCAAAGGAGGTGGGGGTGGCCAGCCTTGATTGGCACCCAAGTTCCAAATGCTAGCTGCGGTGTGGAACTGTAGAGGGCTGGATGGCCCTCCACAGTTTCCCAAATCAGAGAGACACTGAGGTCTCATCACCCCGTATTTGTATTCCTTTCTGAAAAAAAAAAATCTAATGCTTTTGTCAGAATTGTTGTTAAGAAGTTAGGTTTTGATGATAGATTCTCTGTGGTTGATCCTCTAGGTCTTAGTGGAGGCTTATTACTTCTTTGGAACCATGATGTAAATATTATTCAGATTGTTAGTTCTTCCTTTTTTATTGTTTTCCATTTTCATCTTCCTTCTTTTGAACCCCAGTGGGGGATTTTTGTTTATCTAAGCACCTGTAGAATCCAAAGGGCATCTCAATGAGAAGCTCTGGAAGCTGAAGAAAGCAAATGGGGAGACCAGTGATTCATGGCAGGAGATTGGAATGACCTTTGTTCTAGCTCTGACAAGAGTGGGGGAGTCACAAGGCCTTCCAACAGCTTTTGGGGATTCAATTCATTTTTTAACACAGTGGAGATGGAGGAAATAAAGATGCTGGGATATCAGTACACTTGGTGCAACAACAGAAGTTCCCAGTACATGGTGGAAGAAAAGCTAGATAGAGCCTTTGGCTATTTGGACTGGATGCAATCTTTCCCCAATGCAAAAACTCTAAACTTGGTTTCTTGTTCCTCTGACCACTCTATCATACTAGTGGACCCAGAAATGCCTAAAGAGAGAAAATCAAGAAGATTCCAATTTGAAAGAAGATGGATTGGAAGGGCTGGTTTATTGGATGTGGTTTCTCAGACTTGGCTCAACACAACAACAGGGACACCTTTCTTCCAGCTCAAGGAGAAGGTCAAGAACACTGGAATTGCTCTACTGAAATGGAGCTCTTAGTTCCATACTCAGAATCAGCTACAAATTGCAGCCCTAACAAAAAAGCTGGAAGAACTGAGAGAAGATGAATCTGAATCCAAATGGGAGGATTGGAACAAAACTAGAAGAGATCTAGAAAAGGCTCACCATGAAGAGGCCCTCTACTGGCAGCAGAAAACTAAACTTCACTGGCTTAAGCATGGTGATTGTAACTCCAGATTCTTTCATGTCTATACAATGCAAAAGAGGAGGATGAATGCTATAACTAGGCTTCTCAATGAGAGGGGAGAGGAACTGACATCTCAGCAAGATATCCAGGAGCACATTCATGACTTTTACACAGCCTTTTTTAGTACAGAATGTTCTTGGGGAAGAGATTCTCTACTGCAGCTGATTAATCCTTCCATATCTGATGAAATGAACCAAACACTACTGCTCCCAGTGGAGGAAGAAGAGATCAAATCAGCTTTATTCAGCCTTCGCCCTGACAAGGGCCCTTGAGAAGATGGTATGAATGCTTTACTTTATCAGCATTTCTGGCTTCTTATTAAATCAGATTTCATTGCTGCTGTGATGAGTTTCTTCCATTCTGGCCAATTCAATATTGGAACCACACCATTCTTTTTCTGATTCCTAAATGTGCATCTCCTGATTCTGTGGGTAAATTTAGACCTATTAGCCTTTGCACAGTGGTTTACAAAGGGATTTCCAAAGTTCTTGCCCAAAGATTGAAAACTTGCTTAGATGGTTGCATAAGTGGACATCAGTCAGCTTTCATTAAGGGTAGGCAGTTACTAGATAATGTTATAATAGCTCAGGAGGCCTTCTATTTCCTTAATAGACATTCTTCTGGGAAGAACTATTTTATGGCCCTTAAGCTTGACCTTATGAATTTGACAGAAATGAGTAGATGAGTATCAAAAAGATCATGATTCAGATGGGATTTCACTTTGATTTTGTTAAACTGATAATGGCTTGCATTTCTACCACCTCCATTGCTTTCTAAATTAATGGTGATATCAGTGGCTTTGTCACTCCTTCTAGAGGTATCAGGCAGGGGGACCCCCTGTCCCCATATCTTTTCATTATAGTTGCAGAACTTCTCTCAGCTTTGGTTCAGAACGCTATCAACTCTGGTCTTCTTAGAGGGTTGAAACTATCCCAATCAGGGCCCCAAATCTCCCACCTTTTATTTGCAGATGACTCCCTGTTCTTCTGTAAGGCTGGGACTGATCAAGCTGGGGTATTAATGGACTTGTTGAACAGGTACAAGCTCTTTACTGGTCAAACAGTGAATATTCAAAAATCTGCCATATTTTTCAGTAGAAACACACCCTCCCCTCTGAAGGAGAACATTTGTGCAACCCTGCAAGGAATCCAACTTCATAGATCCACAAAATACTTGGGTTTGCCTCTTGGCATTGGCAAATCTAAGAAGGATGCCTTTGCTTATATGGTTGAATCCACCCAATGTAAACTCCAGAACTGGAAATCCAAACTCATGTCTTCTGCTGGCAAAGTTGTTCTGATCAAATCTGTTTTGCAGACATTACCAATATTTACTATGTCATGTTTTAAGCTGTCTGTTGCTATTTGTTCAGCTTTGTCAAGCTTATGTGCTCAATTTTGATGGAAAAATAATTCAAATGATAACAAAGGGATTCATTAGAGAAGCTGGTCCAAGGTCACAGTACCCAAGCAGAATGGTGGGCTGGGGTTTCTGGACTTAAAATTGTTCAATGCAGCCTTAATCTGCAAGCAACTCTGGAGAATTACATCTCAGCCTGATTTACTGGTGAGCAAAGTCCTTAAAGAAAGGGTTTTCCTAACTCTTCCATATTCCATGCTTCTAAAACTCAGAAGGGATCTTGGCTTTGGAAATGTTGGTTAGATATTCTTCCTTTATTCTCTGAATGGCTAAAAGTGGAGATTAGAAATGGAGCAAGTACTAGAATTGCTGATTACAATTGGATTCCTAATTTGAGGAATAAACCTTAAATGCTAGAACTAGCAAGAGATCACCTTATTTTTGTTCAGGACCTAATGTTACCATCTGGTCCAGGCTGGAACGAATGGCTAGTGCAACAGGTTTTCAACCAAGAAGACAGTACAACAATATTGGGCATGAAATCCCTCAAGCCAGACAAAAATGACAGAATTTATTGGGGATTGGATTAAAAAGGAAAGTTTTCTGTGGCCTCTACTTATTCTTACCTGGTGCAAAAAAAAGTTCTGCTACTAGATATCCCTGAATGCAGTGACAGATCCAAACCTTGGCAGAAAACCCTTGAGAGAAGCTGGTCTATAAAGGTTCAGATGAAGCTTAAAACATTCATGTGAAAATGCCTAACTGACTCACTGCCTGTACTAACTAATCTGAAGAAAAGAGGCATGGATATTGATGTGATCTGCAAATATTGTGGAGAAAGCCCTGAAACTTTGGAACATGTACTTCTGAACTGTTCTAGAGCACAAAGAGTTTGGCACCTGGCTCCAGTCACATGGCATGGCTTATCTACCTACCCTGATTCCTTCAGAACATGGTGGCAACATATCTGCTTGACCAAACACTCTGAGGTAGGACAACACAGGATTGAGTTGACAACTTATTTGTTGTTGTGGCTCTGGAAAACCAGGAACCAATGGGTTTTTCAAGACTCAATTCCCCCACCACACATTACAATCAAAGCAGCTCATTCGGACTGGAGGGAGTTCTCTTCTTCAACTTCTGCAGCAGTTTCTTAGTTTAATTGTCTTATTTGTTTTTTCTCTTAGTTTTAGTAAGGGCATGTAGTTGGCTAGACTTTGTGGCAGTGATCATCTCTTGTTCTTGGTGTTTGTTTTGGTATTGTTTTTGTATTTGCTGAGGCTCTAGGGCATCACTGTGATGTTCCTCTCAAGTCTATGTTGTTGGTTCTGAACATTGTTTTCGAGCTTCGCTCGCATTTATAATAGTTACCTCTAGCGTTTTGGAAAAAAAAAATGAATCTTTTGTATAAAACGTAGTCTCCAAATGCAAATAAAAAGCATCAAGTCTACATGGTTCGACATGTGAAAAAGTGGATTAAGTCTTACTTAAGAACATCCATAGTGCTTCGAACCTAATTTTGTTTACATGACATGTAAATAGACTTAAGTCTTGCATGACGTGGATAAAATTCAGTGTTCTAAAAGTCGCTAGGCGACCGCTAGGTGCTCGACCAGCGCCTAGCGCCTAGACCGCCTAGTCGGGGCCTAGGCGGCGTCTAGAAATCAATATTAAATATCTTATTTTTTATGTATTTTAACTAGCTATAAAATAAAACTATATCAACTTAGGATAAATTCACACACCTAAGTCTAAATAATAATATTAATATATTTTAAATAAAACATGAGAACAAAATAATGTAATTAGTATTTAAAAAATAAAAAAAATTGAAAAATTGCCGCTGAGCCCGCCTTGGAGCGCCTAGGTCCGCCTATGCCTGCCTAAGCACCGCCTAACCACCTGGCCGCCGAGCCCGCCAAGTCCGCCTAGGCGCTACCTAGCCGCCTTGCCAATTTTTTCTGCCGATTTGTACAAATCGGAGGCGCCCGGGCACCGCCTAGCTCCTAGGCGCGGCCTAGGCCGATTTTTAGAACAATGATAAAATTATATAAAAGTAACAACAAATTCACTCTAATGTAAAGAGATTGGATCTCTACTTGAGTCTAAAATAAACATAAGGATAGACCAGATCTCTTTTTCTTGATGCCACATCAATAAGACCCAGTCCACTTGCTCTTGTATTGGATAATATATTAATGTGGCATGTAAATTTTATTGAATGAATCCAAAACATTTGGTTCATTTTGAGATATGAGTCTAGACTAAAGTTTTTTCACAAAAAATATTATTTTAATAAACAAATTATGATTAATTTTTTATACATTATTTTAACCTCAACTTAAATTATTATTCTATAAACCACTCATAATTATTTTTAGAGCAACTTACATTTAAGGAATGGTGGTGGTGGCTGAGCTGGATGAATTTCAAGAAAACTTCAGAGGACATAATCCAATTATCAACTTATATATTGTGGTGGCTCTGGAAGGCGAGGAATCTTTGGGTATTTGACAGAGCTTGGCAACCAAAATCTTGGATGTCAAAATGGCAACTCAAGAATGGATGGAGTCAGAGGCTGATAGCTGGGAGCCTAACTTGGAGCAGAAAGCAGTACACTAGGTCTTGTGTCAGTAGTTTATTTTTTTTTCTTAGTTACTGTCTAGTGTTTTAGTTTGCATTGATGTTTCTATCTTCTGTTGAATCTGGATTATGTATGATGGCAGTTTCTTTTGTGTGTGTTTAGGTTAATTGTTAGGATTTTGTTGGAGCAGTTGTGTATTCCGTCTAGGTTACATGTTATGATTGTAGTCACTCAGTTACCCAGGAGTGGGGCTTTTCCCCGTGTACATTACCAGTTGGTTGGTGTTTATGAGATATCTTGTCGTTTGAAAAAAAAAACTCATAATTATTTTAGTCCATATCATTTTAGACCGAAATTAAAAAAAATGAATAAGATATAATCTATTTTCTATTATTTTTCTATATCATTCAATGGCCAAGTCATGAAAAAAAGTGGGAATAGAAATTCTCTCTCTATGAGACGCCCGATTCTCTCCCGTGAGACTTGAATTCTCTAGGCAGACATCGTCCATTATCTGATTAGGAGCGGGATTCCAAGGCTTTGCAAGGTTAGTTTCCCCTTTCCCCTTGTCTCCTATATATGGCTTTAAATGTTCTTACTTTTGTGCCTTAGGGTTGTTGTCCCTCTCCCCTCTTCCCCTCTTCTCGTGTCTTCTTTTCCAATATCTTTTTAAGGCTTTTCAAAAAAATCTCTTCCGCTCAGCATTAGTAACTCATTCGCCTATGGAAGAGGACATCGTTACAAAGATTGGCTCCTTCTAGCTCTCAAACAAAGAAGCAAACATTATGCTCTTATATTTGGAGGATATACATCGAAGCTCAAAGGAGTGTAGCATGAGCCTTTTAGATAAAAACAAAAAGGCTCACCTCTCGGGTCTACGCAGGGTAATAAGAAAAATCCAACCTTCGGTCACAGTGAGGGAACTAAGTGCTTACTATTTCCAGTTTGTTTTCTCAGAGTTGGCCGACAAAATAAAGTGCTGAAAGGAACAAGATGGAATTTTGAAAACCAAAGCCTTATTCTCAAAGAATGGACAGAAGGACTCAATGCTAACCATTCAGACTTTGCTGAACTAGATATATGGGTGCAGATATGGAATATTCTAATAAACTGGATCACAATTTAGGTTGGTTTAAAAATAGGCCATCTGTTCAAAAAATTAAGGATGTGGTAGTCCCACAAGGTGGAGTTATGGCAGACAAATGCATAAGGGTCTTGGCTACAATACATTTGGAACAATCGCTAATGAGGTGTGCAAGCATTAAATCCGGAGAAAGAAAATCAATTGTGGAGTTCAAATATGAAAGACTAGCAAACTTGTGCTAATACTGTGGTCTCCTTGGACATCTGGATAGAACCTACGCCAAAAGTGCTGAGGACATAAATGCACGCAATCTTACAGAAGGACTGTATGGTGACTGATTAAGGGTCCAAGATCTTTCATCCTTCCCCAATCACATTCCAAGTAGTGCTAATTTTGATTCACTTGCCAACAATAGTTCCCAAAGCCAAAAGCATTCCATAGGAACCTCCTTTAATCCCCTAAACTCCCAAAAATCAACCAACCCTAGCTACCAAAGCCTCCCAAATGCGTTACTAAACATCCCCGCCCTCACCTTCATAGACCAGCGCTTTAATTCCCCATCATCTCTAATACCTAATAGCAAAATCTAGTACCTTCTCAGCACCTCTCAGTCCCTGTAACCGTTTCAATGGATGTTGAATTTGCGGAGCCAAAAAAATCATCCCAGAAAGTGTTGCTCAAAGTAACACCTTAGGACCTAACACCTTCAGTGAGGATTCTTCCCCTCAAACCTCAAAACACTAAGAATCTGCACAAGCTTTAAGGAAAGGCTAGAAAAGGAATGTGAAATCCCCAGGCGAACCAAGCAATGAAACTCAGCAACGAAAAAGACAGCTGATTATAGAAGAACCAAATGGCTCAGATGGAAATCAAAATCCTTTGGAAGATTGTCAAAATCTCGAAAAGCTAACGCTTATGGAAGAAGAGGTGAGGGAGGCCAGCCTAAAGTGGCCCCCAAAGAGTCAATGAATATGGTGGTGTGGAACTGTAAAGGACTGAGTGGGCCGTCTATAGTTCCACAGTTGAAAGAGATGTACAAGCTCCATCACCCAGTTTTGCTCTTTTTATTTGAAAAAAAAAATAAATCCTCTTTTGTAAATACAGTCTGTAGAGCTTTGAGTTTCAGGGATAATTGGGTCATAGTTGAACCTCAAGGTAAAAGTGGGGGCCTGTTGCTATGTTGGAATTAAGCAATCCAAATCTTCCAAATAATACTCTCCCCTTTCTATATTCAAGTCGAATTCTGGGATATGATGCCAAAACCAGGAAAGTTCAATGGGACTAGCTAGAGGGTGAAAAAATCAAGTGGGGGGGATTGTTGGTTCATGGGTGGTGATTGAAATGATATCACCTGTTTTGAAGAAAAAAAACAAGGAGGGAGATCAAAACCAGAGTCCCCCTCCCATAACTTTAAAGCCTTCATCAGCAATAAGGGTATTCATGAACCTACCTTAGTTGCTCATTGCTTCAACTGGGGCAATAATAGGCAGAGAGAAGGGTTTGTAGAATAAAGACTGGATAGGATCTTGGCCTCTCTGGGTTTTGTCTCCCTTCACCTTGACTCAAAAACAATTTCAACATTTAGAAGCTTTTCTAACCACCATTTGTTTACCCTCTATCCAGATCCTACTTTGGCAAGGCATAAGAAAAGGTTTTGTTTTGATAGAAGATAGATAGGGAGACCAGGATTTTCTGAAGTCATTGAAAGGGCTTGGAACATTCCCTAATCTGGCACCCCTATGTTCTGCTTCCTGTCTAAAATAAAAAAAATACTAGAGTAGAGATCCTTAAATGGAGTAGTGGCTTCAGATCAGAAAATTCTATGAAAATAGTATCTCTAAAAAAAATAGTTGGAAAGCTCAGATTGCAAGGAGGTTTGAGAGATTGGATCCCTTGGGATTCTCTTCAACAGAATTTAGGGGAAGCAAATCAGTCTAAAGAAAATTACAGGCACCAAAAGTCAAGGATTCTTG